>CM055899.1:22115019-22707519 GCA_029582155.1 Panopea generosa | reverse complement strand
ATACCTGATAAAGTGATTTATGTAAAACTGATACCTGATAATATGATATATGCAAAACTGATACCTGATAAAGTGATTCATGTATAACTGATACCTGATAATGTGCTTATGTAAAACTAATACCTTATAAAGAGATTTATGTTAGATTGATACCTGATAAAATGCTTTATGCAAAATTGATACCTGACAAAGCGATTTATGTAAAACTGATACCTGATAAAGTGATTTATATAAACTGATATCTGATAAGGTGATTATGTTAAACTGATACCTGATAAACTGATTATGTAAAATTAATAACTGATAAAGCAATTTATGTTAAACTGATACCTGATAAAGTGATTTATGTCAAAATGATACCTAATAAAGTGATTTATGTAAAACTGACACCTGATAAAGTGATTTATGTAAAACTGATACCTAATAAAGGGATTTATGTAAAACCGATACCCATATTAAGCAATTTATGTAAAACTGATATCTGATAAAGTAATGTATGTTAAACTGATACCTGATAAAGTGATTTATAAAACTGATACGTGATAAAGTGATTTACGCAAAACGGATACCCGATAAAGTGATTAATGTAAAACCGATAACTTATAATGTGGTTATGTAAAACTGATACCTGATAAAGTGATTTATGTAAAACTGATACCTGATAAAGTGATTTATCTAAAACTGATACCTGATAAAGTGATATATGTAAAACTGATACCTGATAAAGTGATTTATGTAAAACTGATAAAAGTGATTTATGTAAAACTGATACCTGATAAAGTGATTTATGTAAAACTGATACCTGATTGTTGTTGATCTGACAATTTGAACTACTATGGAGTTATTTGCCTTGGTTGTTGTTCTGGCAGCATGAATCGATTCATTAAGAATAATGATTATAATTCAGTGAAACTCTAGTGTCGAGCTTAAACGGCGAGACGCATCAAATCACGTATTAACATTTTTAATAAAACTTGTGAAGAAATGCTAGTTATGAAAAAGATGAGAAAAAAGTTTTACAAATAATTGTAATTTCTTGGTATTTCTATCAAATATACCTAATACGCTTTGTGTCAAATGTGACCAGGAATACAGGGCTATAATACATGTAACTTACAACCAATAACAACACGTATGCATCTTTCTAAAATAAAAACGAATGACATATTGCACACATATTGAAATTACTTTAATAACATATTGGCATCATTTAGATATATTTATCATATAATAATATACCATTAAGAAGAGTTGTTGCCCTTTAAAAAGTTGAAACGAAAGTAGTAGTCTGAGTAAATACTGGTGTATTCCAAAATCATAATTGCATCATGTAGATATATAATTGTCAGAAATATTTAAATCATTATAATATTGCTATGTTTTCCTTTAATATTTTAACACCCGTCCAACAGTTATATATATTTATCACATACACACATATACACTATTTTGCAGCACTGTAGTTGTACATTTTAAATAGTAACACACATATAATTATACGTAACGCTTTTGTACATTATAAATAGTCACACACATATAAATATACGTAACGCCTTTGTACATTATAAATAGTCACACACATAAGTTATACGTTACGCCTTTGTACATTATAAATAGTCACACACATATAATTATACGTAACGCCTTTGTACATTATAAATAGTCACACACATATAAGTATACGTAACGCCTTTGTACATTATAAATAGTCACACACATATAAATATACGTAACGCCTTTGTACATTATAAATAGTCACACACATATAATTATACGTAACGCCTTTGTACATTATAAATAGTCACACACATATAATTATACGTAACACCTTTGAAAACGCAAGTGATTGGTATTGTACATGTATCAAATCAAGATGCGACATGAATGATAAACCAAAACAAAGCTTTCTTACTTTTTTTTTCAATTTTATTCAAACAATTTCGTCACTTTAAAATATAAATATAACACAATAATTGATTTAGTTACATACACTAACCGATAAAAATGTTAAAAGATCAGGGATAAAATACATTCTCTATTCAAAAACTATTTTAAAGCGTTTTTAAAGGTGTCAATCGCATATTTTTTTTTTAATAAATATCTACATTGTTTTGTATACCTAACACTGACACACACACACAGGTAGGTGTGAGACCACCATTCGTTTTCCTTCTCATCACTATAGTGAATAAAGTATTTGCAAAGGCTTGTTATTCATAGAAAGACCCAAGTAAAATATGTGAAAGTTACATTTTATTGTTTGTTTATATCTGCTGTGCAAACATTAGACAATTAGGGGCCATGTTTCTTCCAAGAAACATGTTTCTGCCAAGTGCGTACACTGTTGACGAAGTGAAAGTAGACTTAAAGTAGAAATAATGTATCCATACTCCCAATTTTCAAGCATTCATTTTCTGCCCTTAATTGACAATTCGAACATGACAAATCTTTCAAAATATTCCAAATACATTATTAATGCGACTCTAACAACAAAAAAAAAGCATTAAAATAATGAAAAGCATTTTTAAATCAGAAGAAATAAGGATGTTTTATCAATGTCATTTTGCGACTACCCCATGGAAGCACTTCTTGTTTCCAATGTTTGTTACGTCCATACAGATGTATTTATATATACAAACGCATTTTTTTACTACTACTACTGTTTATATGTTGCGACTTGTTGTATATCCTGAAATGCACGTGCAACCAATCGTTAAACCCTGTGTGACTTCTTTGTAAGTGAATACTCCATGTTTGCAGCCATTTTTCATCCATACTTTTATATAATATTTGATTGGCTCACATCTAGAATTAGCCCCTCCTCCAACGCACCTATGTCTCCGCCTACAGTTACATTTTGCCTCCATAAGCATCTGTGGCCTGCGATTCTTTTCAAAATTGAGAATATAATGCCATGGACACATGCTGTTAAAATTACGATAAATATCATCACGTACGAAACCGCTGCTGCTAGCTCTGCATGTTTTACTGCCAAATATGAACTGTCGTTTCGTTTTTCTGTAGAAGTTGACGTCACTGGTGCGTTGTAAATGAGTGACATTTAGCTCGGGTAGCATCCAGAAGGATTCGTGAAGTGTACCTAAACTCGATGATGAAATGAAAGGCAGTTGACGAGGTTCTGCACACTTTAAAGCCGAATAAGCAACGTCCAATGATGAAAATAACAGAAGAAGAATAAACATTGTCGAAATGTCCGGTATCACCCGCAAAAAAAGAATAGTCACAGAAGTAATGTTACATCATACTGTGTTTACTTGATGATATACCAGAACAACATTCAAGACCATTGCCACTCTCTATCGAAGAGAGCTATTAGTTCAAACGTTTCAGAAAAGATTTTGATCAATCAAGTTGTTCAATAAATGAAGTCAATCAATCAATCAAACAAACGCAACAGAGTAATATTTAAACATCAGAAGTCTGCATTTATACATCGCGTCGCTGAAAATGTATTATATAATGGTCTTAAAATAGGTATATGGAAATAAAACAAATTTAACTATATTCACAATACTTCCTGTGAAGTCAGCCTTGTTTACAATATATGTTTGCATTATATATCTCACTTAACCCGATTCGCTACCTGAAACAAAAGGTGTAATTAGCTGTAATAGCCGGGAACAATACTTTGAACGACCGTGTGATTTTATACATGCCAGTATTAATTGCGTAATACAAAAATTATAATATATACAATTATTGACAAATACAGTAGAAAAATGTTGTCCACGTCTCATAAATGTGTAATAATTATATTTACAAATGTATAGACCTACATGCTTGTTCATAGTCCTAAACTTCTATATGGTAACCAATTGCCTTTTCTTTCTTTCTTTGTTTTCAAAGTGAAATCATTCTTCAATGAGATACATTTGTGTACACTATTTGCAGTTACGCATCTTTTTTTAACGACACTATGTAAAATATTAAAAACTATGTTGCGATTTGATTTAAACAGGTTGTTGTTAATGACAAAACAGATAATGTTTGCAAAAAGTGTGCACATGAAATTAAACTGAATTTAAAAGAAACTGTTTCTTCTCTTAACATCAATAAAATTTTATTCATCAACTCCAAAACACATGGACGCCCCAGTTTTCCAATGAATAGTTTATCGTCGTGTATCGATTGGTAACCAATAAACATATCTACGACTCGTAAGTTCGATTACACTATGTTTCAAATACGAAACCATCCACATATCTTTTTCTAATAATAAAAAAAGAAAAAACATATAATACTATATGTAGATTATTCAATAAGTGACCTAACGCGAGAGTGACGATCACTCTGCCCACCGACCACGTGGCATTGTTTGTCAAAGAAAATACAATGTAATACAACGTATTGTTTATTTTGAGACGGTTCGCTTGACTAAGGAAAATGGCATAGTAGCAACCAATATCGATCGCTGATTGGATTATCGATGTGTTTGACTGACAGCCCGCGACAAGTCAATTGTGCAGAATACAGGGTGACAAGATGTTAATAATTGAGCGCACGACAACGACAGAGATGAGGTCAAATGTCCAGCACCTTTGTCCAACATATGGCTGTTTACGAACTTGCTAGTCTATGACATCAACTCCCCCCCCCCCGGAAATCTTAATGGCCGACTGTAAAATGTCATTCACAAAACATGCACTGCACTGCAGAATCAAAGGACCATTTTTCGTTGTGTAATTTCCAGATGTAAATGTTTTTGACTTTTGACTTTTAAGGTCCGAAACACGCTCCAAAGACTCTTGCAAATAAAAAAACACGGGAAATGTATAAATGTATTAACAGTTTTATTGAAATGGAAAAAAAACACGTATACATATAACAATGACATCTGGCATGTATGATAACACCTAATATTGCAATATTTAGAAAACGAAAGCAAAATGTACGCACACATATATATTATATAATAAATAATGTCATAAAATATGTCATAAATAACGAACGTAAGAAAGTGAATTACTTTTGAGATAAAACTTTTTTAACATACGTGTCCAAACACAGGGTATAAAATGTTTTTTTTTATCAAATACATTGTATAGACATTCTATTGAGTGGATCATATGTTGTCAGAAACATTTAATAAAAAAAAAGACGTAATAATTTAAAAATTGAGATCAACAGCCGTCAGTGAAACTAGTCTATATTAATTACAGTCGTTAAAGAAATAACATTGATGTTGTGTTTTTAAGTAAATATTGCTGAATTAATATTTATTGAATAACGGAAATTGCTATGGTTACATCATATGATTCGTTTGTTGAAAATAAAAAAATGCTATAAAATCTTGATTTGTTAAAAAAAAAAATAAATGTGTTTAGATATGCATATTTAGATTTAGGAACATCGCCACGTTGAAACTTACAGTTGTGTAGTCTAAGCAAGTACCTTTTTAAAGATATAATCATACAATCAGCTAAACCGGTGTAAAATATGTTTTAAACTTATTTGTTTTGCATCAGTTGTGTACTTACAACTTAGACAAATCACGCCCCAAGTCTTCCTGGGTAGAACCAGTACTGACAAAGTGTCAAGGACATCACGTATAGCAGTGACGGAGGATCGAACCCACCACCCTCCGATCTTAAATCTGATGCTCTACCACTGGCAACGCCCTCCACACAAAATGTAAAGAGTATGGTGATATTAAAACGTTTGTAAAAATATACACATGTAAATGACACAAAAAAACGTGTCTTCATGATGGCATTCACTTGAGCTTTGGTCAATTCGAAACGCTTAATCTTGGGTACGATACAAAGATTCCTCTATGTTGTGTTTTGTCGGTGGGTGGATTGGAACACAGGCCACAGTGACTGGTTCCCAAACCTTTTTATATTCGTACACGCCATCGATACATCGATTCCTTCTGAAAACTTTCACGTATTGGACAACATTTTCGCATAGAACATCCGGATATTTTTTACTTGGTTTTGGGCATGTGCATTTTGCTTCTTGTAACACTTCCGGTTTCCGGTTAAAATCAATATTTGCTTCGTATTTCCATTCACAGAAAGATAATTGATATAATCTACTAGAAGTGTGTAAATTTCTGTTTTGATGACGTTTTTTGCTAGCATGCCTCGCTATGCTGTGTCCATTGGCATCGCACTTGTAACCTCCGATTTTATGTTTATGTTCTATTTTTATAAATTCTTTAGGGATGCTGTTGATGCTTTCATCATCGTTCGGTCGCCACCCAAGAGCAGAACTGAATGCCTGTGTTTTAATGATGTCGATGTATGCCCCGAAGGCCATGTCTCCAACTACATCTGGATCGCTGCATCTGTGCGAACGTTTAGATAGGTTGTGTGGCAAACAGTTTACACATTGCATCTGAAAGAGATAGAAAATACGACCGTCGAGCAACTGCAACGAAACACTTCAATACTACAAGAAAGTCATGGCTGACAGTTTTGCGAACTGAAATAGTTAAAATGGAACCAAAGCATTGCTTATATTATGTCAAATTAACTAAATAATGGCCATGTTTGACAAAGACTCAACATTATTTCTTCCTTCAATATCATATTTCTTATCATTTTTCAGGTAAGTTGTATTGTTGAACTAAATCAAAAATAAATATGGTTTATAAACAGATATATAACTGATATTTAACAAACTAATGTTTCAAATGCATATAGATATAAAACACATCAATAAGTCATTTGAATAAACTACTTTATATAAATAAGGTATTTCTCTGCAGTGTAGCAGATCTGATATCAATTATAATTACCATTATTGTAACAGCAGCTACAAATACATGATAAAAACTCATCTTGTGTCTCCTACTTATATAAATTACAATTAAGTAATATAATTATCGTAATACTATACAATGACCAATATCCAAACTGATGCATGCTTTTATAGGCACAAACGAAGGTTAGACCATTATGTACTTATTTTTCGGTGATTTTCCATGGTCATGCATCTAATTTTAAAACACAACAATCCCCTTTTCCGGCAGCAGCTTCCTGACAGAAAAAAAAATTTGGTTTATTCTATAACTATATTTTTCAAACAGGAATAAAAACATCTTATCCTAATTAATTATTTAATATTAAGATTTGATTTGGCAATAATCAGTTTGATAACCATTTGTTATGACTTCTGTTGTTGACTACAAACAATATGTAACAAGTGTATAGGACTGTCTTAATAGACACTTCCGTAAGACAACATGATAGCTTTTAGAGTTGATCAGTCACCCTTATTGTTTTTGAAATTATATCTCAAATTTAACTGGTCCGTTAAATTGTATGACGGCTTATCACAACCATCACCGCCATTAATTTGATTATGTTTGCTATTAAGTGGTGTAAATAATGTTAATTAAGATTCCATTTGACTGATAGGCGGTGTTTTTAAACAATGAAACTATCAAAGTTCAAATGAAATAATAAAAACATACAGAGATCATTTTGCTTCTGTAAAGGAATATATACATCTTCAAGGTGTTTTTAACAAACAATTGTTCCTTGTAGAACTGATATAAGAAGCAAATGCAAATTAAATTAGATTTTGTTTAAAATGCAATTGCAGTTAAAATAGTATCGCATGATTTCATGTTAAGCGAAATCTTTGTCAAACGTTTGGGGGAAATGTTTCTGTTGTTCAAGAAAATAGAAGGAAACGGGATTGTGTGTGATGGTCATTTTTGTATGTTACACATATATTTATCATACCTATTTAGAATTGTGATTGGAATTCAGTAGGACGTTAAACAAAAAGCAACAAGAAACATATTGGAGGCTATTGAATTAAAAAGCTAAACGTAAAACAACCTCTTGTGAAAACGTTGCTTCATTGCATTCCTTTGTTAGCTCTTTCGCACAGAACGTAGCTTTTTGCCAAAACGGTCTCTTATGTGGTAGTTTTATACAGTATTTGTTTTCTTATTAATTTAAATGAAATATTACAATGTTGGTTTTTTCATCTTCTCGCAAATTACCTTTATCTGCACTGAATAAAGGCATTAAGAGACGGCTGTATTTTTCTACTTAAAATAACGGACTGATGGACGGCCACCGACGACTTGCTCTACAATCAATAAAAATACCTTTCCCAAATACCAGTAGACGGATATGAAAAGTTGACATGAACACAGTTTTCCATTATTTACAGAAGCAGTTGACTGGTATGCGGAATTGACGTAAACACAGATTTTCCAATTTTGACTGGTACGTAGAGTTGACGTAAACACAGTTTTTTCAATATTTACAAAAATAGTTGACTAGTGTGTAGAGTTGACGTGAACACAGATTTCCAAATATTTACAAATGTAGTTGACTGGTATGTAAAGTTGACGTGAACACAGATTTCCCAATATTTACAAATGTAGTTCACTGGTATGTAGAGTTGACGTGAACACAGATTTCCCAATATTTACAAATATAGTTGACCGGTATGTAGAGTTGACGTGAACACAGATTTCCCAATATTTACAAATGTAGTTTACTGATATGTAGAGTTGACGTGAACACAGATTTCCAAATATATACAAATAAAGTTGACTGGTATGTAGAGTTGACGTGAACACAGACTTCCATATTTACAAATGTAGTTGACTGGTATGAAGAGTTGACGTGAAAAGAGCGAATACAGTTCTTCCCGTATATGTTTGACTGGTCCATAGAATCAACGTGAATACATATTATTTTCACGTATATACAAATGTAGTTCACTGGTATATAGATAAGAGTTACATTGAATAAAGAGTATGCACTTATATAGTTAACTGATATACAGAGTTGTCGAAAATACAGAGTATTCACTTATATAGTTTACTGATATACAGAGTTGACGAAAATACAGAGTATTCACTTGTATAGTTTACTGATATACAGAGTTGACGAAAATACAGAGTATTCACTTGTATAGTTTACTGATATACAGAGTTGACGAAAATACAGAGTATTCACCTGGTAAGTTTACTGATATACAGAGTTGACGAAAATACAGAGTATTCTCTTGTATAGTTTACTGATATACAGAGTTGACGAAAATACAGAATATTCACTTGTATAGTTTACTGATATACTTAGTTGACGAAAATAGAGAGTATTCACTTGTATAGTTTACTGATATACAGCGTTAACAAAAATACAGAATATTCACTTGTATAGTTTACTGATATACAGAGTTGACGAAAATACAGAGTATTCACCTGGTAAGTTTACTGATATACAGAGTTGACGAAAATACAGAGTATTCACTTGTATAGTTTACTGATATACAGAGTTGACAAAAATACAGAGTATTCACTTGTATAGTTTACTGATATACAGAGTTGACGAAAATAAAGTTAACTGATAAACAGAGTTTACGAAAATACAGAGTGTTCACCTGTATAATTTACTGATATACAGAGTTGTCGAAAATACAGAGTATTCACCTTTATAGTTTAATGATATACAGAGTTGACGAAAATACAGAGTATTCACCTGTATAGTTTACTGATATACAGAGTTGTCGAAAATACAGAGTATTCACCTGTATAGTTTACTGACATACAGAGTTGACGAAAATAAAGTTTACTGATATACAGAGTTTACGAAAATACAGAGTGTTCACCTGTATAATTGACTGATATACAGAGTTGTTGAAAATACAGAGTATTCACTTGTATAGTTTAATGATATACAGAGTTGACGAAAATACAGAGTATTCACCTGATATACAGAGTTGTCGAAAATACAGAGTATTCACCTGTATAGTTTACTGACATACAGAGTTGACGAAAATACAGAGTATTCACTTGTATTGTTTACTGATATACAGAGTTGACGAAAATACAGAGTATGCACCCGTAAAGTTTACTGATATACAGAGTTGACGAAAGTACAGAGTATTCACTTGTATTGTTTACTGATATACAGAGTTGTCGAAAATACAGAGTAATCACTTTTATAGTTTACTGATCTACAGAGTTGACGAAAATACAGAGTATTCACATGTTTAGTTTACTGAAATACAGAATGGTTGAAAATACAGAGTATTCTCTTGTATATTTTACTGATATACAGAGTTGACGAAAATACAGAGTATTCACTTGTATAGTTTACTGATATACATAGTTGACAAAAATACAGAGTATTCACCTGTATAATTAACTGATATACAGAGTTGTCGAAAATACAGATTATTCACCTGTATAGTTTACTGATATACAGAGTTGACGAAAATACAGAGTATTCACCTGTATAGTTTAATGATATACAGAGTTGTCGAAAATACAGAGTATTCACTTGTATAGTTTACTGACATACAGAGTTGACGAAAATACAGAGTATTCACCTGTAAAGTTTACTGATATACAGAGTTGACGAAAATAAAGTTTACTGATATACAGAGTTGACGAAAATACAGAGTGTTCACCTGTATAGTTTACTGATATACAAAGATGACGAAAGTACAGAGTACTCACTTGTATAGTTTACTGATATACAGAGATGACGAAAATACAGATTATTCACTTATATAGTTTACTGATATACAGAGTTGTCGAAAATACAGAGTATTCACATGTAAAGTTTACTGATATACAGAGTTGTCGAAAATAGAGAGTATTCACTTGTATAGTTTACTGATATACAGAGTTGACGAAAATAAAGTTTACTGATATACAGAGTTGACGAAAATACAGAGTGTTCACCTGTATAGTTTACTGATATACAGAGATGACGAAAATACAGATTATTCACTTATATAGTTTACTGATATACAGAGTTGTCGAAAATACAGAGTATTCACTTGTATAGTTTACTGATATACAGAGTTGTCGAAAATACAGAGTATTCACCTGTATAGTTTACTGATATACAGAGTTGTCGAAAATACAGAGTATTCACTTATATAGTTTACTGATGTACAGAGTTGTCGAAAATACAGAGTATTCACCTGTAAAGTTTACTTATACAGAGTTGACGAAAATACAGAGTATTCTCTTGTATAGTTTACTGGTATACAGAGTTGTCGAAAATACAGAGTATTCACTTGTATAGTTTACTGATATACAAAGTTGACAAAAATACAGAGTTTTCACCTGTAAAGTTTACTTATACAGAGTTGACGAAATACAGAGTATTCCCGTATATTATTACTGGTCTATACATGAATATAGAATTAAAGAGGTATGGTGAATATATGCAACCTTAACAAATTTATAGACTATTTACAATGTAATTGTTTGACTTATAGTGTTGACGTGAATATATGGTGTTCCACTATATAGAGTTGGCATGTATACAGTTTATATACGTATGTGACCTGTATGGAAATGACGTACTTGCGTATTGAAGTGATAGTAATAACATGTTGTCAAGAGAAGCAGAAGATGAAACAACAGCAGCCGAGACAGGAGGCATAATAGATGAAGTAGTTGTTGTAGTTGAAATGTTAACGTATGATAATTGTTTATATGCTACTGTTGCCTCTGGGATTCCCGCGTTTCTTGTTGGTGTTTCTGTTGAAGTTGCTTCTGTTGTTGATTTTCATGTTTTTGCTTCTTTTACCACAGCGACTTTATTACATGTTTATAATTCGTCCCATTAGTGCAATAAGGTACCATGTGCATATGCAATAAGAAGGTACTTGGTACCTTTTGGGGGGCAATTTTCTGATTACCGTCTTCGTCATTGCTGCTATTTTTGTTGATGTTTTTATTGTATCTATTGTTATAAATAGTACTTATATGTGTAATAAACCACTAAGAGTTTCAGCATTTTAATAACGTTTACTTCTTCTGCTTGCTGGTCAACGCTAACATACATTTCAATTGCTTTGTTATTAAAAGATTTTTTGTGAACATAACATGACCATTTTTTAAAAAAAATGAGTTTAGTAATTAGAAATATTTTGACAGCAACTGTGGCGTTTGTTCTATTTGTTGAATACGGGATTTGTACCGGGATCTGGCAGGCTAGGATAGGAAGAAGACGAATATTTGATAAACTTAAACAGTTACAGTTTCTCGTTGCAAAACATGTATTGACATGTCAGTTATCAGAATATAAATATCATATATTACGTTATTAATGATTATAATATTAAGTATGTTATTAACTGTATTAAACTTTATGATCTGGAAATACTATCTCGTTAAAATAGTATTGTGATACATGACTTAATATACATCTAGTCGGATTTTAACGTTGAAGAAAGACCCGGTCACATTTCAACATTCAATAGAAACCCGGTCACATTTCAACGTCAAAAAGGGACCCGGGCACATTTCAACGTTGACTTTTGCCTGCATATTCGTTGAAAAATGACTTTTTTCTCAAATTCTAATGGAACTCGACCCATTTACCCCTTTATTTTTTTCAGATGTATTGTAATATAGTAGTTCTTAAAGAATAGGGGAGTCCGTCTTCACAAAAATACGCCCCGCAATATAATTCATATAAAAAAACGCTTTTTTTTTTTGTATGATATATAACCACCCAGTGTATTGTACGTACCATGAAAACATGCTCGTGACCGTTTGTGATACCAGTCATTATATACATGTTTGTGGTATACGGTATCTTCACCTCTCACAAACTTATTAAATTGGTACTGTTCTACAAATAGAGACATGGACTTCTGGAACACTGAACACATTGCCAATGGTTCTAAACGTGTCTTGTTAGTTTCCATAGATAGTCCTCTGTTAGTGCAAATAGGCAGGAAAAAACATGGTGGTTATCAGGTTGCTTTTTCACAGTTTTGTAGTTTTGATGACACCCCTTCATTTTTGACAGTGTTGCAGTGTATCACTACGCATCTTTAAACTGTTATATCTTCACCAAACACTACCCAATGCCATCCGAACTTGGCAGAACTCATGACAATGTTCCAATATTCTCATATGTGATATTAAGGGTGTAATTGTTCTTACCGTTTATCTTATATTGAATATAACCGCCATTGTTTTACCGTGCTAATTGTTTTAGTTATTAATAAACATCAAGTTGTGTGACGAGAAATATGAGCAATCAGGCTTGTGTCGTTCAAAAGTGGTTTAAAGAGTAGAAATAATGCTTCCATAAAACTGGCATAAATGTCCCTGAAAAAAGCATACTCCAGTGTTCAGTACTATCTTGAAAATGTGTAAGTCTCAAACCCTGTTACCCCTTCCCCTCGTATTTCAGAAATGTTTTGTGTTTCGGTAAGTGTCGCAAACTGATAAAACCCACATATTAGGATTTGTCGAGTAAAAGACCAAATATGGTTATTAAAGAGGGAAAACTCTTCTAAATACCTTTATTTGTACACGATTTTGTCTTCTGGTAAAAATTTACCAACTTTTTCGGTTTAAAACAATGTTTGAAAAAACGAAACAGTTTATTATTGAAATTTATGATAAATGGTTTAATGTAATTATTCCATGTAGCTTGGAGCAGTTGCTTGCGGGCAGTTTGTATTTGTCGATATGATGGATCTCATGGTGCATGTATCTAATGTTATACCTATTTCCGCGAATGCCCATTAAAATACGCTTGAGTAACTTTATTACTGTTTATTATTGATGCCATTATTTACATGGTTAACAAAATTTTAGACTTGCAGTGATAGGCATGCCCAGTGTACATTTATAATTTTATTGTGGCATGCAACACATTTTATAATTAAAACCATATTGGTAGTTTACTTTGAGTAGATACCGTTAAACCGGTGTAAGTAGTCGCCTAAGGCTATATTAGTAACCGGTTGTTTTAATGCTCCATGTTTGACCAATTATAGTTGTTAAATGACAATTATGTACTGTATATATCCATATCTAATATATAAGTTTTAGTAAAAATCTAGTATCCGTTAAAAGTAATAAAAAAGTTACCTTTGGGTTAGTGATTAAAGAAGTAGTTTTATTCAGAATGGCAGCCCATTTTGAGGAGAAATCATTTCCCAATATTAGTTTAATCCCCATTGGTATTGTGACTAAAAAGGATAAAACTTTTTTTACTCGTCCAACATTTATCACATCCTCCTGGTTCAAGTGTAAATGGTTTTATTATTGAAGAGTTATGTAAATTTCATTGCACCTTATTTGATGAGGCAGTGACCATGGTCAGTACCCTTGGACGGGGCTTTTATTAGAAAAAAAGAACATCAAATCTGCACTTAAGTTACTACCAGTCCATCCACCGGACTATGAGCTACCGGGCTTTAGTTTAGGAGGAAAGTACCTTTATGGGATGTTCTATTTCCTGCTTGCTTTTTGAAAAGTTTTCAACATTTTTAGAGTGGGTATTAAAACAAAGGGTAGAACTTGTTTGTGTTCTTCATTATTGATGATTTTTTGTTTGGTGGCAAGAAAGAATGCAGTGAATGCAGTACGTTAATGTGTTCATTTGATAACTTATGTTTAGAGATGGGTATTCCTGTTGCAAGTAATAAAACTTTTGGTCTTACATGTTTAGGTCTTGAAAATTGACTCGCTTGAAATGAAAGTCAGAATTCCGTCCGAAAAGCTAAAACGAATTGAGACAATGCTCAATTTACGTTTTGGATAAAATGAAAGTAACGCTTAAAGCATTGCAGTCACTAACTGGCATTCCCGGGGTGTTATTAGTTTGGTATCAGATGTTACCTCGTCTTTCTGGAGGGGTTAATAGTAAGGTGGCCTCTGAAGTCCTTCAATTGAATGGGGCATACCTATGATAGCCAGATATTGTGGAAGCGGATTAGAGTCTTTTCAGTGAAGGTGTTCATTTGTTCTGTTATTTTTAAATGGAACCACATAGGGGTTCATGTTTTTATAACTTCTAAGAGAATTCTCCTTTGCCTATCCAGAACGGTCATGACGAGACAGTGCAGTCATGATTTCACCTAAACAAATTGTTAAACCCTGTGGCTCATCAGGTTTATATATTATTTTATCTTATTTGGATAGAATAAATTACATAATTTACATACTAATAGATCGCTTCTATTGGAATTGTGTTGGCAATCTTCAATTTAGGTTTATGTTGCAAAATGTCTGATGCAAAAATACAAGTATATTTGAGATAAATTTTGTAAGCATAATGTGCTTCCATTTGAAGTGCATTGGCCAATCCTCCATTTGAAGTTTTATAATGCAAAAATGTCTAATGCAAAAAAAACAACAGGACATTCGAAATAAGATAAATATTGTATGCATACTGTGCTTGCTTGATGTATGTTGGCGAGATATCGCTTCCATTTGAAGTGGGTCGGCAAATCCTCCTTTTGAGGTTAATAATGCAAAAATGTCTGATGCAAAAATCTAGTATATTTGAGATAAGAAATGTTGTATGCATAATGTGCTTGATTTATGTTGGCGCGATATATAGCTTCCATTTTAAGTGCGTTTGCCAAAAATGTCCGATCCAAAAATACTAGCATATTTGAGATGAGATAAATATTGTATGCATAATATGCTTGATGTAGGTTGTCGCGACATATTGGTTTGATTTGAAGCGCTGGCCAAACCTCCATTTGAGGTTTTATAATGCAAACATATCCGTTGCAAAAATACTAGTATATCTGAGATAAGATGAATGTTGTATGCATTATGTGCTTGATGTATATTGGTGTGACATATCGCTTCCGTTTGAAGTGCGTTAGCCAATCCTCCAGTTGAGGTTTTATAACGCAAAAAATGTCCGATGCAAAAATACCAGTACATTTAAGATAAGATGAATATGGTATGCATTATGTATTTGATGTATGTTGCCGCGACATATCGCTTCCATTTTAAGTGCGTCAGCCAATCCTCCATTTGAGGTTTTAGAACGCAAAAAATTGTCCGATGCAAAAAACACTAGTACATCTGAGATAAGATGAATATTGTGTGCATTATGTGCTTGATGTATGTTGGCGCGACATATCGCTTCCATTTGAAATGCGTCAGCCAATCCTCCATTTGAGGTTTCAGAACGCAAAATTGTCCGATGCAAAAATACTAGTATATTTGAGATAAGCTGAATGTGGTATGCATAATGTGTTTGATGTATGTTAGCGCGACATATCGCTTACATTTGAAGTGCGTTGGCCAATCCTCCATTTGAGGTTTTATAATGCAAAAGTGTCCGCATATTTTTTTAATAAAATTTTATCCATCATTATTTCTGAACTGTATATATCTGCACGTTACAGATAAGTAATAAATATATCGCAGTATGCATGCATACGTTTATTTCGTGTCTATGATCTTTGAAATTGGGCACAACTCTGATAAATAGCCCAGAGGCATCAATAGTCATCTGTCACATATAGTGCTAAATACATGTATATATTAATTTAACCAGTTTCTGTTGATACATTGTATTATAGAAAACAATTTATTTGTATGCTAAAAATTTATTTATAGTATTTTCAAAACTGGAGTGACTCCTCTAGTTTTAGTTAATATATGTGAATATTTTCTCCAATATATAAAAGATGTAAATATAGATCTGATATACAGACATGGGTAAAATCAATTGTTAACCATGTCGTGTTTGATGGTTTGTGAAAATACGTGTCTACTCAATAGCACATAAAAAAAGATTATCTACATAACGGTTCTTGAAATAATAAAATAGCGACTACGTAACAGTTCGTGAAATAATAAAATAGCGACTACGTAACAGTTCGTGAAATAATAAAATAGCGACTACGTAACAGTTCGTGAAATAATAAAATAGCGACTACGTAACGGTTAAGGATTCAGAAGGTAACAAAATATAGTATTGGATTCATTCATAAACGGTAAATAAATTTTAGTATCTGAGTTATATGGTTTATATGATGGAAATAAATATAGTATCTGTGTTATATGGTTTATATGATGGAAATAAATTATAGTATCTGTGTGTTATATGGTTTATATGATGGAAATAAATTATAGTATCTGTGTGTTATATGGTTTATATGATAGAAATAAATTATAGTATATATGTGTTATATGGTTTATATGATGGAAATAAATTTTAGTATCTGTGTTATATGGTTTATATGATGGAAATAAATAAAGTATCTGTGTGTTATATGGTTTATATGATGGAAATAAATTATAGTATCTGTGTGTTATATGGTTTATATGATGGAAATAAATATAGTATATGTGTGTTATATGGTTTATATGACGGAAATAAATATAGTATATGTGTGTTATGTGGTTTGTATGATGGAAATAAATATAGTATCTATGTGTTATGTGGTTTGTATGATGGAAATAAATATAGTATCTGTGTGTTATGTGGTTTATATGATGGAAATAAATATAGTATCTATGTGTTATATGGTTAATATGATGGAAATAAATATAGTATCTGTGTGTTATGTGGTTTGTATGATGGAAATAGATATAGTATCTGTGTGTTATGTGGTTTGTATGATGGAAATACATATAGTATCTGTTTGTTATGTGGTTTATATGATGGAAATAAATATAGTATCTGTGTGTTATGTGGTTAATATGATGGAAATAAATATAGTGTCTGTGTGTTATGTGGTTTATATGATGGAAATAAATATAATATCTTTGTGTTATATGGTTTATATGATGGAAATAAATATAGTATCTGTGTGTTATATGGTTTATATGATGGAAATAAATATAGTATCTGTGTGTTATATGGTTTATATGATGGAAATAAATATAGTTTCTGTGTGTTATATGGTTTATATGATGGAAATAAATATAGTATAAATGTGTTATGTGGTTTATATGATGGAAATAAATATAGTATATGTGTGTTATATGGTTTATATGATGGAAATAAATATAGTATATATGTGTTATATGGTTTATATGATGAAAATAAATAAAGTATATATGTGTTATATGGTTTATATGATGGAAATAAATTATAGTATCTGTGTTATATGGTTTATATTATGGAAATAAATAAAGTATCTGTGTGTAATATGGTTTATATGATGGAAGTAAATTATAGTATCTGTGGGTTATATGGTTTTTATGATGGAAATAAATATAGTATCTATGTGTTATATGATTTATATGATGGAAATAAATATAGTATCTATGTGTTATATGGTTTATATGATGGAAATAAATTACAGTATCTATGTGTTAACTGGTTTATATGATGGAAATAAATATAGTATCTGTGTGTTATATGGTTTATATGATGGAAATAAATTACAGTATCTATGCGTTATATGGTTTATATGATGGAAATAAATATAGTATATATGCGTTATATGGTTCATATGATGGAAATAAATATAGTATCTATGCGTTATATGGTTTATATGATGGAAATAAATATAGTATCTATGTGTTATATCGTTTATATGATAGAAATAAATATAGTATCTGTGTGTTTTGTGGTTTGTATGATGGAAATAAATATAGTATCTGTGTGTTATGTGGTTTGTATGATGGAAATAAATATAGTATATGTTTGTTATGTGGTTTATATGATGGAAATAAATATAGTATCTGTGTGTTATGTGGTTAATATGATGGAAATAAATATAGTGTCTGTGTGTTATGTGGTTTATATGATGGAAATAAATATAATATCTATGTGTTATATGGTTTATATGATGGAAATAAATATAGTATCTGTGTGTTATATGGTTTATATGATGGAAATAAATATAGTATCTGTGTGTTATATGGTTTATATGATGGAAATAAATATAGTATCTGTGTGTTATATGGTTTATATGATGGAAATAAATATAGTATCTGTGTGTTATATGGTTTATATGATGGAAATAAATATAGTATCTGTGTGTTATATGGTTTATATGATGGAAATAAATATAGTATCTGTGTGTTATATGGTTTATATGATGGAAATAAATATAGTATCTATGTGTTATATGGTTTATATGATGGAAATAAATATAGTATCTGTGTGTTTTGTGGTTTGTATGATGGAAATAAATATAGTATCTGTGTGTTATATGGTTTATATGATGGAAATAAATATAGTATCTATGTGTTATATGGTTTATATGATGGAAATAAATATAGTATATATGTGTTATATGGTTTATATGATGGAAATAAATATAGTATCTATGTGTTATATGGTTTATATGATGGAAATAAATATAGTATCTGTGTGTTTTGTGGTTTGTATGATGGAAATAAATATAGAATCTGTGTGCTATGTGGTTTGTATGATGGAAATAAATATAGTATCTGTTTGTTATGTGGTTTATATGATGGAAATAAATATAGTATCTGTGTGTTATGTGGTTAATATGATGGAAATAAATATAGTGTCTGTGTGTTATGTGGTTTATATGATGGAAATAAATATAATATCTATGTGTTATATGGTTTATATGATGGAAATAAATATAGTATCTGTGTGTTATATGGTTTATATGATGGAAATAAATATAGTATCTGTGTGTTATATGGTTTATATGATGGAAATAAATATAGTATCTATGTGTTATATGGTTTATATGATGGAAATAAATATAGTATCTGTGTGTTATATGGTTTATATGATGGAAATAAATATAGTATAAATGTGTTATATGGTTTATATGATGGAAATAAATATAGTATCTGTGTGTTATATGGTTTATATGATGGAAATAAATATAGTATCTGTGTGTTATATGGTTTATATGATGGAAATAAATATAGTATCTATGTGTTATATGGTTTATATGATGGAAATAAATATAGTATATATGTGTTATATGGTTTATATGATGGAAATAAATATAGTATCTATGTGTTATATGGTTTATATGATGGAAATAAATATAGTATGTGTGTGTTTTGTGGTTTGTATGATGGAAATAAATATAGTATCTGTTTGTTATGTGGTTTATATGATGGAAATAAATATAGTATCTGTGTGTTATGTGGTTAATATGATGGAAATAAATATAGTGTCTGTGTGTTATGTGGTTTATATGATGGAAATAAATATAATATCTATGTGTTATATGGTTTATATGATGGAAATAAATATAGTATCTGTGTGTTATATGGTTTATATGATGGAAATAAATATAGTATCTGTGTGTTATATGGTTTATATGATGGAAATAAATATAGTATCTGTGTGTTATATGGTTTATATGATGGAAATAAATATAGTATAAATGTGTAATGTGGTTTATATGATGGAAATAAATATAGTATCTGTGTGTTATATGGTTTATATGATGGAAATAAATATAGTATATATGTGTTATATGGTTTATATGATGGAAATAAATATAGTGTATATGTGTTATATGGTTTATATGATGGAAATAAATTATAGCATCTGTGTTATATGGTTTATATGATAGAAATAAATATAGTATCTGTGTGTAATATGGTTTATATGATGGAAGTAAATTATAGTATCTGTGGGTTATATGGTTTTTATGATGGAAATAAATATAGTATCTATGTGTTATATGATTTATATGATGGAAATAAATATAGTATCTATGTGTTATATGGTTTATATGATGGAAATAAATTACAGTATCTATGTGTTATATGGTTTATATGATGGAAATAAATATAGTATCTGTGTGTTATATGGTTTATATGATGGAAATAAATTACAGTATCTATGTGTTATATGGTTTATATGATTGAAATAAATATAGTATATATGCGTTATATGGTTTATATGATGGAAATAAATATAGTATCTATGCGTTATATGGTTTATATGATGGAAATAAATATAGTATCTATGCGTTATATGGTTTATATGATGGAAATAAATATAATTTCTGTGTGTTATATGGTTTATATGACGGAAATACATATAGTATAAATGTGTTATGTGGTTTATATGATGAAAATAAATATAGTATCTGTGTGTTATATGGTTTATATGATGGAAATAAATATAGTATCTATGTGTTATATATGATGGAAATAAATATAGTATCTATGTGTTATATGGTTTATATGATGGAAATAAATATAGTATCTATGTGTTATATATGATGGAAATAAATATAGTATCTATGTGTTATATGGTTTATATGATGGAAATAAATAGAGTATCTGAGTTATATGGTTTATATGATGAAAATAAATATAGTATCTATGTGTTATGTGGTTTATATGGTGGAAATAAATTATAGTATATATGTGTTATATGGTTTATATGATAGAAATTAATATAGTATCTATGTGTTATATGGTTTATAAGATGGAAATAAATATAGTATATATGTGTTATATGGTTTATATGATGGAAATAAATATGGTATCTGTGTGTTATATGGTTTATATGATGGAAATAAATAAAGTATCTATGTGTTATATGATTTTTTATGATGGAAATGTAAACCAACTGGTATGGAGTTTTCTCCGCTTTTTTAATGATGGGATTTATACAATCTGTTTATTTTGTTATTACAAAATTAATGTATTATTACACACACGTCACCAGGCACTTTGGCGGTATTAATTCTTTAAAGAGCTCGTACTCAGAAATGTAGCAGAACAAAAAAAACACATTTTTTCATTTTATCTACAGTAAAATGGAGCTTAAAAAATGTACATGTTACATATTCCGTAGCACGTGTATTTCTTCTCTAATATAATTAGTACTTTAAAATAAGAATAGAATTGTTTATTGTCTATTGTCTAAATCACTCACCTTTCGCATAAGACACTTCGACAAATAAAGTATGACCCAATACCAGCAATACATACAATAGTTGTTAAGTATTGCGTGATCGAATAAGAAACAATTTGCAACCCCATAGTAATATAGTAAATGATAATTTTTGGTAAAGGTCTTATGATGTGTGCAGGTACTGGGGGTGTTTTCAGGTCAGTTCTATCTTATATTTCGAATGTTAATTATTTTGTCTGCTTTAAAAATTGCTATGTTCTTGACTTAATGATAAAAACCTTGTCCAAAAATTTATGGTTATATTACTACTGTGCAATTCAGTTAAAGTCGAAAAAATAATGCATACAGTATAGCACAAAAGGTTAAGGATTCAGTGGTAAAATTCAAACATTAGTTATCAGATTTGACATGTTCCACAATTTGACTTCCATGTACATTTTGTGAGGAACTCAAAACACTGCAAATGATAACTTAACATAAAGTTTTTATTTAAGTGCAACTCAAGACCTTGTAAACGGCTATATAGTTGTTTTATCTAGTTATAAGTTTAGCCAATGCCAGCGTTAGAGTATACTCAAAAAGGTCTTTTATTATAGTACAATAACTGACATTTTAAGGGTATAAGCTCAGATAACAGTTTTGCGACATCAAAAGTTTCTTAGATTTTTTAAAAATAACTACTGTGTTAGTTTAACGAATATCTCATAAATAATGCAGTTGTTGGAGTGAATGCAAAATAATGCATTTTAGCGGCATAACTCATCCGAACTTAACCAATTTGGCGAGTTAACAATTTTGTACAAGATTTTACAGTTGCACACAATTCTTTGAAAGGTACACGGGTGGTAGGACGGACGGACGGACGGTTTGATGAAGCACAGAGGGATCATAATACAGTAACCCGTCTTCAGTGTTTGTTTACGCTATGTAAGCTTTTATCTATTTATCTATTTATCTATTGATCTATTGATCTATTTATCTATTTATCAGAGAGTAAAAGACAATCTGAGGGGTCATCGTCAATAGAAATTACGTCAGTTTGACGAGCTCTATCTAAAGATGTTATTGAATATATGAAACTGTAAATCAAAGTATCATTGGAAGCAGTGTTACTCTGAGTACTGGTTATAATAATAGACATAACAGCACGAACTATATAAAGTGTGCAATATTTTATTTAACAAGGCATGTATAAACAAAATGTAAATTTATATAACTTAGTAAGAAAAAAAATATGAATGTGAACAATTGTTAAAATATATAAAAAATAAAAATAAAGTATTTTATAAAATGTTGTATAAAAGTAAAAACCATGAACATAATTTCATATGTAAATTATATACGCATAAACTCAAAATATCTGCATAATAAATATGACAACATGAAAAAAGCACGTTCATAGTAAAATTCTATCAAGTTTTCAATTGACCTTAACAAACAATGAACAAATTGCACAATATGGAAATATTCACATCTTTAAAGTATAAAACTCACTACTTTTATATTTAATTGAACTTGTAACATGTCGCACGGAGCCATGTTCACATCTTCTAAAACATATAACAGATAAAAAAAAATGAAAGTATTTAAACATAAAGTGCATTTAGATGTGAATATGGTTTCATATATGCACATATCATCCTTGACTAGTTCTAAATTTGTGTAAACCATCTATATACACATAATCAACTGTTATTTGCACGTTTCAGGGAAAACTATATTCGGTTTCTTCAAAATACACAGAAACACACGCACGCTTGTGTATAAACATATTACATTTTCCAGGCAACTTCAATGTTATCTTGCTATTAATGTATCATAGATGTATAATTATAGACTGTGTTATATTCAAACAAAGTTTACTTTTCTACTTTTCTGCCATCTTGCGATGAAAGTCACGAATTCCATGTTCCTCTGGCGAATCGATGGTGACACATGCAACAGAAACCGGCTCCCAAACTCTTTTGTATTCATACACGCCATCAAGACATCCACATCTTCTAAACACACTGACATACTGAATAGCGCTCTCACATAAACTACCCGGATATTCAACACTAGGTTTACGACATGCGCACTTCACTTCTAATAAAACTTCCGGCGAGCGATTTGTATCAACGTTATTTTCATATGTGAATGGGCACAGCGATAACTCATGTAACATAGAGGCGGGTGAATTCACACTGGGGTGGTGGAATAAATCGGCGTTTCTTCTTACAGCATGTCCGTCATCGTCACACGTGTGTGTTCCTATGGTGTAGATATGTTGTGTTTCTATGAATTCATCAGGAATACTGTCGATACTTTCTTCTTCATTCGGCTGCCATCCGAGAGCAGAACTGTAGCTTTGTGCTTCTAGTATGTTCATGTAGTCTTCAAAAGTCATATTTCCAACTGTTTGAGGCTCACTACATGTTTCTCTTCGCTGGTGGTGAGAATGTGGATGACAGTTCAAACATCCAGCCTGAAAAGAGATAGTATTATGAATGCATATTCATACATTTTTACAGTGCTATAGAAAAGTATAATTTGACTTTCAGCTCAAATGAATATTACAATTTTCATAATATTGTATACTGTTAAGTAAAACTATGATCTATCAATAATTATACTCATTAATAAATATATAAATTACTATTTCTAACTTTTCTGGAATATGCGATTATGTTTGGATATCATATTTTGTTGCATATATTTGCATATATTAAAACATCGTAGTTAAAGTGAAGGTGTCATCAATAAAGCACCAGGTAATAATTACCATTAAGGCAACTCCGAATATTAGTAAATACATATTTTCCATGTATATTCTTTCAAGAAAATATTAAATATTAAAAAATGTCTGTCAATAGATTTTAAAATATAACTTGACTCTAAAATATGTGTTTGGTTTGATGAAAAAATATTTAGATGCAAGCTATTTATACCAACAAAGATGCGTTTCGTTAGTCATATTCTAAATTAAAATTTTAAAAATATATATCTCTTAATTTATACAAAAGACGGTCTGCATCTTCCTACATATTATCCTTAATTCATAAAAATGTAATTTAATTGGCCATTAATTAAAGCTTAACAATTAAAAAGAATGCCGATGGTAATCTAATTACTTCAAAGTTGCTACTTCCTCACGTAATATCAAACGTTTCTGACATATTTGATACAACTGCTATTGTCTTGTGTGACCATTCAGTTGCGGCAGGGACTTTTTGTCATAGGGTTGGGTTAATACACCTGATGTACGTTTGTGATTTGTCAAATATACGGATAAACAATTTAAAGAATATTTTTGAATTATGAAATACAATTTCATGTTTCCAATTTGACGTTTAATACCGAATATCGGCAAGTTGTGGTGATTTTTCAAAATATTCTAAAATATCATTTTTTAATTGTTATTCTTAAAAGTGATTTTGAGGTTTCACATTAGACCATTCGGCAACGTAGGACGATAGTTTTATATTCAGTTAGAATTATTGAAAATACCTACTTTGTGCCCCAACCCTCTCCCTTTTGTTTGTTATCACCCCGAGACTTAAAACCTTAGAATTAATTCACAAAAACTTATGTTTATGCTTTGATTATATTTTTTTATTTTTTTTTGATGTTCTGATGTTCTGATTTGTGATTTTCTATTTAATATTTTACTTCAATTGTAAAACAATTTATAACAACTTAGACGAATCACGCTCGATGTCTTCCTGGGTAGAACTGGCACTATAAGCACATGCGGATTAAGTGTTTTGCTCAAGGATACCCACGGCCTTGACGAAGGATCGAACCCACGACCCTCCGATAATGGGTCTGCGCCGGCGCTCTACCATTGAACCACCATTCAACTGTTAATATTACTATATTTGAAAAACATGGTATTTATTTCATGTTTTATAATAGAAAATTTCTGAAATCAGTATTAAAAACCACTTTTATATTTAGACGTTAGCCTTGTGGCAACCCTTAGTATGACAAAATCCCTTTGTGTAACAATTGTTACATTAAGGTTTAACACAGCTACACTTAGTGTAACAAAATCAGTTTTTGTTACACTAGGGGTTGACACCGCAACCTTTAGTGTAACAAAATTTGGTTGTGTTACACTAAGGGTTGCGGTGACAACACTTAGTGTAACAATTGTTACACTAAGCGTATGTTTGGTACATGTATTGACATTTGATTACAAAATAGATTCACTTAGTGTAACAATTTTGTTAACTTGAAATTTATTTATCCCTGCTATGAAATGGGGGCATATAGTGTTACCCATGTTCGTCCGTCTGCACACACGAATGGGTAGTTTAGTGTCTAGGGTTAGTGTTTTTTTTTTGGATGGTTGTAAGACAGTGGCTGTTTCTAGACACTTAAAACACATTTTTTGACATTTTTCTTTTATTACACTAGTAATACGCTGATAATCGCAACCCTTAATATAACACAATAAGTAACAAGATACATCTTGTTACATTAATGGTTATTGATAACCGCAACCCTTAGTATAACAACATGAATTTTATGTGGATGTGATTTGGTGAAGAATTCTTATTCCGGGAATAGGTATAATTTTGGTTACTCTAAGGGTTATTTATTACCGCAACCCTTAATGAAATTGACCTTGACCCAAAATCGTGAAACGCAAACGCATCGTGAAATATGACTATTCTGAACATCTGTGTAACTTGCATCGGATGGAAAAGAAATGCTGCTAAGCGTTGACAGCGATTTACTATTTTTAGTAATAGTAACATTGATCTTGACCTGAAAATCGTGACGTACGAATGAACGGACGGACAGACGGATAGGACGAACTGGTACAACAGACAGACATTGGTAGCACTATATCCCCCTCAACACCCCATCCCACCCCCAATTCCAAGGCGGTTGCATAAACAATACGTATTCGTAATAAACAGATAAATTGTTTAAAATTGTGCCATAATATGTAAGGATATTACAAAGAAGATTACCTAAATGTTGTTACATATTGCAATAATATGTCACATATCGCTCCATAGTGTAATAAAATATTTTTGTTACACTTAGGGTTTTTGTTACGCTAAGGGTTGCCACATAGCCTGTCTATAGCCTGCCTATTAATGTATTCCGAATATAGTAAATATATCAAATATATACTGAACGATAACACTTAACGGTGAATGTTATGTCACAGCCATCTTAGGCTTCACAGATTTCCTAAAAATTGCCATATCATTGATTGTTTTGCCATAGAGAATGATCAAACTTGGCCATATATGATATAATGATGTTGTAGTTCAAGTGTAGAAGTAATTACACGCCTGCATATTTCGTAACACGTGTATGCTTTGAAAGACAAAACGCATAAACTTTAAGCATGCACGGGCGCATGGTAGTTCAAATGAACGATCACCGACTACGAGGTTGATAACTGACCTGGACATCTAACTTTAAACATCATTAGCTTTTGAGGAGGAGAAGAGACCGGGAGGAGTAGAGCCGGACCGGGTGAACTTTCGCGGAGGGGTAGAGACCGGGAGTGGTATAGCCGGACCGTGTGAACTTTCGTGGAGGAGTAGAGACCGGGTGAACTTTCGTGGAGGAGTAGAGACCGGGAGGAGTAGAGACCGGGTGAACTTTCGTGGATGGGTAGAGACCGGGAGGGGTAGAGACCGGGAGGAGTAGAGACCGGGTGAACTTTCGTGGAGGGGTAGAGACCGGGAGGGGTAGACACCGGGAGGAGAAGAGACCGGGAGGAGTAGAGACCGGGTGAACTTTCGTGGATGGGTAGAGACTGGGAGGGGTAGAGACCGGGAGGGGTAGAGACCGGGAGGAGTAGAGACCAGGTGAACTTTCGTGGAGGGGTAGAGACCGGGAGGGGTAGAGACCAGGAGGAGTAGAGACCGGGAGGAGTAGAGACCGGGTGAACTTTCATGGATGGGTAGAGACCGGGAGGGGTAGAGACCGGGAGGAGTAGAGACCGGGTGAACTTTTGTGGATGGGTAGAGACCGGGAGGAGTAGATACCGGGAGGAGTAGAGACCGGGTGAACTTTTGTGGATGGGTAGAGACCGGGAGGGGTAGAGACCGGGAGGAGTAGAGACCGGGTGAACTTTTGTGGATGGGAAGAGACCGGGAGGGGTAGAGACCGGGAGGAGTAGAGACCGGGAGGAGTAGAGACCGGGTGAACTTTCATGGATGGGTAGAGACCGGGAGGGGTAGAGACTGGGAGGAGTAGAGACCGGGTGAACTTTCGTGGATGGGTAGAGACCGGGAGGGGTAGAGACCGGGAGGAGTAGAGACCGGGTGAACTTTCGTGGATGGGTAGAGACCGGGAGGGGTAGAGACCGGGAGGAGTAGAGACCGGGTGAACTTTCGTGGATGGGTAGAGACCGGGAGGGGTAGAGACCGGGAGGAGTAGAGACCGGGTGAACTTTCGTGGATGGGTAGAGACCGGGAGGGGTAGAGACCGGGAGGGGTAGAGACCGGGAGGAGTAGAGACCGGGTGAACTTTCGTGGAGGGGTAGAGACCGGGAGGGGTAGAGACCGGATGAACTTTCGTGGAGGGGTAGAGTCCGGGTGAACTTTCGTGGAGGGGTAGAGTCCGGGTGAACTTTCGCGGATGGGTAGAGTCCGGGTGAACTTTCGCGGAGGGGTAGAGACCGGGTGAACTTTCGTGGATGGGTAGAGTCCGGGTGAACTTTCGCGGAGGGGTAGAGACCGGGTGAACTTTCATGGAGGGGTAGAGACCGGGTGAACTTTAGTGGAGGGGTAGAGTCCGGGAGGGGTAGAGACCGGGTGAACTTTCGTGAAGGGGTAGAGACCGGATGAACTTTCTTGTAGGGGTAGAGTCCGGGTGAACTCATCCCTCTCAATCTTCTTTTGACGGCATTCTCTTAACGTAATTTCGAAAAGCTCGTGCGAAGTAGGCATACAGCTATATACGGCTACTTCTCCACACACGTACTACACAATGGTGGAGGAATTCAATTCGGATGCAATTTTGAGTCAGAATTTACGCAGAGGATTTTGACGACGCATCTATTATTTCTTTCATATTCTGAATTCAATGTAGCAGACATAGGCGGCATATTAGATGAATATATGAAGGAGGCCATTTTTAAGTATGTGTTTATTTATGTGTTTAATAATACTAATATTATTCTATTTCATAAAAGAAGGTACAAAAGATTTAGCTCGACTGTCGAATATTATAATCGTTATTATTATTATTATTATTATTATTATTATTAATTATTATTATTAATATCATTACTATTAGTATAATTATTATCATCATCATCATCATTACCACAATAACCACCACTACCACCACCACCAGCACCACCACCACCAACAACAACAGCAACAACAACAACAACTATCATCATCATCATCATCATCATCATCATTACCACAACCACCACCACCACCACCACCACCATCAACAACAACAATAACAACAACAGCAACAACAACAACAACCATCATCATCATCATCATCAGTATCTGTTATTATGAATTGTTATTATCAATGGAACTTAATGAGTGCCTTTATTAACACTAACGGCTAACAAGAGGACAAATGGTTTTGAATTTAGGCAGAATTATTTATACTTTATATATTTAAGACAACGTTAAATGTGATTAAAATTGTGTAGTAAGTAGCACTAGTCACGCTACGCGTGTGTTAAAATAATGTTTGTCTGGATGACAACCTTTATAAATATATACTGGTACGGTTAATATAACTAAAACACAGGCTGCAGATTATAGACTGTATCTTGTCTTGCAATTTCTTTTAGTAGAATATAGATTTAACAGATAAATGTAATATGTTCCTGGATTTTTAATAAATTAGTGAATACGTTTCTTGATATAGATTATGATTGTTTTGTTCGTTGGATGAACTATAGATAAACCCCGTATCGCACCTCTATCCGGTGAAAAGTTCCTCCAAACGTTTAAAAGTCCTTTAAACGCTTTGATTAAAGGTCTTAAAGTCGTCAAAGTTCTAAATGTTTCTCAAAGTTTCAAACGTTCTCAAAGTTCTAAATTTTCTCAAAGTTCCAAAAAATCAAAGTGACATAAAATCGGCTGTTTATATACCCATCCCGACATGGAATTGTTCAAATCCCAACCGACTCACATATTCTTGTAGGGACCATACATGTTTGTTCGGCACCCGACAAGTAACCATTAGTTACTGACACATTCGGTTAGGAGAATTACAAGATTTTGTCGGTAAGGGAGAAAACATCCGATGGTTTCCTGTACTGAATAATTAACAAAACAAGTACATATATTGACTTACAATGTTCCCAAAATAAATAATATTATAAATTGTGAAAACTGTTTATAATGAAAACCGTCCGATGAATTGAACTGTGACGATTTTAATTGTTAATTGCCAGGGTCATGGTTCAGTTCACAAAAGACTTGACGTGTTTAATTATCTAAAAGCAAAAAAAAACTGTCAGATATACTGTTTACAAGATATTCACTCAACAACTTATATAGAAAATGTTATTAATTCAGAATAGGGTAATAAATGTCCTTTTCTCCTAGGTCAGCTAAGATAGTCGTGATTGTGCGAGTTTATTCAATAAAAAAATAGACTATACTACACATGCGCATACCGCTGATCCTGAGGGTAATTACATAATTGCAGATTTAACTGTAGATAAAAATAGATTTACTCTTATAACCTTATATGGCCCCAATAAAGACTCCCCATTTTTCTTTGATAATCTTTTGATAAAAACAGAAGTATATAACAATGAAACTTATGTCCTATGCGGAGATGTCAACATTGTTCAAGACCCGTAATGAGATTACTGCAATTACTCTGATACAAACAATCAAAAAGCACAACAAAAAGTTTTAAAAATAAAAGAAAAGTATAACTTGATTGACCCATTTAGAGAATGTTATCCAACATTAAAACGCTATACCTGGAGGCGTAAAACACCTTTAAAACAGGCTAGGCTTGATTTTTTTTTTCTTGTTTTAGAAGAATTACTTTCTTCGGTAAATAAATGTTATATTGAATCTAGTTACAGATCTGACCATTCAATGGTTATTTTAAATATTCCTTTTAACAATTTTAAACCTGGTAAAGGTCTCTGGAAGCACACTAACAGTATTTTAAATGATATAGACTATTTAAATACAATAAATGATAAACTCGAAGAAATTAAGGCACAATATGCATTACCCATATATAACTTTAATAATATTGAACACATTGCAAATGATAAAATAGAATTTATTATGGACGATCAGCTATTTCTTGAAACGTAACTAATGGAAATCAGAGTCAATATCTTATTCAAGTTTTAAAAAGAGAGAGACTGATAAGTTAGAAAAAGAGTTAATAAATAAATAGACAATTTAATAGACAATTTAGAAAAAAAACTAAAACCTGACAATCTCGACAAATTAGAAGATTACAAAAATGAACTTGATAAATATACAAAAACAAGATGCGTGGAGCTATGATATGATCGAGGGCAACTATTATTGGAGAGGATGAAAAACCTTCAAATTATTTTTACAAATTAGAATCACATAATTATTCCAGTAAAACAATACCAAAACTTAAAAAAAATTATTGAAGCTATTTTACTTATAAAACAGATATTCTTAAAGAAGCTCAATTTTTTATCAACAACTTTATTCAAGTAGAGATGAAACTCTAATAGATATAAACTTAAATAACGATTTTTAAACGTAACAAATGAAATTCCTAAACTTACATCTATAGAGTCAAATACATTAGATGGTTTAATTACTTTTGAGCAGGCTTCAATTACGCTTAAAGCAATGAAAAATGGGAAAAGTTCAGGATATAATTGTGATTTCTGGGGTAAATTAGGACATTTCGTTGTACGTTCAATTAATGCTGGTTTTAATCAAGGAGAATTATCTGTTACTCAAAAAGAGGGTATTATAACTTGCATTTCTAAAGAGAATAAAAGTAGATTCCAGATGAAAAATTATAGACCAATTGTGTATATAAAATCGCCTCAGGCTGTATAGCAAATCGAATTAAAAGCACTTAAAATAAGTTAATACACTCAGATCAAACTGGGTTTATTGCAGGACGATAATTAGGAGAAAGTACGAGATTATTATATGATTTAAAGCAGGATAAAGAAGAAAAAAAACATATCTGGGTTATTGTTACTAATTGATTTTGAAAAAGCTTTTGATTCCATCTCTTGGTCTTTCATTGATAAAGTTTTAAAATATTTTGGATTTGGAAACTCTATTATATCATGGGTAAATTTATTTTACAAAATCGCTACACTTGCTGTAATCAAGGAGGCCATCTATCATCATTTTTTTCAAATAGGTCGCGGCTGTCGTCAAGGCGACCCCTTGTCACCTTATATCTTCATCTTATGTTCCGAAATTCTTGCAATCAAATTAGAAATAATCAAAATATATAAGGCATAACCATAGGGGAAACAGAATATAAACTTTTACAATATGCTGATGATATTTCGGCTATTCTTGACGAGTCAGATAAATCTTTCAATGAAACCCTCAATGAATTATCAAATTTTTCTGAATATTTGGTCTTAAAGTTAACTTTGACAAAACCCAAGTAGTATGGATATGTCGTAACAAATATAGCTCAGAAACAATCAAAACAAAATGGAAACTAAACTGGGGCAAAACAGAATTCAAATTATTAGGTATCATTTTTAATGTAGACCTTAATGAAATTATCAATAAAAACTATAAAGACAAAATAATAAAAAATAAAAAGCTTATCAAGTTCTGGCAATGCAGATGTATGACACCACTTGGTAAAATAACTGTCATCAAACCTTTATTACTACCAATATTAAACCATCTATTCATTTCACTACCTTATTCAAATGATAATATAATTAAAGATTTAAATATGATTTTCTATGAATTTTTATGGAAAGGCCCCGCAAAAATAAAAAAAACAACATGGTTCTATTCAAACAATTTATAGACGGAGGACTTAATATGGTTAACATAAAAGCATTTATCTCAGCACAAAAAAAATAACTTGGATATGAAGACTGATAGCATTATATAATTATTAAAATCTAAATAAACCGACAACAACAGATCACATTATCAGGTCACTACTTTATTATAATGAAGATATTTTAGTTGGAAGAGAATCCTTCTTTTGTAAAACAGGGTACAGTAAGGGCATTATATATTTAAATAACTACATAAAAGACGATGGCAGTTTTTATACAGAACAAGAATTTACAGAAATTTATAATTTAAACACTAATTTTATTCAATATAATGGTATTTTAAATGTAATCAAAGTATTCCTTACAAAAAAACAAACAATATAAACAGTTTAAATAAAAAATACCTTTTACTGAATCCAAAATTATTATACACAAAAAGGGTTGTAAGGAATTATATTACATTCTGAATAAAAAAATAACTGCCAGCCAACATCTAAACTTAAATGGGAACGTCATTATGAAATAGAACAAGAAACGTGGAATACTATTTACAAAGCATCCCTTCAAAAACAACTATAGTTCAGTTATAAGTTGGTTCCAAAATAGAATTAACCATAGAATTTAACCAACAACAAAAAAACATCTACATAAAATTAAGATAATTAACAGCCCCTTATGCCATGATTGCCAATAAGAGGAAATTCTAATACATATACTTTGGACATGTACAGCAATGCAACAATTTCTTCAAGATATTAAACAGTGGCTTTAAACGAAAAATATCAACATAACATTTATAGAAAAACTATTTATATTTAAAATTGGGAACATCTATTCAAAGGCAGACCTGTTAGTTATCATAGAAATAAAATATCATATCTGTTCTACAAAACGACATAATGCCACATTATCTGTAGCTGCATTTAAAAACAGAATCACAAATACATTCTTATTACTAAAATGCATTGCTCCCAAAAAATGATATTCATTATTTTGACACTCAATGGAATAAATACAATAACCTATTCCTCCAATAAGTATTGTAATACTATTTAAACATACAGAACACCTAAAATATCATGACCTGTCAAAGAAGCAACTTAAAACTGACCGAGAAACTGGCAAGAAAACACAAATGTGCACCCACATTGAAAACCAAAAATGTTTTAACCTACCCTACAAGTGGAATACTCAGGCGTTTTTTTGTATGTGTTTATTTTTTCTCTATCTCTTTCAATATATTATCTATGTGTAGATACCTACATTGAGCAACAAACCAATTAAAATAACATAATCAATTGATCATATTAAATCTTAATTCTAAAGAAATAATTTAAATTAAAAATAAACTTTTATACTGAACCATTCACAAGTTCAAACTAAATTTTATACTTTTGTATAGATTATGGCCAGTTTAATTTTGTTTTTATTTGTTTACATATGTATCTGTTAAAATATGTTTTTCACTATATGTATCACTATGTAAAAATGTTTAATAAATGGGCAATCATATGATAGTTAAAGAGAGAAAAAAATGTGGGAAGTTATGTGTGGTTTTTGCCAATGACATTGTTTTTGTTTGTGCCGAAGCAGTGAATTTTGAATCTACTGTAACGTCTCCCGTTTCGCCGGTGCGGTGGCTGTCAAATCTAAGTCTCCCGTTGCGCCGGTGTGATGACTGTCAAATCTACGTCTCCCGTTGCGCCAGTGCGATGACTGTCAAATCTACGTCTCCCGTTGCGCCGGTGCGATGACTGTCAAATCTACGTCTCCCGTTGCGCTGGTGCAATGACTGTCAAATCTACGTCTCCCGTTGCGCCGGCGCGATGACTGTCAAATCTACGTCTCCCATTGCGCCGGTGCAGTGGCTGTCAAATCTACGTCTCCCATTGCGCCGGTGCGATGACCGTCAAATCTACATCTTCCATGGCGCCGGTGCGGTGGCTGTCAAATCTACGTTTGCCGGTGCGGCGGCTGTCAAATCTACATCTCCCATTGCGCCGGTGCGGTGGCTGTCAAATCTACGTCTCCTATTGCACCGTAGGACTTGTACTGTTTAATAAGGTGCTAGGGTCGCCAGGAATGATGTGACGGTTGTTTATAAGGGCGTTGTGAGGGGTGTTGTGAGGGGTGTTGTGAGGGTTGTTGTCAGGGGTGTTGTTAGGGGTGTTGCATATTTCAGTATTCCTCATGACTAGACTCAATAAAACGGAGTCCATTGCTTTCTTGGAAGCGTTATGTGGTTTTAATGGATTATTTCATCATAAAGCAATTACCACCATCACTACAGAAGACGTATATGCTGTGTGGTGGACGTACACATTCGTCCCGTTTTAAGACCCAAGGTTGATACAGTAACCTGTCTTTAACTTTTGGCTTTGGTGTACACCATTCTTTTTATTTTATATATTTTACAGGCAATATTAAAGATAAAAAATAGCTCTTGAAATTAATGTCGTTGCCAACAAGAAATGCAAACAATCTTGCTTACTAAGTTAACTAAGCCCTGATAATACAAGAGTCAAATTAAAACCAACTAATGCTGTAACAAAAACGAGAAGAGTGAGGTTTTGTCGACCCGTCAATCATACATACAAATCAATGTAAGTCCAATTATAGATTTTTTTTATGAAATTTGGTTTAACGCAATTTTAAACATTTGCAAGGTTTTATATGGCATATCCAGTTTTATTGGTAGAGGAAAACGTAAGAATGAATCTAAGTAAAACCACCGTCGTTTCGCAACTAACTGGCAAATTTTCTCACTAGTTTTTGGGAGTGAGCGAGACTCGAACACACGAAGGTAATATTGAATATACGCCTTTCATAATCTGAACATGATCCATTCAAGAATCTGTACCTATGACGTAAGACAAATTGTAAAGTAGCATTGGAAGCAACGATACTCGGATAGATAAACAGAATATTACGATATACAAAAATAACACAACATGCAAAATAACACCGGCGATATGCAAAAAAACACGATATGTAAATAATGTGTACGATTTTATTTAACCAGGCATATGTAAACAAAATGTAAACATACTAGTGAAGTATTCTTAACATATGTAAACAAATAAAACATATAACAAATAAAGTTTTATGTAAAATACAGTATAAAGCATTGTTAACAGTTTTTTCTGTAAACATGTAAAGTGAAAAAGACTAAATGCTGAAAAACAGTATCTGTATAGAATAATTATATATATATATATAAAAAATGATTGCAATAAAATGTTGTGATTTTTTAGCAAGCATTATCAAAACAACTTGTGAAATAAAAAAAGAAGTATGAACTTTATTATGATTTTCGATAGATCTAACACGTTATATCTGATACACCGGTGATGTCATGAGTAGTACTGCTCCATGATTATATATCCAAGAACAATGAATGAATGAATAAATGAATGAATGAATGAATGAATGAATGAATGAATGAATGAATGAATGAATGAATGAATGAATGAATGAATAGGGTTTTACGGCGTACCAACACATTATAGGTTATTTGACGCCAACAGGAAGGAAGATTCCAGGTTCACTCTACATGTACAAAAACAACAAATTAACATGCAGATTAAAAATAATACATCAACAAATGAATATGCAGAATGAACCTAGAACCTTGATACCTGCAGAACTACATAGTTTCAGCAAATTCTATCGTATTACTCAATGTGTCGCTTCTTACGACATGCATAAGCCACAGTGATCCTATTCTTGCCACCACTCATGGCTCCCTGGAACCACACAGGGGTTGATAATTTAACCACAATAGTGAATATGACAAAAAAATGATAAAACGAACATGACACCCATTCGGAGAATTCCTACCCCTCTGCAGAGATCGACAGTGACTCTATTCTTAGTCGTAACCACATGGGCTCTCCAAGAACAAATAACAGATGTAAGTAATAAATGATAAAGAGTTTTTTTATATCTGACAGATACTGTGTATTATATGTACTTTAATTATGACTAGCTCGAACTTTGTGTAAACAATATATGTAAAGATAAATACACAAATAAACAACGATTACTTGAACACTTCAGTAAAAAACTTATTTTCTCTTTTTATTTGAAACTACACTTTTCAGTTACTGTTGTCTGATTTTCGCTCTCGAAGAATGTCCAAAACTGGCATAGCGCTCTACTTTTCTGCCATATTGTAGTGACCATCACGAATTGCATGTTCCTCTGGTGGTTTGATGGTGACACATGCAATAGAAACCGGCTCCCAAACTCTTTTGTATTCATACACGCCATCAAGACATCTATATCTTCTAAACACACTGACATACTGAATAACGCTCTCGCATAAACTACCCGGATATTCAACACTAGGTTTACGGCATGCGCACTTCACCTCTAATAAAACTTCCGGCTTTCGATTCGTATCAACGTTATTTTCATATGTGAATGGGCACAGCGCCAACTCGTGTAACATTGAGGAGGGTGAATTCACACTGGGGTTGTGGAATATATCGGCGTTTCTTCTTACAGCATGTCCGTCATCGTCACACGTGTGTGTTCCTATGGTGTAGATATGTTTTGTTTCCATGAATTCATCAGGTATACTGTCGATACTTTCTTCTTCATTCGGATGCCATCCGAGAGCAGAACTGTAGCTTTGTGCTTCTAGTATGTTCATGTAGTCTTCAAAAGTCATATTTCCAACTGTTTGAGGCTCACTACATGTTTCTCTTCGATGGTGGTGAGAATGAAGATGACAGTTTAAACATCCAGCCTGAAAAATGATAATACAATGTATGCATACACTTTTAGAGTGACATGGAAAACAGTCATTTAAACATTGGATCACTATGTTTAAGATACTCTAGAGTTTAGAATGCATTTTTATTTTTCGTTCTGTAATCGCGTTGTAAGAACGTTATTGTTAATGTTAAAGAAACACTGTAGTTAAAATGAAGGTATTTTATATGAAAAATCAGATAATAATTACCATTAATGCAACAGCGAACATTAGAAGAAACATGTTTTTAATTTTATGTCTCCTAGCAAGTGTTTACTCTAGAAATGATATAACTATCAATAAACTCAAAAGAAATGTGTTTGGTTTGATACATTATGTTTTAGACTATTTATACCAATAAAGATTGTTGGGGTTACTTTTTTATGTGTCATATTCTAAATTAAAGAAAATTATAAAAAAAAACAATCAGAGATAGCCTGTATCTTCCTAACACATTTTGGGAATCTTCGTAAAAAATGATAATTTTTAATTATTTAATTTGTTATTAATCAAAGCTCATGAATAAAGAGGAATGTGGAGGGTGATATTAATTACTCCACAGTGGCTACTTCCTCGCAATCGGCGTAGTATCAAACGTTTTTGACATATTTGATATAACCGCAATTGTCTTTGGTGACCATTCAGCTGCCGATGTTTATACATAAAATGACAAGAACAAATAGCAACAAAATAGAATTCGTTACGACGGGGACTTTTTGTCATAAAGGGTGTGTTAATACATCGCATTTGTCCAATATGCGGATAAGAAATTCATCAAATATTTTCGAATTATTTCGAAATGTTTTCGAAGATATCATTCCATGTTTCAAAATTGACCTTTTATACCGGACATTGGCAAATGGCGGAGAGATTTCATTAATATATTCAAACGATATCGTTTTCAATTTTTGCTTTTAAACGTGGTTTAAGACCATTTTCAACATATAATTACAGAATTGAGATATCTTTTGATGGATTATTGATATCATATGTATATTCAGATATCAAAAGATGAATTACGGATAGCATTAAATCGATTTTAGTATATCAAAATAATAATCGTAGTTAGAGATATCCAATATATTATTTTATGATATCGGAAAAAACAGTTAATGATATATTTAATTACTGTTACTGATACCATTTAATACACTATATTTATATTATGATATCGTAAAATGTAAAAACATGTTGGGCCTTATTTTTCATACTTAGAAATAGATTGAAAAATTGAAATGTGAACGTATGGTAGTTCTAGTTTCAATTCATTCACGTATAACTCATACACGACAAATCATACACATAAAGTGTATAGGCAGGGTTGGATCGCACGATTCCGTGATATTAGCTGTGTCAAAACTCGTAAAGTGGTGTTTGGTGATCGATGTTTTATGTTTGCTGCCCAACATCAGGGATGCCAGTACAATGACTGCATTAAAAAATTATTACAAAACTCATTTCATTTTACTTAATTATTTAAACTAATCAAGTAACTTTGTTTTAATCAGACTCAGGCGCAGTATTTTACTACAGATATTACAATGTTTCATATTTACTACAGATATCACAATGTTTCATATGTAAGCAGTATTTTTACTACAGATATTACAATGTTTCATATGTAAGCAGTATTTTACTACAGATATTACAATGTTTCCTATGTAAGCAGTATTTTTACTACAGATATTACAATGTTTCATATTTACTACAGATATCACAATGTTTCATATGTAAGCAGTATTTTTACTACAGATATTACAATGTTTCATATGTAAGCAGTATTTTACTACAGATATTACAATGTTTCATATGTAAGCAGTATTTAACTACAGATATCACAATGTTTCATATGTAAGCAGTATTTTACTACAGATATTACAATGTTTCATATGTAAGCAGTATTTTACTACAGATATTACAATGTTTCATATGTAAGCAGTATTTTACTACAGATATTACAATGTTTCATATGTAAGCAGTATTTTACTACAGATATCACAATGTTTCATATGTAAGCATTTGTAGTATTTTGCAACTATACATTTTTGTGATGGTTTAATCAAACATGCAGTATTTAATCCCAGGTCTGTAAAAGTTTTTTATATCTTATCTTTTATATTATACAGCATTTGTAATAGTAATGATAATAACAACAATAATGATGATGATAATAATATTAATAATGATAATAATAATATGCTAAAAGTTATGATAATAATAATAATGATAACATTGATAATAATAATGAGTATAATGACAATAATAATAATAATAATAATAATAATAATAATAATAATAATAATAATAATAATAATAATAATAATAATAATAATAATAATAATAATAATATGATAATGATGATGATGAAAATAATATGATGATAATAATAATAATAATAATAATAATAATGATGATGATAATAATAATAATAATAATAATAATAATAATAATAATAATAATAATAATAATAATAATAATAATAATAATAATAATTAAAATTATAATAACAATAACATGATAACGATAACGATAACGATAACAAAAACAATAACAATAACAATAACAACTATAATAAGAATAGTAATAATAATTATAATGATAATTATAAATAATAAATGATAAAAACGATAATAATAATTATAATAATAATAATGATGATGATAATGATAATAATGATGACAATGATGATAATAATTATAATGATAATAATAAATTATAAATGATTATAATGATTATAACAATAGCAATGACAATAATAATGAAAATAATAACAAAAATGATAACAATAATGATAATAATAATGATAATACTACTACTACTTCTAATACTACTACTACTACTAATGATAATAATAATAATGATTATGATAATGAAGTAAACATTTTTGAACAGAACAAACATTTGTTAGTAAAAGGTGGTGATTTGATTACATGTTTTACTGATAAACTTTTTTTGTGTGAGCCTTAACGCACATGTTGATACTGCCGTGACGAGGGTCATGGTTTCCTTGTTATGCAATTCATAAAAAAAATCCTTTTTTTTATCAAATGGACATATAATCATATAAAACACATAAATATAAAACAAAAAATAGTTTAAGGGAGGTGGAGTAGGGGGCTCCTAGGTACGATACTTTGACCTGTTTAAAGGGTGTGGCATGTTTCACTATTTTTCGCGGATCTAAAGTCAGCCTTTTATTAATTTAGCTGCGTTCTGTGTCTCTGGACAGAGGATCATTTCATCAGATAGGACCATATAACTTTAGGAATTCTACGTTCCCAAAATGATGTTTTCACACCGACCTTCATAGCGTGCTCACCAGTTATTCTGTATGTTTATGGTTGTCATTGGCATTATTTGTATTTATGCTAGCCGTCAAATCTACGTCTGCTGTTGAATTTGCACTGTTTAAGTAGGTAGCTGGATCGTCAATGGTGTTCTTAATGGTGTTGTCAATGGTGTTGTCAATGGTGTCGTCAGGTGTCGTCAATGGTGTCGGCAATGTTGTCGATAATGATGTCGTCAATGGTGTCGATAATGATGTCGAAAATGGTGTCGTCAATGGTGTCGATAATGGTGTCGTCAGGTGTCGTCAATGGTGTTGTCAATGATGTTGTCAATGGTGTCGGTAATGAACATGGTGTCGATAAAGGTGTCGTCAATGGTGTCGTTAATGGCGTTGTCAATGTCGTCGTAAAGTGTCGCCAATGGTGTCGTCAATGGTGTCGTTAATGGTGTCGTCAATGGTGTTGATAATGGTGTTGCTAGGTGTCGTCAATCATATCGTCAATGGTGTCGTCAGTTGTCGCCAATGGTGTCGTCAGGTATCGCCAATGGTGTCGGCAATGTTGCAAATAATGGTGTCGCCAATGGTGTTGCCAATGGTGTTTGCAATGGTGTCGATAATGGTGTCGTCAATGATGTCGTCAATGGTGTTGATAATGGTGTCGTCAATGGTGTCGTCAATGGTGTTGTCAATGGTGTTGATAATGGTGTCGTCGGGTGTCATCAATACTGTCGTCAATGGTGTCGTCAATGACGTCGTCAGGTGTCGTCAATTGTGTCGTTAATGGTGTTGTCAATGGAGTTGATAATGGTGTCGTCAGGTGTCGTCAGGTGTCGTCAATGATGTTGTCAATGGTGTTGATAATGGTGTCGTCAATGGTGTCGTCAATGGTGTTGTCAATGGTGTTGATAATGGTGTCGTCAGGTGTCATCAATAGTGTCGTCAATGGTGTCGTCAATGACGTCGTCAGGTATCGTCAATTGTGTCGTTAATGGTGTTGTCAATGGTGTTTTCAATGGTGTTGATAATGGTGTCGTCAGGTGTTGTCAGTGGTGTCGATAATGGTGTCGTCAATCGTGTCGTCAATCGTGTCGTCAGGTGTCGTCAATCGTGTCGTCAGGTGTCGCCAATGGTGTCGTCAATCGTGTCGATAATGGTGTCGTCAATGGTGTTGCCAAAGGTGTTGGCAATGGTGTCGATAATGGTGTCGTTAACGGTGTCGTCAGGTGTCGTAAATGGTGTTGTCAATGGTGTTGATAATGGTGTCGTCAGGTGGCGTCAGGTGTCAATGGTGTCGATAATGGTGTCGTCAATGGTGTCGTCAGGTGTCGTTAATTGTGTCGTCAGGTGTCGCCAAAGGTGTCGTCAATGGTGTAGATAATGGTGTCGTCAATGGTGTCGATAATACTGTAGTCAATGGTGTCGTTAATGGTGTTGTCAATGGTTTATCAATGGTGTTGATAATGATGTCGTCAGGTGTTGATAATGGTGTTGTCAATAGTGTCGTCAGTGGTTGTCAATGGTGTCGTCATTGGTGTCAGTAATGGTGTTGACAATGGTGTTGCCATTGGTGTTGTCAATGGTGTTGATAATGGTGTCGTCAATGGTGTTGTCAATGGTGTCGGCAATGGTGTCGATAATAGTGATGCCATTGGTGTAGATAATGGTGTCGTCAATGGTGTTGCCAAAGGTGTTGGCAATGGTGTTGGCAATGGTGTCGATAATGGTGTCGTCAATGGTGTCGATAATAGTGTAGTCAATGGTGTCGTTAATGGTATTGTCAATGGTTTATCAAAGGTGTTGATAATGATGTCGTCAGGTGTTGATAATGGTGTTGTCAATGGTGTTGTCAATGGTGTCGTCAGTGGTTGTCAATGGTGTCGCCAATGGTGTCGTCACTGGTGTCAATAATGGTGTTGACAATGGTGTTGCCATTGGTGGTGTCAATGGTGTTGATAATGGTGTCGTCAATGGTGTTGTCAATGGTGTCGTCAATGGTGTCGATAATGGTGTTGCCATTGGTGTTGTCAATGGTGTTGTTAATGGTGTTGCCATTGGTGTTGATAATGGTGTTGTCAATGGTGATGATAATGGTGTTGTCAATGGTGTCGTCAGTGATGTTGATAATGGTGTCGTCAATGGTGTCGTCAGGTGTCGTCAATGGTGTTGTCAATGGTGTTGATAATGGTGTTGTCAATGGTGTCGTCAATGGTGTTGATAATGGTGTCGTCAATGGTGTCGTCAGGTGTCATCAGGTGTCAGTAATGGTGTCGATAATGGTGTCGTCAATCGTGTCGTCAATGGTGTCGTCAGGTGTCGCCAATGGTGACGTCAATGGTGTCTTCACGTGTCGCCAATGGTGTCATCAATGGTGTCGATAATGGTGTCGTCAATGGTGTCGATAATGGTGTTTCCAAAGGTGTTGGCAATGGTGTCGTCAATGGTGTCGATAATGGTGTCGTCAATGGTGTCGTCAGGTGTCGTCAATGGTGTTGTCAATGGTGTTGTCAATGGTGTTGATAATGGTGTTGATAATGGTGTCGTCAATGGTGTCGTCATTGATGTCGTTATTGGTGTTGTCAATGGTGTTGTCAAAGGTGTTGATAATGGTGTCGTCAAGTGTTGTCTATGGTGTCGATAATGGTGTTGTCAATGGTATCGTCAATGGTTGTCAATGGTGTCGTCAGGTGTCGAACATGGTGTCGTCATTGGTGTCGTCAATGGTGTAGATAATGGTGTCGTCAATGTTGTCGTGAATGGTGTCGACAATGGTGTTGTCAATGGTGTTGATAATGGTGTTGTCAATGGTGTTGATAATGGAATCGTCAGGTGTCGTCAATGGTGTTAATAATGGTGTTGTCAATGGTGTTTGCAATGGTGTCGTCAATGGTGTCTATAATGGTGTTGCCATTGGTGTTGTCAATGGTGTTGATAATGATGTTGCCATTGGTGTTGATAATGTTGTTGTCAATAGTGTTGATAATGGTGTTTTCAATGGTGTCGTCAATGGTGTCGATAAAGGTGTTGTCAATGGTGTTGTCATTTGTGTTGTATATGGTGTTGATAATGTTGTTGTCAATGGTGTTGGATGCATTATGTAATTCCAAGGTATTATGTTGTCAGATATGACATCATCACCACAGCATTTGTACGTGATGTATGGTGGAACACTAGAATCATTTGGCTTAAGTGCTCATCAAATGCAGTATCAAAGGTAAAAAAATGTATGTCACCGTCAACAGGAAATGTATGTCACCGTCAACAGGAAATATATGTCACCGTCAACAGGAAATATATGTCACCGTCAACAGGAAATGTATGTCACCGTCAACAGGAAATGTATGTCACCGTCAACAGGAAATGTATGTCACCGTCAACGTATGTCACCGTCAACAGGAAATGTGTATGTCACCGTCAACAGGAAATGTATGTCATCGTCAACAGGAAATGTATGTCACCGTCAACAGGAAATGTATGTCACCGTCAACAGGAAATGTGTATGTCACCGTCAACAGGAAATGTATGTCACCGTCAACAGGAAATGTATGTCACCGTCAACAGGAAATGTTTGTCACCGTCAACAGGAAATGTATGTCACCGTCAACAGGAAATGTATGTCACCGTCAACAGGAAGTGTTTGTCACCGTCAACAGGAAATGTATGTTACCGTCAACAGGAAATGTGTATGTCACCGTCAACAGGAAATGTATGTCACCGATTTATCGAAAAGTTGAAAATCAAAGTATCCCTAGAAGCAGCGGCACGTTGACCACTTACGATAGATAGATAAATGAAATAACACAAAATATATAAAATATGTAATATTTTATTCAACAAGGCAAAGTGTAAACAAAATATAAACCTTCGTGACTTAGATAAAAAAAGCTTCTAATGTGAACAATTCTTAAAATCTAAAGATATATAAACAGCTAAAACAGTAGAAAATACTTACGCAAAACGTAATATAAATGGAAATATTATGCAAATAATTGTATTGAACAATATCGGCGTTAATAAATACATATCACAACAAACTACCAAACGTGTACAGTGAGATTATGTATCTTTTTAAGCTGGCATGAATAAGCAATAAACAATTTGTGCATAATGGACATACGTATATCTTTAAAATGAGCTTTAATATTACTTGTAGTATATCTAACATATTGTATCTTGTATACCGGTATACTGGTGATGTTATGAGTAGTACTGCGCCATGTTAACATCTTCAAAAACAAACAACAGATGTAAATAATGATTTGTTTTATACATAATGTACTTTTAGATATGCATAAATATTGTGAGCATAAATACGTATATGTAAATTTTAAATGTGACTAGTTCAAACTTTGTGTAATCTTTATATATAAAGATAAATACACATATAAACAATTATTATTTTAACGTTTCAGAGAAAACTATATTCGTATTCTTCAATACACATGTCTTCGTTATTGTTGTCTGATTTTCGTTCTCAAAAATTGTCACAAAATAGCATTTCAACGTTTGTGTTCTTTCCGCAAAAGTTCTTGGCTGCTATTTGTCTCTTTCTATTTTTCTGCCATCCTGTAATGCACATCACGAATTCCATGCTCCTCTGGTGGACTAATGGTTACACATGCAACAGAAACAGGCTCCCAAACTCTTTTGTATTCATACACGCCATCAAGACAGCCATATCTTCTAAACACGCTGACATACTGAATAGCGCTCTCACATAAACTACCCGGATATTCAATACTAGGTTTACGACATGCGCACTTCACTTCTAATAAAACTTCCGGCTTACGATTCCTATCAACGTTATTTTCATATGTGAATGGGCACAGCGATAACTCATGTAACATAGAGGCGGGTGAATTCACACTGGGGTGATGGAATATATCGGCGTTTCTTCTTACGGCATGTCCGTCGTCGTCACACGTGCGTGTTCCTATGGTGTAGATATGTCTTGTTTCCATGAATTCATCAGGTATACTGTCGATACTTTCTTCTTCATTCGGATGCCATCCGAGAGCAGAACTGTAGCTTTGTGCTTCTAGTATGTTCACGTAGTCTTCAAAATTCATATTTCCAACTGTTTGAGGCTCACTACATGTTTCTCTTCGCTGGTGGTGAGAATGTGGATGACAGTTCAAACATCCAACCTGAAAAAAGTTATATAATGAATGTATATACATGTACATACAATTCTACAGTGCCATGTCACGGAATTTGAGAGCTAAAATTCCTTGGCATTGTTAAACCATAATTTAAACATTTGATAATTACATGTTTAACAAAAATACATTAAAGTTAATTAAAGAAGTGTGCACGTTTTTATGTTTCTATTTGCAATTCAGCTTGTAGCAACATTATTGTTAGATTTATGCTGAGTAGAAGTACAATGATTTTGAAATCCAATATATTAGCATTTATTTATACAATTTAACACTTTAATTTGATTTAAGACACGTTATCTCAAACAGAACTAAACCAACTTTGTTATTTTCCCTTAACCAACTTACAATAAAATAATACAAAAACGTCTTCTTAACTTAATAACGACTGAACGTATTATCAGGTTGTATAGTCAGTACATTTAGTGCATTACTATATTAAACAATGTAGAAGGTTGATAATTAAAAAATACACTGCTCCTGTTCAGATATCTTAACATAAGATAAGTTTACCGTTGTATTTAATATGTGTGTACTTAATATACTGTCTTGTATGAATACGAACAATATGATAAATAGAAAAATTGAAAGAATAAACAGAAATAAAGAAGGTACATATAATATTTATAACTATATCGATAATAATACTATATTATTTTAACGAGAAAATGAACAAAAAAATGTTATTAATTTCACTTTTATCTAACACACGATACTGGTACATACTAGAACGTGCATTCTCTCATCTTTACTCAACTAACATTGTTGTCAGTAAGGCGTATCCTGTCTCTACCCCCAGCGAGCGTTTTACAGTATTGGAAGATAAATAGTTAGAGCCTCGTTTTTAAATTAATATTTGATCCCAGAATATATTGTCAGTCCCCGTGATTATTTTAAAACTAAAACAACTCTATTTATTTGCAAATACACTGTTACGCAAATATCAAAAATAATATTAAATAAATAAAATAAACGATTTCAAATTTTTCCGGAATTTGAGGTTATATATTTATATATTTTGCTGCATGACTTGTATTCACATATATTAGAACGTTCTAGTTAAAACGAATGTATTATTAATAAAATAATAAAATGATAGTAACCATTATTGCAACTCCGAACACTAGCAAACATATGTTTTCCATGTTTTATGTCTCCAAGAGAGTATTTACGCTACAAATAATATAACTGTCAACAAGCATTAAATTCAGATTTTGTTATAAATAAATGAATTTGGTTTGAACATTTTTTTTTAGGTTTAACTATTTATACTAGCAAAGATTCATGGGGATAAATTTTTTATTTGTCATATTCTAAATTAAAGAACTATATCTTAAGAAATTCAGAGACGGATGGCATCTTCCTAACAAATTTTGGGGATCTCTGTAAAATCGTTAAAAAATGTATCTAATTGGTCATTAATTTAAGTTCATCAATTAAAAGGAGTGTCAATGGCAATACGGATTACTTCACAGTGGCTACTTCCTCACAGTCGGCGTAATATCAAACGTTTCTGACATATTTGATATAACCGCTTTTGTCTTTTGTGACCACTGATTCGCCTGTATACACATATCTAATGACAAGAAATAGAAGCAACCGAATATAATTCGTTACGGCAGGGACTTTTTGGCGTAGGAGTATGTTAATACAACTGATGTTTGTATATGATATGTCTAATACTTGATTTTTAATTAGGGATAAATATTTTCAGATACAAAATGTTGATGGGTTGATGAATTCAACTAATAATAATAGCCTTGTGTTTATAAGAGAAAACTAATTTTAGAATAAGAGCATCGCTCAATATGTTGCGTATTCGAAATTTAAGGTTAACGTAAACAGTTCCCTTAACAAAGGATTTATATAGAAGGACAGGAAACTTGCATCTTTCTTCTAAATGTTAATAAAATAACATGCGAAGAAAGAATTATTCAGCAAATTAATCATTCAAATCTCACTGATGTCTTATACATAAAATGTAAGGTGCATGTAACCTTAGCTGTTTTATGTTTTTAACACGCAAAGTGATCTTGAATTTAAATATATTGTAAATTTATAGTAATATTTCAAGTACTTTCCTTGTCCAGTTCATCAAAAAGCATAAAACGATGCACCCAAAACAGGCTTTTAGAGACTGAGAACGTTTTGGTATCGACCTTTCGATGGTGCTCTCCATTTTTGTCAGTTATTAGATACTGTATGTTTGCAGTTGCCATAAGCATTGCTTGTATTTATGCTGGTGTGGTCGCTGTATCCTGTCAAATCAACATCTTCTGTTCGATTTTATGCCGTACGTGAGGGGTGTTGTGATGAATATTTCCTTTCCATTACCCGTCATGGATAAACTCTAGATATACTCTAGAATAAAGCTGAGCTGTTTTTATTTCCTTGGGAGCGTTATATATTCCCGCAGGATCCTTTTGTCAGATATTATCGACTATCACAACGGAAGCCTTTGGTGTTTTGTGGCTGTCGGATAAAGTCGTCCAGTACTTTAACGAAGTGTTGTTACTATTTCCAGTTTATTTACTATCTTTCGACAGTAGTATATTGCTTATGCTGGTGTCAATGGGCGCAAGAGATATTCCTTATTTCTCTAACATCTCATGAGCTGACTCGATAAAACCAAGTTTTTTGTTTAAAGTATGTTTTAATTGGTATGTTTTATAGTTTATATTTATAATTTATCGAAGCGATGTCACATGTTATGTTCCTGGTCTTTCAACTGTTACACAACGTTGTGTCTTGTTAAACTAAATAGGATATGTTGTATTCTACTACATAAATTGAGTCACAATTCAATAAAAACAATGAAAGAAAAGAACGTTACATCCATGTTGTTAATTAATTAATTACTAGTGGACTAATTACCAATACAGTCAAACCTGTCGTAAGAAGCCGGTCAAGGGAGGTAGCAGAAGTGGCCTTTTAAAGACAGATTGTCGCTTAATATAGGTCAGTTTGCTCTGAATAAAATATTAATACAAATAGAAAACGTGCCTGCTTGAGACAAGTGACTGTTCAATAGATGTGATGTGTTCTTCATTAGTTTATACCAATTCAATGTGCACTAAATTAACCAAATTGTTCATTTTCTTTTAGTTAATCTCACAATATCAGTAGATAATAAATAATTGACACTTACTTGGTGTATTTGTCCAGAATATGTGCTCTTTGAAGATTAAAAAATATACCAAGACATAACGAAATTACCAACGGAGTTTCTTTATTTAAATACGCATATTGAAAAGTCTTGGATACCCTGTTCGTTACTCCAATCCTCCTCAATTGATAAGTCTTGGATACCCTGCTCGTGACTCCAGTCTTCCTCGATTGATAAGTCATGGATACCCTGCTCGTGACTCCAGTCTTCCTAGAGAGATAAGTCATGTATACCCTGCTCACGACTCTAGTCTTCCTCGATTGATAAGTCTTGGATACCCTGCTCACGACTCTAGTCTTCCTCGATTGACAAGTCTTGGATACCCTGCTCGCGACTCCAGTCTTCCTCTCGAAAATATAAAACCGATTACACCGGTAGACATTTTTGCCTAATATTGTATACGATTTATATGCATAATATATTATGTAATATTCGTTTATATGGCAATAAAATATATTTAAATCAAATAGGGGAAGTAAGGGTTGTTACATAGTTCATTAACCGCCATGAGTACAACAGAGACTGTTCGTCACTTGGTTGCGTTCTGCGTTCTGGATCATTTGTATCACATGTTTTTTATGCCGCCACCCCCCCCCCCCCCCCCAAAAAAAATAAAAATTTGAGGATGGCATATAGTAATCGCAGCGTCCGTCCGTCCGTCCATCCGTCCGTCTGTCTATCCATACGTGTCGGGGATGAGGTTGTGGGTTGCGTTGCCAGTACAGAATGGCATTGTGGTTTTTTTTGGTACTTGTGGGGTGCAAAATGTGTACCCCACAAATCGAAATGCGTACAGAATGGCATTATGGGGTTAATTCCATTTTTTACACATTTTTCTTTTACTTTTTTTTCACCTTTTTTCATTCTTTTTTTTTTGTCATTAGGGTTGGATCTCAAGGTTTGTGACATTAGGGTTAAAAAGAAAATAGGTTTGGTTTTGTTTTATGAAAAAAAAAGATGTTTTTATAACATATAAAAAACCGCACCCAACAACATCACTTCAACCAGAACGTCCGCCCGTCCGTCCTTCCGTCCGGTATTTCGTTTCTGGCCTGTAACTTTGTCATGCATAGATGAATTTTGTTGATACTTGCTACAAAAGATCAACATAACATGACGACGTGTTGCGAGTAAGACCCACACCTGTATCTCAAAGGTCAAGGTCACAATTTGAGTTTATTTAACAATACTTTGAGTTTGTGTGAGATTTCGTCTCTGGCCTGTAACTTTGTCATGCATAGATGAATTTTAATGATACTTGTTACAAATGATGAACACTTGGCTCAGTTGATCAACATGACATAATTAAGTGTCGCATGTAAGACCCAGAACCTTTCCTCAAAGGTCAAGGTCACGCTTTCAATTTGTTTGATATTGCGTGTCTGGTCTTTAACTTGGCTCAAGTATATCAAGATGACATGACGATGTGTCTTAAGTAAGACCTAGACCCTGTACCTCAAAGGCCAAGGTCACACTTTGAGTATGCATGACAACACTTTGAATCTGTTTGAGATTTCAAGTCTGTCCTTTAACTTTATCATACATGGATGGATTTCAAAAACACCTGGCTCAATTTATCAGTTGGTCAACAATTGATCTGTAACTTACATTTAAGGATTTTAAAATAGCTTGACACAAGTGATCAGCATGTCATGATAATGTTCACCTGCATTTAACTGTTGAAATACAAAGCCCATTACATCAGATGTCAAGTTCAAAAGGTCAAGGTTATACAAAGGTCAAGGTCATGCTTAATGAAAAAAAAACACACATGAAATTCATGTCTAGTCTGAAACATCAGTCCATTACTCTTGATATTCATGTATTCATGGATACATCGCTACCTATTATATCATATATCGTTATTTTTCACAGACAATTGGGGGGGGGGGGGGGGGGGGGGGGGGGGGGGGCATGTGAAACTTAACAGTGACATTTCTTGTTTTATAAATATTGTGAAAGTAACGGTGGACCGTCCTTTTTTACCGCCAAAATATTGACCCGAGAATCGATCAAATATATGATTGATTGACCGCTGGGGACATGTTCACATATGTTAACAGTTTAACAAGAATATTGCTTATTAAAATTTGTAAATTCAAATGTTTCAAATATCAAAAAGTATACTTATGTGCATTTTACCTGTGTAGTTTTGTATTATACACTTAGCATAAAGAGTACTCTGGCCGGACTACTTTTATACATACTGTATAAACAAGAGCGAGATTAAGTGCATCCGAATGATGTACCACGGTTCAGGCCAACGTTGTTGCCGGTTTATAGTTGTCACGAATCTTCGGTGATCCTTGAAAGAAATGTCACGGTTTCAACTTACTTTGTGATAACTACGGAGTTGGTAGGTTTATCAGGGTTTTAGTACATTTTAGTAAGAATTATTACGCATGCGTGCGTGCGTGTTGCGTGTGTGCGTGTGTGCGTGCGTGGGTGTATGCTTAGCGTGCGCACGTGCGTGCGTGTGTGTGTATATGTGTTTCTTCGTCGGTGATGTCACTGATATGATCTTCTGTACCATATTTGTTATCTTATAATTCAATTTCCGTTAGTTCATTTTATTCTTTCATTTTATATTGTGTGTTTTAAGCATTTACTGCAGAAAATATAATTAAACCTAGTATTTAAATGTGCGTGCTAGTATTCGCGATTTTTTTTAGATTCACGTTGCGTGTTTGCTCTTAATTTAAAAATGGTTTGCTTTTTAAGAATGACATATTTACGCTTCAGTGTAGTATAATTAGATATGTTTAAGTTCATTATTTGTAACAAAATCCGCTAATACTATTTTTTCCTACCCATTAGTATTACGTATTTACAAATACTTCCTTAATGAGTTCAATGAATAAAGGTCAATTTTTACAGTTGTGTCATACAATAAACACGAGGAACTCTTTCATGTATTTGTGTTTATATCACTTAGCTCTTAAACAGTTAACATAAGAATAATGCCTAATTGTCCAATAGTATAATACTGAAGGCGGACCTCAATGCGATTTGATGATCAGTCTGATGTGTGTGATGAAAAGGTGGCCATCATATCCTTAATGTATTAATAATTTACATATAACCATTTACTCATGTATGATTTTTGTTTGAATATGTTTTATTTCTATTTCTTAATCATTTATTGATATCATTTAATTGAACTGAATATATATAAGGCCATTTAAAAAATTAAAATAAATTATTGTGAGCTTATAATTTAATAATAATGAACTTAAGGAACCTAAATAATCTATTCCGCAGAGAAATTTGGAACTATATTTAACTTTTCATTGTGGGGTATAATTTTGGGTCAAGTGTCCATGTGGCTGATCATTTAAATTATAACAGCAGTGCCCCCGGGAAAGTTTCAATGCTGTCGTTGCTCTAGTCAGAGTGCCCGGTCGGTGATGTATTTTTACTGTCTGGTCGCTGATAGTTAAGCTATCTCTCACGTGTTTGACCCAGCACGGTGTCATATAACAGGATGCGGATTAAACATACTATATGGCAACAAGAAGGGATTGGATGTTTCTAATGAGAAAAAAATGCGGACGGTCCTTCATCAGGTACCAGCTGGGAATGTCCATAAATGTCCTATTACGACGTTTGGTTATATTGAACGTATACGTGTAACAGTTTTGTTTGTAGTAAACAATTTTAAGTTAAGGAAACTTCCTCGACCTGACGTTTAAGTAGGAAGTGCCATACAAAACTGACCCAGAGTATCCAATTATGGTGCCTCGAGAATATGTTAATTAGCTGTGATTTCCCCCTCTATAATTGTTTTTTGTTTTTTTTGTTCTTAAATATAACATTTTCCTTTAAACTGCTAATGCAGTGTAAACTTGAAAAGTATAGTCTCATGTTTCGATTAGCTTAAGGAAGTATGTGGATGAATGTAACGTAGATGCAGAACAATATAACGTGTGTATTAATGTACAGTCAAACCTGTCTTTAGCAGCCAGTCAAGGGAAGGAACAAAGATGGCCTTTTAAGATAGGTTGTTGCTTAATAGAGGTTAATTAATTCTGAAAGCATAAATGGGAAATAGAAAATATGGTATAATAAATGTATTTACAATAAATTTTAATTAATTATCTTAATATTTAAGTTTATTTACAACATTTTAGGCTCTACTTGATTGTGATTATTATTTTTTCTGCATTAAAAGTTATATTATGACATGAAAAAATATAATTTGGATATCAAATCAAAAATAAATTGCGGCAAAAGTTGGGGGGAAACTACATTTAAATAAGACATTGTTTTATTGTAAAGCTAATGCAATACAACTTCATACAAATGTATCTTATACGTTTTACATACATGATTTTATATCATGCACGTTACACACATGCTGCATGCATGTCTCGCATTTATAAATGTAACAACATCTCAAAGGATCCATTAAAAGTACAAAATGCAACCAAACGGCATCGTCGAATACCAACGGGTATTCCGTTACGATACTCTCCATTCATCGTGATGGATGGAGAGTATCGGAATCGTGATGGATGATGGAGAGCATCGGAATCGTGATGGATGGAGAGTATCGGAATCGTGATGGAAAGAGAGTATCGGAATCGTCACCAACGGGTATTCCGTGACGATACTCTCCATTCATCGTGATTGATGGAGAGTATCGGAATCGTGATGGATGATGGAGAGTATCGGAATCGTGATGGATGATGGAGAGCATCGGAATCGTGATGGATGGAGAGTATCGGAATCGTGATGGATGATGGAGAGTAATGGAATCGTGATGGATGATGGAGAGTATCGGAATCGTGATGGATGGAGAGTATCGGAATCGTGGTGGATGGAGAGTATCGGAATCGTCACTCACGGGTATTCCGTTACGATACACTCCATTCATCGTGATTGATGGAGAGTATCGGAATTATCGACCGGGGGTATCCGACGATGCCAAAAATGGAAACTAGAAGGCTCGGTTTAATTAAATGTGTTCATAAGATCTAATGCTATAGGATATTCCTCTCACGTCCACAAGCCTCGACTTCAATGGTTTTTTTTATATTCGCAAGCAACACCATATATGCTCCATTGTTCCAAAGAATCATAAATAAAATCAGCACTGAGTCAAAGTACGATGCAACTGTTATCGGCTTTCGCTAGTCCAATGGAAAAGGCAAGAAATTCTATGCCTATCCCACAATTCTTAGAAATTGAACGCCTACTATACTATGACGTCATTTAAACTTGCCCTGAAGCAAGACCAATTAGCGTGCTCAAATGTGCCGCTGTTTAACGGAACCAATCGGGAGAAATTGGTTCGTTCTGCAGACTAGGTCTTCATACATGTTACCATACATATGACATTGATGAAAAGAAGAAGATATTTCCTGAAATACATTTTATTATAAAATGAAAAATAAAACTTAAAAAAAAAACAGTTTTAAACTTCTAAAAATTAATATATCATCTCACTCCTAAAGATACTAACATTTTAATACGTTCATGTGCTAACAATGGTAAATATAACACATAACAGTTGATCTAATTAAGAAAATGAATTATGCATTCTGTTAACAATCAATGACATATCTTAAAGTGTATATAGCAAATGTATAACATCTTAAAATGTATATAGCAACGAATATATAGTCTCGGAATGTAAATGCTAAAAATATTAGTATATAAATACTTCAGATGTACTACTTAATTACTCTTATATTCCAATTGTTGATTTACTCTAGGTGTGTGTTTGTGTGTGTGTGTGTGTTTTTTTGGGTTTTTTTTGTTTTTTTTGTTCGGGGGAGTGGTTCTCTGCTCCTTCTAATCATTTTAAAGTTTGTTTCCTTAATCACGTTTAAATATCTGTAAATCGGCATATTCCCTTTAATAGTTAAGATAAAATTTTGAACTATGAAATACATTTGGCTAATCGATAAATTTCATTTGAAAATTATTTATAACAATGATACATTTTATATAATGGTTCAGTGATGACAACGAAGACAACCCTGATGAATTGTTTTGATAAAGAACTAATAGAATTAATCAACTGAACCAATTTCCTAATTAAGGAACCATACACATATAAATCGGTTTTAAAACACACTTAAAAATGGCGATATGGTGGAGGATGGAAATAATGTATTGAACAAAATAAAAAAAAAATATGGACATTAAAATTCAATAGCAATAAAGATAACAACACTATTGTAAATTGTAACACTTTGTTAATTAAAGGCATAATGTGTGTAAAAAAAAATGCAATGTCTTTCTCGTAACAAAATAGTATTTATACTGTAGGTTGGTTTCTGAGATCCATGTAACTACATCAATTTGTCGCTTGAATTGCATGATGAATATACCTCTGAAGGTCAAATATAAAACCATCTTAACGAACCTTTTCTACAAAATCTCTTTTATGTATTCTTTGGTTAAGATGTACTAAATTATTTTTAAATTAAATACGCTCTAGTGACTCTAAAACTGAAACTGACTGCATGAGATATAGCTACCTTGCGACAAGCACCAAGGATGACCGAAGACACATGGTTACAAACAAAACTTCATGTCAGAATATGAAAAAAGTGTTTAAAAGTATTTCAAGTAAGTATATGTTTCAAATCAGTTTAACTTTACATGTACGAGTAAGTTGACCTTATGTTTAAGAAACAAAATTTAAATAAAAGAACAATTTAAATATGTTATAGTAATATACTCAGTCATATAGCTTCTAATAGAAGATGCATCTCTCGTGCTTGTGTTCTACACGCAATTATCCAAGTCGCGCACACGAAAAGCAAACAAAAATACATGTCTTTGTCATAAAAAACATAAACAAAGTAAATATCATTGCACAAATATGTATATATAATATATATATAATATTACCACCTATAAAAACATACTCGCGGAGCAAAAAAATAAAAAATAAATATTTTAAGTACAAATATATTTCAAATCGTTTAACTCTAAATGTAAAAGAATGTCGATGTCACGCTGATTATTATTGCAAGGTTTAAGAATCAATTTAAACTAAAATATTAAATAGTAATATACTTATGTCACTTCTATATTTCTTCATTCACGCTCACATGCGTGGCACACGCGCAGTTAGTTAAGCCTCAAACAAAAAAGTGAACAGAAATACACGTCTCTGCCACCAACACATACACAAAACAGTTACATAATAGTATTGCACATAAAACGTATGCATAAATTAACAGCCTATAAAATAAACTAAGAATAAAAAATGACTGAAACACTGTTTTAAAATGTCCACAGTGCGGTTTAATGACTTCCTGGATTTGACAATCAATTCCTCAACAAGAAAAAAAACACCAAAAAATAGTTAAATCATTATTGTGACATTTTTGGAGTTCCGTATGATATTTCTGTGGGAATTCCACATGTGCAACCGACAACCAGCGGTTCCATTGTGAGCGTGTAAGAGCACTCCCCTTCGTCCGTTATTCCGCTTTTTCGTAATGCCCGTATGTGATAGATCACTGGCATGCATCTAGAATTTTCCGGGCCATTTAAGCAGCTTTGGTTTTCATTGCAATTGCATTGAGCTTCCACTATCACTTCCGGTCGCCTGTTGTGGTCAACGTTCATCACATAATGCAATGGGCATGTAGAAGAAATGGCGTCTGTGCTCGGCGAAAACATGCAATGTCGTTCTCTGGAGTCCGTCGTAAGATGCGTACGGTTAATTCGTTTGAATTGCTCCACATCTGCATTTTGTGAGAGATCCGTATTCAGCATTGCAAATGACTCGTGAGTATCCGTGTTGAAGTGATAATTGTCTATCCAGCCAGGCTCGCGACATGCATTGCGGCGATGGTGGCGGATGTGACGACAGAATACCGATGCTGATGACGTCGTAATTGTTATGAGAATAAATACCTTGTTCATGTTTCGCAGAAGGGTAGTAAGGAACATTGTGATAACAGCTTTCTGCAAATAATGAATAAAATTATTATACATATCTACAAGCTGTAACAGGTCATTACTTCGAACTATAGCTCTATGATCTCTGCTTTTTTGTTCAGTTGCACCGACTGGTCCAATGCATATTTTCAAGAGCAATGACCTCTCAACGTTGAGGTCGTGGACTTGAGCCCAGCTCGGTCAAAGTGTATACGGTAAAGTTTATCAGTCACTTGCGGAAGGAAAATGGTTGTACTCGTGCGTTCTATAATAGGGCATCTCGGGGTGGCACTCCCTATATCTTGATTAGTACATATGTGCCACCGTTTTAACCCCTATTTTGGACATACAATACAGAGTTTTGATCTCTATTTCTTTTGCATAATACGATGTAAAGCTTTGACCCTCATTTCTGGATACATAATGCAGAATTTTGACCCCTTGTTCATTCCGGGGTTCAATCCCCTTCTGTCTAGGATCTCTTTAAATACAACAAAATATGTTGTTCATAATTAAGACAAATGTATCAATGAAATCATAGAGCTTATGCCCGTGTGTGGATAAAGTGTTATTTAGATTAAATGTAGAGTTTTGACCACTAATTAATTTGTTTGAATGTAGAGTTTTGCCCATATATATATTTATATATATATATCCATTTTCAGGTCAAGTGCCAACCCCCTTTCCCGGGAATAGGGCCCACACACCGACGTATATTGTATAACTGTTTAGAAGAGTTTTTTCTATGAACAGCTGAAACGTATGTCGTTTATTTTAACATAAATATAAACAGACGTTTTTTTTTAAGTTAAGTTAACATCTCAATCAACCTTCTTTTTTATAAATTGCGTTAAATATTGAAATGTGGTATTCATAAATAATAATAATAATAATAATAATAATAATAATAATAATAATAATAATAAAGGAACAGTCGCACATGTAATACATACAATCTGAAATTGATCTTTGTCAAATGAACTAAAATACGTTTATGATCGAAGTTGGTTTAATGCAATTTTCAGCACAGTAAATGTTATATTATACCATCTTGAGTAAATATTCTATTTATTTATCTGTTAATAAATGTTAAGAAATACAAGCCTAATAAGGCTTATCAGTCACTATTTTATCAAAATTACAATTACTTCAATACGAATATAAAGAACGGACGTAGAATGAACGAGACAAATAAGAACATATTGTACCATATCAGAGTGTCATTGACATTAATGTAACATTATAAATATATTTTTTAAAAAATGACCACTATAAACTGATAAATTCTTACTTCTGTTTGTTGATTTTTGATGTAGCAGAGTCCGTCTCTACAATTGTTTTGCTTATACCGAGCATTAGTCTCCATTTATAGCGCTGTTTAAATCCGGAACATGTGCACTGGTAGCCAATGTCGGATTTGTTCTCTTGCGGGTCTTTTCAGTGCCTACGGTAGCGTCTTCAATCACTTGTGGTTGTTGATAATTTCTTTGTAAAACGACTTACTGTATCTATACAATGATCAAAAATACCTAAGCCTTTGTTTGAAAGTGACAAATGTAACAATTTGCTATTCAGTTAGATTAGCAAGTGTTTATAATGTTGTAATGCAACACTGAAGTTGTCATTCGATACAATGATCTTCAATAAACAAAGTCATGCCTGCTTGACCTCTCTGTCGTGCAAAACAATGAGGTAAACAATGGGACTACCCCTAACTTATGATGATTATGATTAATGTAGTTTTGCAATTATGGAAACGGAATTTCTGCCTATAGAAATACATTTTAAATAAATAAGACTCTTACTCATTGGAGTGGAGAGGGACGGCGTCCTTATTCATGCTTAAAGTAAAGAGAAAACCATTTGTCAATGCAAAATTTGAAAATTGTCAACATATCAACTGAAAGGTTAAGAGTTTCAACTTGCATAATCTTCAATGTGCCAATGGTCTCTTTGCAAATCCATTGTTCGACGAGGTCTTAATGAGGCCTTAATTGTGAAAACCTGGAGGAAGAGGAAAGCGTATTTCAGAATACCTTCCACATTTTTATCAATCTTAATCTTAGATATGTTGATAAAAGGCGCAGCTAGTCTTTTTTTAAAAAAAGTATGTTTTTATCTATTTGATTTGTTGAATTCAGCAGTTCAGTACACGTAGACATATTTGGTTATTTATAATACTTTTCAATATGTATTTTTTACTGTGTTCACAAATCGTTAGTTCCGACGTTTCTGCCATTGTTTATATATATTGCCTATTCTATGAAAAAAGGGAAGTTCTTGATTACAGATTGTAAATAAGGAAAATTCAATTCTTCGCCAAATGAATGTTTAAATTATCTTTTGTATCCTTGTCTGTAATTTCACCCGTAAAAAGTATACAAATTGTTTATTAGAGAACTTTTTTTCTTTAAAATATTTTCCAAAATTCACGAGGTGATTTCTTTTGAAAGCGTTCACTATTTGGACAATCTTACTATTATATAATAGTTTACATTTCCTTATGCATTTTTCCCTTCCATTCAATTAATTCCTGATATACATTATATATATATAACTATAATCGGAAATATAAAGGAATCCAAACAACAAAATGAATAATAGTGCTTAGTGAATAGTTTTAAAGAAATAGATTAACGATCATAATTACAAGACCAAACAATAAAATAATTTCAACCCAAATCCTAGTTCTTATACTCGTGACAATAAAAAATAAACCTGTTTACACACTCATTTAATATCAACATCCCAGTGTCAACTTGAACGCTGGCATACTGGAGTACCATGCCACAGACACATGGCATGATACCCAACAAGTCGATAAGACCAATAATTATCATCTGAATGCTGCCACACTGGAGTACCATGCTACAGACACATGACATGATACCCAACAAGTCGATAAGACCAATAATTATCATCTGAATGCTGCCACACTGGAGTACCATGCCACAGACACATGGCATGATACCCAACAAGTCGATAAGACCAATAATTATCATTTGAATGCTGAGCACCAAGCGAGGAAGCTTGTAGTACCATTTTCAAGCCTTTAGTATGACCCGATCGGGATTGAAACCACGGCATTCCACATGCAAGATGGACGCTCTACCACTAGACCAGACTGCGTTCGTTCATATCAGAGACACGCATAGCCATGCCTGAGGCGACCCCCTCCCCCCTCCCCCCCCCCACACACACACCCACAGGGGTTTTGGAGATCTGGAGAACATGACCATGTATTTTCAGAGATCTAGGGAACATTGGACATTACTTTAAGAGATCTAGGGACCAAAGGCCTAATTTTAGAGATCTAGGGATATTGTCCTTAACCATTTGACCACGTGGCGATTTCTAAATCATGGAAACACAACTCCTCCAGAATCAAACAACATATTTTTTTTGTGATTATGGTATTAAAGGAAAGGGCTTGACTGTAAATTTGAGAGATCATTTTTTTCTTTTTTAAAATTAAAGAAATGAAGAATTTTTACGCTTAATGTTATTTTTTGTGATCATTTTCTCTTTTTAGCCCATTTTTAAAGTAAGAAATAAGAATTCGACTTTAAATATCGATATAAAACTTTTGCCACCTATGGAAAACTTACTTCTAAATCTTTCTACATAATATTTTATTTTATTGTGTGTTGTTTGAACGTATTTGTTAAATCAAGACTACAAAACCGTATTTTTATTTTAAAAAAATCGTGAAAATTTCGTTTTCAATCTGTAATAATCTAAATTCAGAAGAAAATTATTAAATAATTGATAATTGGAATTAGTCATCATTTTAGCTGTTTTACTTTGGTAACAAAAATATTTAATTCAGACAAGATTAATTAAGATTGAAGAGTTATTAAAGAAATACTTAAAGTGCTGTGTGCATTATATTGCTATTAGCCTGCCAGTCTCTATAATTAAGTTACTGATTTTATGTATAATTTCTATACTTGATCTTAATTTACTTTTAAAATGAGGTATTGATTGCTTGAAACAGCTTTTGACAGCTTAGGAGGTTTCTGGAAACGTGTTAGTTTGGATCCCTGTCCAACTTCATTCCATAATCGTATGTGTCCTCTCTAGTGAAGTCAAACACGACTTCATTGAAATTGATGACGAGGATTACATACATATTCAAACAGCCCTTGTCAAGACGTTTGACATACAGAGACAAGAGATGTGGAGGGTGAGCCTGATCTGCCTGCAGGGAGGACAAGGGAAAGAAGCATTGTAAGGATTTTGCTTATTATGATGGTGTGTAAATAATGATAGAGAAGACTATAGTAGATGTTTTACTTAAGGGAACACTATTTTGGTACTTTCAGGGAACTATGTTTAAAACTTTTGGAGATCTAGGGAACAGTGGAAATACTTTTAGAGATCTGGAAAACATGGACACAATACTTTTGGGGAACTTTGGCAAATACTTTTGGAGATCTGGGGAACAATAGGCATTCCTTTAAGAGATCCACGAAACAGGGACTCTCCCTGGGAGGGCCTCATGGCTGGCTGGTCGTTTCAGTTTAAAACAAATTTTGCAATCAATGTTCCCCCAGACATGACACTATCTGATGATGTTAGACATGTCACAAATAAGATATAAAACACAAACTAGTTGTGGAAGAGGCATAGCGTTGTTATTTCTCCAACAGATTAAAGTGCAAGTATACAACCAATTGATTTCCGACATGAAGATCTCACTACACATATAGTGCATTAATAATATGAATATAAGAAATGAAATATATGTGTTGAATGCTCATGAGATATGAACTTGCATGCAATACGTACAAAGTTAGAGGTTCACTAACCCAGCATGTGGTACACAAATAAAATTGATTCCTTCAATATTAATACTTGGTGTGAAACAGAACATATACGTAATGGTTCACAGTTTAGTTTTAGAGATAAAAAAAAAGTACAACTGACAGCATTTTCATATTACATTGTATCATACAAAAGATATTGTGAAAAAAAGTCTAAACTTTATTGTGCTTTTATTGACTACGAAAAGGCATTTGATACGGTTATAAGAGACGCGCTATGGATTAAATTGGTTGAAAACAGAGTAAGCTGTAAAATGATTACAATTATCAAATCACTGTAATCGCGGGTTACAGCTTACATAAAATTATCTTCTAATCTGTCTGATGTTTTCGTTGTCACGCTTTGATTGAAGCAGGGGGAGCCACTCTCTCCTCTTCTGTTCATTAATGACGTTAACATAGATAATCTGATTGAATCGAATAGCAATCATTTGTGTAATTTGTTACAATTATTATTTGCAGATGATATTGTTTTGTTTACTACGGATCCCAGTCTGCAATTGCCGCGCGGCCGTGTGCATTTTTGTGAGTTACATTTTTTTACTGTTTCATATCCATGTTATATATACTATGATACTTAAACAATTCAAAATGTATTGATTGTAATATGTTATTGTCATATCTTTGCCATATGATTTAAAAATATTCTAAATGATCAAAGGCTTATGTTTGCTGATAGTTTGCAAATGAATACAGCAAATCAATTTCACCTTAAATTGTGTATAGCAATTTATTATACCTTCAACTGTGTATTGCAAATTAATTAAACCTTTTACTAGGTATAGCAAATTAATTAAACCTTAATCTGGGTATAGCAAATTGATTAACCTTAAATTGGGTATAGCAAATTAATTAAACCTTATACTGTGTATAGCAATTTATTATACCTTAAACTGGGTATGGCAAATTATTTATATCTTAATACCTTAAACTAGGTATAGCAAATTAATTAAACCTTTTACTGGGTATAGCAAATTATTCATCATTAAACTGGGTATAACATATTTATTAAACCTTAACCTCGGTCATAGCAAATCATTTAACATTAAACTGGGTATAACAAATTAAATAAATCTTAAATTGTGTGTAACAAATTAATCACATCTTAAACTGGGTATAACTAATTAAATAAACCTTAAACTGGGTATACATGTAACAAATTAATTAAGCCTCAAACTGGGTATAGCAAATTAAATAAACCTTAAACTGGGTATAGCAAATTAAATACACCTCAAACTGGGTAAAACAAATTAATTAAACCTTAAACTGGGTATCGCAAATTAATTACACCTTAAACTTGGTATAACAAATCATCTAACATTAAACTGGGTATAACAAATTAATTAAACCTTTTACTAGGTATAGCAAATTAATTAAACCTTAATCTGGGTATAGCAAATTGATTAACCTTAAATTGGGTATAGCAAATTAATTAAACCTTAAACTGTGTATAGCAATTTATTATACCTTAAACTGGGTACGGCAAATTAATTATACATTAATACCCTAAACACGGTATAACAAATTAATTATATCTTAATACCTTAAGCTAGGTATAGCAAATTAATTAAACCTTTTACTGGGTATAGCAAATTATTCATCATTAAACTGGGTATAACATATTTATTAAACCTTAACCTCGGTCATAGCAAATCATTTAACATTAAACTGGTTATAACAAATTAAATAAACCTTAAATTGGGTGTAACAAATTAATCACATCTTAAACTGGGTATAACTAATTAAATAAACCTTTAACTGGGTATACATGTAACAAATTAATTAAACCTCAAACTTGGTATAGCAAATTAAATAAACCCTAAACTGGGTATAGCAAATTAATTAAACCTCAAACTGGGTAAAGCAAATTAATTAAACCTTAAACTGGGTATCGCAAATTAATTACACTTTAAACTGGGTATAACAAACCATCTAACATTAAACTGGGTATAACAAATTAATTAAACCTTTAACTGGGTATAGCAAATTAATTAAACCTCGAACTGGGTATAACAAATTAATTAAACCGTAAACTGGGTATAGCAAATTAATTAAACCACAAACTGGGTATAGCAAATTAATTACACCTTAAACTGGGTATAACAAATCATCTAACATTAAACTGGTTATAGCAAATTAAATAAACCTTAAACTGGGTAAAGCAAATTAATTAAACCTCAAACTGGATAAAGCAAATTAATTACACCTTAAACTGGGTATAACAAATCATCTAACATTAAACTGGTTATAGCAAATTAAATAAACCTTAAACTGGTTATAACAAATTAAATAAACCTTAAATTGTGTGTAACAAATTAATCACATCTTAAACTGGGTATAACTAATTAAATAAACCTTTAACTGGGTATACATGTAACAAATTAATTAAACCTCAAACTGGGTATAGCAAATTAAATAAACCCTAAACTGGGTATAGCAAATTAATTAAACCTCAAACTGGGTAAAGCAAATTAATTAAACCTTAAACTGGGTATCGCAAATTAATTACACCTTAAACTGGGTATAACAAACCATCTAACATTAAACTGGGTATAACAAATTAATTAAACCTTTAACTGGGTATAGCAAATTAATTAAACCTCGAACTGGGTATAACAAATTAATTAAACCGTAAACTGGGTATAGCAAATTAATTAAACCACAAACTGGGTATAGCAAATTAATTACACCTTAAACTGGGTATAACAAATCATCTAACATTAAACTGGTTATAGCAAATTAAATAAACCTTAAACTGGGTAAAGCAAATTAATTAAACCTCAAACTGGATAAAGCAAATCAATTACACCTTAAACTGGGTATAACAAATCATCTAACATTAAACTGGGTATAACAAGTTAATTGAACCTTTAACTGGGTATAGCAAATTAATTAAACCTCAAAGTGGGTATAAAAAATTAATTAAACCTTAAACTGGGTATAGCATATTAATTAAACCACAAACTGGGTATTAACTAATTAAACCTTAAACGGGGTATAGCAAATTAAATAAACCTTAAACTTTATATAGCAAATCATCTAACATTAAACTGGGTATAACAAATTAATTAAACATTAATCTGGGTATAACAAATAAATGCTTAATGAAGAATATATTCATAACAACTACATTTTAATGTACTATTTTTTATATTTTATTTTTTTACGTTTCTTTTAAGAAAACATAATTGATAAAATTAATGCCTTACGGATTCTAATCAGTTATAAAGATAAAACAAGTTTGTTGAGTTCGAATTGTTGGTTTACTTTGTTTTAATCGCTAATTCATTAATTCATCTTTGTTTTATCACTCTTCTTATCATGATCAATGGCTTTTTTTATTATAATGTTGTCGATTTTAACATAACTTTTATATGGTGTTTCAGCGATGAAAACCAACGAAATTCCGACATGTTAATAAGAGCTTAGGGAGTGTTCTAGTTATAATATAATTACATATACACATACATAAAAAGGTGACATGGAAAACATGTACAAATAACAAACATGTTAAAAGAATTATAACTTATAAATATGAAGATTATAGATTTAAAAAATGATGATCAAGGAACCAGTGTTAATGTTTTGACAATTAAAGGCTTTGATGTGTAAAACATATATACTTCTCATCATAAAACACATGTTATGTTATATGAAATATATGACTTCGAATTTTTGTAAGTACATGGGCATTAGAAACTATCATTAGCTTACTTATCTCTTGATTTGTATAATAAATCTACGTCTTAAAAGGAAATATCATACAAAATAATTTTAGCAAAAACCATTCTCCAATATAAGATGCTTCTCTCACGTTCATGTGTCAAAGGCTCACACACAAAATAATCAAATAAAATATCATGCCTTTGTCATCAAAAACATAACCAAACTAAGTATTAGTGCGCAAAGATGTATATTTGATTTAACCTACTATAACATAAACATAGAATTTGTGTTGAGTGTAAAGCTCGTTTGTGATCACTGGCATGCATCTAGAATTTTCCGGACCATTTAAGCAGCTTTGGTTTTCATTGCATATATATAATATATATATATATAAAGGGAGATTATTGAAATCACAACAAAGGTTTTTCCATTTTTTTTTCTTTTTCATGTGCACATTTCCAATGTATGGTATATATATATGAATAATTAATCATGAACAACAAGACATTCATCTACTGCCAGGCTACGACGATTGTACCTAGCTACGATACAAATCAATAGACCTAATATCAAGGTATCTACCAACCCAATAGATTTGGTGTTAACTATATATACTATGGTTTTACATGCAACACATCTAGACTGGAAGGAACAGTACATAATGAACTGATAACTTTATATGAGTAGGATCCAGTTAAGGATTCATGACTATTCACATGCTAAATAAAGGACATGGATCATTAAGATACATTAAAATCATATGTATTTATTTCCCAAAGAGAGATAATTGAAATAACAACGGAATTTTCAAAAATGGGAAATTCCGTTGATGTGATTTCGATTATCGCGCTTTATATAATTTAAGAAAATACAAAGCCAACAGGAAACGTAGCATTCAAAGAATACAACAGCAAAAGCAGTAGCACCATTTGATATGAGTGAGCTCAAATAGTGTTGCCTTGGAGAAAGTCATATCATGTATTGCCTATATTGTGTTGAAAATCACACTAAATCATATATATATATATATATGTACACCAAAGTTCGATACTAAAACCAAATATTATTAAAGAGATATTAATGCCAATAGAATTAAACCTAAGCTGCGTGTAAAAAACCGGTTCTGTTTATAGGTAATGTTAGAATAGACAGAGCAGAAAGACAGAGCACGCGTGACAGCAGCATAAATCACATACTCATAAAAACTCCACCCAAACGTGTGCGTAGCAGCGTACGTCGATATGAAATAATAGAAGCAAGGACGAGATAATAAATATAGCCTTTTTCAGGGACGTTATATGTTTTCCCTGTATGTTATTGAAACTAATGTTTAAACTGCCCCTCTAAAACTAATGTTTAAACTGCCGCACTAAAACTAATGTTTTAACTAAAAGAATGGGTACTTTAAAATGTATCAACACTTATTCCTGTTTGTTGATAATTTATGTAGTAGAGACTGACTATACAGTTGCTTTGTTTGGACCAATCATAAGTCTTCATTTTAAAGTGCTATTTCAATCCGGAACATGTCACTAGCCAATGTTTGATTTCTTCTCTTGCGTGTCTTTCCTGGAAACGCCAATGTGCAAATTGGAAGCGTTTTCAATCTCTCCTTGCTTTTGTTGATATTTTGGCAATTTTCTTTTTAGAAAAGAACGTACTGTATCTATAATAAAAACCAAATATACCCAGGCTGTTTTGTTTAAAACTGACAAAATGTAACACTTTACTATTCACCCAATGCTAGTCATCTAGCCGAACAATTGGTAACTAATGTCGTAAATACATGACTGAAATTAGCGTGTGATACATTGACCCCATGTGCATTGCCTACTTGACAAACAGTAAGTTTGCTAGACATCCGTAATCTACCAAACAATAAGTTAAAACATCTGGAATGACCCCTATTGTACAAAAGTTATGGTAAACGTGTGTTGTGTTTTTTAACTTTTGAAACTGACATTCCTATCTACAATAATACAGCTAAACTTACTCATAAATGGTGGAGATGTGAGGTTGAGGATGGTGGGGATGTTACCTTTCATGTGTATTGTAAAGAGAAAACATTTTTGCAAATGCAAAATTCACAAAATGTCTTTATATCCATTGATATATTAAAGGGAGTATATCAGGGAAAGCCGGGCCCGATTAGCTCAGTCGGTTACGCGTCTGACTATCAATCCAGGGGTCGTGAGTTCGAATCCCCCGCCCGGCAACAGTCTCCGTGATCCTTGATAAACGACATTGTGTTTCATTATCATTCGTCTCTCACCACTGATTCAAGTGGGAAAGTTATCAGTTACTTGCGGAGATGGGGTGTGCTCGAGTACTGGTTAATCCAAGGAAACAGTGGTTAGGTTAACTGATCGTCTGTTAGCCCTCGATGGCATAAAAATGACGCTAAATATTCAATCAATCAATCAATCAATATAAGGGAAAACGCTATAAATATCTTAAAAAATAAAATTATTTTCAAAATGGTTAAAATACGTCTCGCTATCATTTATGAATAAAATCCGAAATGCTTAGTATGTCAAATCTACCAAATTGTGACAAAATCATTATTTAAATTGGAGTGATAAACTTAAAACGAAATCCCCATTCTAGACAGCACTTAGATACCGCAAGACGACCATCGCATCGTTATTCGAAATGGGGTTTAACGCCATTTTTAACACATTTCAGGTTATATATGGCATATCCAGTTTTACTGATGAAGGAAGACCTCAGAATAAGTCAAACTGAGTAGAACCACCGTCCTTCCGCAAGTAACTGGAAACTTTCTTACATCAAGTTTTGGAGCGAGCGGGACTCGAACCTACGACCTTAGCGGTGAGAGGTAAGTAATCTTGAGACGGTGTCTTAGATCACTCGGTCTCGGAGGACCAATATCATTATTCGAACTCTTTCTAAGATGAAACTATTTTATCTATGTGTTAACATGCATAATGGATCAAATTGAAATCAAAATGAAATCACGTGACTCATTTAATACGCCAAAAACAATTTTCAGCGAGAATCTATTTCAGTTTAACCTAGGCGCATAGACCCCATTAAGAACCCCCTCTTCTGTATATTATTTTGGCATGTTTAAATATATATTCTTTTGGCAATACGGGGTCAGTGAGTGCATGATATATTAGGGGGTGGGGGGGGGGGGGGGTGAATGTTTATAGCCAGTTTTAAAATTTTGAAAAATCGTGATAAATTCCTTTTCAACCGTACTTAAGGTCCTCCGTAGCCGAGTGGTCCTAGGCGCTGTCTCAAGATTCCTCACCTCTCGCCGCTTAGGTTGCAGGTTCGAGTCCCGGCCGCTTCAAAAACTTTATGTGAGAGAGTTTTCCAGTTACTTGCGGAAGGAGGGTGGTTCTACTGAAGATTCGTTATGAGGTCTTTCACCGACATCGAAGAGATGATATCACCTTTTCAAAACAAAACTGATATCACATATCCAATTTGTATAGAGGTTGTCGGATAAAACGCCGCCCTGTATTTGTCAGAAACATGTAACCGTATGCCAGTGAAGAATGTTAGCCCTATGATAAAGTCAAGCAATTGTATCTTGATGGGGTACCAATACGTAAAGTACTCCAGCCACTTTTTCCCATCTTATAAATCTTTTTTCCATCTCATAAAATGATATAAAGTCCTCTGTTTTGTATATTTTTGAGTGTGTTTACGTTTAATAATCTCGTGTACGCATGTGCAGAGATGATGCACAACACATCCGGATTTAGGAGTCACCAACATCACTAATGTCAGAAATAGTCGTTTTGACAAAAAGTTGAAAATTTCGTGTATCTTACTTAAACGCCCAGTGTTTCAACATCACACACAAACTACACAAAAACGCAGCACTTTCAATATATATTTATTCTACATTATAACAACTGTCATTTAAACCTTAATAAATTCTATTAACACAAATACACGCTTTTAAACATAGTTCAAACAAACCCCCCATCTTAGTATAACTGTTATTACCATCATCTCAATCAAATCCTGCATCTTAACCTACTCGCATCCCCAAGTATTCTGCCCCAAAAAAGTCATAACTTACACTCTTAAAGAACTTACTAATTCATATACAGTCAGACCTGGACAATTAAATCTACATTAGCCAGGTTCGCATCTCTCTTAGTTAATGCTACTGTCACTCATTTTATATGAATTCGGACTTTTTGCCTAATTACCTACATGTGAAGCTTCCGAAATGATCACCATGTCACTCGCTAATTGCAAACACCCAGCCACAAAGAGTATCATACTTTTGTATTTGGTGAATACACAAGTACTCGGCCGTCAACCATCAGGACATTTCTATAGTGTGTTTATTTAGCTTTCTGTAAAAGATATAGAGATATCCGATCGTTGTTCCATTATTAAACTTATTAAATTAATTTGATAAAACTACAATAATTGCTGAGTGACTATGACACACCAGGCTTCAAAATGTTTCTGCTGGTTAGGTTATACGACCCAGCACCCCCACCCCCACCCACACATACACACCAACCCCTGGAGAAAACACAAGAGCAGCACCATAATCTGGGTCAGCTACCAGAAAAAAGTGAACAATCGGTTGTCGCAAAAATAAATAATGAAAAGTATAACATACATTTAATTAAATCCGTTATTATTTCAACTGGAATAAGGTAAATAACCCGTATTTCTTTATTATGCTTGTGATCGCGGATGAACTCCCTTTATGTAAATATAAAATATATTGCTGAAAAAAATACAGTGAGTGGTTCGTTAACTAGCATTTTAAGTAGACCTTGTTGCCTTTGAATCAAGCATAATCTGCCATTAAATTACGGTTAGTTCCAGGATGCACCAAAATGGAAATGTAATTCGAAAGGTTCAATTTTTGGTCAGGTCAACCTAGAAACACCAAAGCTGTAGTAGATATGTCGAAATACTTTAGATGCTTTATTTTAAGACCTATCCTTATATACTTAAAACAAAAAGTTTTGTAAAAAATATCTCATCCTTCACACAGCTTCAGTTGTTAAACTAGGCAAAACATGCTTTCGTTTGACAAAATAGAGTTTTACAAAAGGGGCAATAATCGTGCAGCCATACAACAGAATGAATCCAAAGATCTGTTGACGTTTTTGTGCAGATTTCGACAAATATTGTTAAATCTTTAAAAATATTGAGTATATAGTTATACTTGCATGAAAACGGAGACTAAACTGTTCCGTTTGAGTATGATATTTGGAAACAATGTGTACGACTATAAAATACTAGAATCAGCTAAGATCGAGTATGGGTGGTATAAGGCAAGAAACAACAACTCAGAGTTACCATTGACCTCGATTTAGCAAAATAGTCATGTGACATTTGGTCAAGTTGAACTTTTACCTATGATCATTTATAGCAGAGTTATGTGCCCCTGGTTCGACAATAGTTTTGTTCTATCGGTTTATTGATCAATAACTCTTATAATACAGCACAGTATGAAAGCAGTAAATTTGAATGCGGATACATATTGGGATGCTGAGATGTTTGGTGCCAAAACTTGGTCACTGTGATGTTAATTTAAAAAAGCTTATCACTACAGGTACATACAGGTACTATATTTACGTGCTGATCTTTTTGGTTCATGTGAGTGAATTAGGGTCATCATAACCGTTTCCTTTTCATTTCTATTTTTTCTGATGTTTTGTCAAGACCGCTATTCGTTTAACTTGATCTTCTTTCTTTTATATTCAATAAAATATTCGTTCTGCGTCCCTATATTTACTTACTCATCTTTATTGTTTAAAAAATGCGTTTTTTTATTTATTTAATTGTAAAAAGTTTTCCTTTATTTATTTGTTTTAATAAAATTTTAACCATATTTATTTAATGTATTATTGTCATCATCACATTCATTAGTCTTTGCGAGTACAGAATGACATATATATGTGTCGGCGTGCCGTAAAACACCATTCATTCATTTTTATTTGAAATGCATGTATCTACATTTTAAATATTTTTTTTTTTTGCAAGGAATTTGATAAAAATGCGTCATGAAATAAAGATAAAAGATAAAAATGAATTAAGTTTGAGAAACATTATGACGCAGGAAATAAAGAAAGAAAACAAAAATTAAGTACAGGTATGAAGCACGCGAGTATGCAGTTCGTATGGAAAGAAACAAAGATAAAAGAACTGAAGTTAGTATTGAACAAATAAATATAACAGAACTCAGGTAGGAAGTATAATGGAAAGATAACAATAAGTAATTGTTGAAGGTATAGATTAGATCTACAATAATAAAGTAAGTGTGGAAAGAAAAACAGGATTAAAGTAAGAAGTAAGAATGGAAAGAAACACAGACAAAAAAGAATGCAGTCTGTATGGAAATAAATAAACATAACAAGAAAAACAGAAATAAACAGGATTGAAATATGAAGTACGAATCGAAAGAAACAAAGATAGAAGTAAGTAAGTTCAGTAATAAATAGCAATAAAAAGTAACTTTGAAAAGAAACATAGTATGAGCATTATAAGCTGTGATTGAACGTTAGAGAAAACAAAGGTTATAGCAGCAGTAGATAACAAATCTGTAAACGACCTCCATGAAAAGGCAATTGTAAGAGTACAACATATGGTGGTTTGACCTCATGTATGAGGATTTCGAAGCAAGGGCTATTCACCTGACTGGTAAACCGACGCAATATGGAGTAACGACCTCCATGAATAGGCAATTGTAAGAGTACAACCTATGGTGGTTTGACCTCATGTATGAGGATTTCGAAACAAGATTCACCTGACTGGTAAACCGACGCAATATGGAGTAACGACCTCCATGAATAGGCAATTGTAAGAGTACAACCTATGGTGGTTTGACCTCATGTATGAGGATTTCGAAGCAAGGGCTATTCACCTGACTGGTAAACCGATGCAATATGGAGTAACTACCTCCATGAATAGGCAATTGTAAGAGTACAACCTATGGTGGTTTGACCTCATGTATGAGGATTTCGAAGCAAGGGCTATTCACCTGACTGGTAAACCGACGCAATATGGAGTAACGACCTCCATGAATAGGCAATTGTAAGAGTACAACCTATGGTGGTTTTACCTCATGTATGAGGATTTCGAAGCAAGGGCTATTCACCTGACTGGTAAACCGACGCAATATGGAGTAACGACCTCCATGAATAGGCAATTGTAAGAGTACAACCTATGGTGGTTTGACCTCATGTATGAGGATTTCGAAGCAAGGGCTATTCACCTGACTGGTAAACCGACGCAATATGGAGTAACGACCTCCATGAATAGGCAATTGTAAGAGTACAACCTATGGTGGTTTTACCTCATGTATGAGGATTTCGAAGCAAGGGCTATTCACCTGACTGGTAAACCGATGCAATATGGAGTAACGACCTCCATGAATAGGCAATTGTAAGAGTACAACCTATGGTGGTTTGACCTCATGTATGAGGATTTCGAAGCAAGGGCTATTCACCTGACTGGTAAACCGACGCAATATGGAGTAACGACCTCCATGAATAGGCAATTGTAAGAGTACAACCTATGGTGGTTTTACCTCATGTATGAGGATTTCGAAGCAAGGGCTATTCACCTGACTGGTAAACCGATGCAATATGGAGTAACGACCTCCATGAATAGGCAATTGTAAGAGTACAACCTATGGTGGTTTGACCTCATGTATGAGGATTTCGAAGCAAGGGCTATTCACCTGACTGGTAAACCGACGCAATATGGAGTAACGACCTCCATGAATAGGCAATTGTAAGAGTACAACCTATGGTGGTTTGACCTCATGTATGAGGATTTCGAAGCAAGATTCACCTGACTGGTAAACCGACGCAATATGGAGTAACGACCTCCATGAATAGGCAATTGTAAGAGTACAACCTATGGTGGTTTGACCTCATGTATGAGGATTTCGAAGCAAGGGCTATTCACCTGACTGGTAAACCGATGCAATATGGAGTAACGACCTCCATGAATAGGCAATTGTAAGAGTACAACCTATGGTGGTTTGACCTCATGTATGAGGATTTCGAAGCAAGGGCTATTCACCTGACTGGTAAACCGACGCAATATGGAGTAACGACCTCCATGAATAGGCAATTGTAAGAGTACAACCTATGGTGGTTTGACCTCATGGATGAGGATTTCGAAGCAAGGGCTATTCACCTGACTGGTAAACCGACGCAATATGGAGTAACGACCTCCATGAATAGGCAATTGTAAGAGTACAACCTATGGTGGTTTGACCTCATGTATGAGGATTTCGAAGCAAGATTCACCTGACTGGTAAACCGACGCAATATGGAGTAACGACCTCCATGAATAGGCAATTGTAAGAGTACAACATATGGTGGTTTGACCTCATGTATGAGGATTTTGAAGCAAGGGCTATTCACCTGACTGGTAAACCGATGCAATATGGAGTAACGACCTCCATGAATAGGCAATTGTAAGAGTACAACCTATGGTGGTTTGACCTCATGTATGAGGATTTCGAAACAAGATTCACCTGACTGGTAAACCGACGCAATATGGAGTAACGACCTCCATGAATAGGCAATTGTAAGAGTACAACATATGGTGGTTTGACCTCATGTATGAGGATTTCGAAGCAAGGGCTATTCACCTGACTGGTAAACCGATGCAATATGGAGTAACGACCTCCATGAATAGGCAATTGTAAGAGTACAACCTATTGTGGTTTGACCTCATGTATGAGGATTTCGAAGCAAGGGCTATTCTCCTGACTGGTAAACCGACGCAATATGGAGTAACGACCTCCTTGAATAGGCAATTGTAAGAGTACAACCTATGGTGGTTTGACCTCATGTATGAGGATTTCGAAGCAAGGGCTATTCACCTGACTGGTAAACCGACGCAATACGGAGTAACAACCTCCATGAATAGGCAATTGTAAGAGTACAACCTATGGTGGTTTGACCTCATGTATGATGATTTCGAAGCAAGGGCTATTCACCTGACTGGTAAACCGACGCAATATGGAGTAACGACCTCCATGAATAGGCAATTGTAAGAGTACAACCTATGGTGGTTTGACCTCATGTATGAGGATTTCGAAGCAAGGGCTATTCACCTGACTGGTAAACCGACGCAATATGGAGTAACGACCTCCATGAATAGGCAATTGTAAGAGTACAACCTATGGTGGTTTGACCTCATGTATGAGGATTTCGAAGCAAGGGCTATTCACCTGACTGGTAAACCGACGCAATATGGAGTATCGACCTCCATGAATAGGCAATTGTAAGAGTACAACCTATGGTGGTTTGACCTCATGTATGAGGATTTCGAAGCAAGGGCTATTCACCTGACTGGTAAACCGACGCAATATGGAGTAACGACCTCCATGAATAGGCAATTGTAAGAGTACAACCTATGGAGGATTGACCTCATGGATGAGGATTTCGAAGCAAGGGCTATTCACCTGACTGGTAAACCGACGCAATATGGAGTAACAAACGACGAATTTATTTTTAGGTGTTTTATATACCTAAAATAAAACGTTCATTTTATAAAAAGTATATTTATTAGTTGTGTACATGCATACAAATAAATAAATATTTTATCTTTTATTATATTTTCTGCAGGTTACAGTTTCACCATTAAACTCTTTTGTTTATATAAAGAAAAAGGAACATAATATGTGAGGTTGTTCTTCATTGAAAAATCAATATTATCCATTGACAAAGGCAACTATGCAGGTATTGTTGTCGTCGCTTCGTGTGATTTAGAAGTAGTATGTATACAGTTACATTTTGCCTATGTAATAAATTATCTTTTCTAGTTGGCACAAAGTTGCATTATCCGCTAATGGCATGTTATCAGCCTGAAAACAACATAACAGACAAACGTAACACAACGTTTGCATCGAAAACAAGTGATACATGTGTTTTGACTGCCCGTTGTTATACTTAAGACAGTTGGCATTTTGTTTTTCCAGAGTTATTATTTCTGATTTCTTGGAATCATGGACCTCATATGGTGTTGCTTGAGAATCGATGTCGCTTAAGTCGGCGCTAGTGAGAGTGAGGTGTGTTGCATGTTTCATATGGAGGATAGAGTTATTACAACCTTCAAAATACAAATAATATAATTTTCAAGCACAAGGATAAATCCTAGCAAATGTTGTCATAAATATAACTGAAATGATTATCAGGTTTTTTTTTATTTTAATGATATTTTTAAAATTGTAATATCTTAACTTGTGAGGTCAGCAATCTACTATATGTTGTATAGTCCAGTTATACATCTGTTATTAGATAAGTGTTTTACAAGTACTGATATTTACAGTTTTCTAGCAAGTTATTAAATAATACTTATTGTTATATCTCAAGCAAAATACTAATAATATAATAAATCCCCATAGAACAGCGGATAGCAGTTCTTACTATTTCATCAAAATACACTGTTAACCGCTTAAAGTGGGTAATAGTATTTTAACTGTCACACGTTGATAAAAAATCTGGCTTTCTCCCAAACCATCACATAAATATGATGCAATAAAATATTCGGTAGCATTTCCGGTGATGGTCCGGTCACAAGAAATATCTTAAGGTTGATATTAATGTTTATAACTATTCAATATATACTTATTACATACATGTAGTTCATTTCATGTTTATAAATCTGTTTCTGTATATGACTGATGCTCTAATGGGCCTAGTTGCTGAATAAAACTTGAAAACTAGGTAACCACCAAAATGCCGTAAATTGACCAAATTCGCCACGGCCGCTTCGTTTCAAGAAGTGATTCCATACAAACAAAGCACGCAGTGTATAAACGAACTGTACCACCTACCGGATGTTGCGATGCAATTTTCACGGAGAGCTAGGTAAACTTACATACGTGTCTAAAATAATTGTGTTTTTTTTCTGGATAATTTCTTTTAAAGAGTAGGTAAACGTTTTTTTTTTTTCACACAACTCCCCATAATAAACCTTTCCATTCTCATCACCGTTTATCATCAAAATCGTCATGTATAACATTCAGTCGTGAAACATCGGGTATTTCCGTATCCTCCGTCTATTGCGTAGCATAAAGGCCGAGGTGATCGCGGAAAAATCACCAGAGTTAAATTAACACAAATAACAATTTAACGCGGGTGTTAAAATCCATTTTTCATCAGCAGTATGATAGTTCAAGAACTTTGATTACATACAAAGTGTTATCGAGTATGTTAATTCTATATCAATATATAGAAAATACTTACATCTTGTTATTTATTGAGTGTTACATTATCTTACAGCAAATAAAGGTTTATCGTGAAAGAAGGTGGCTGTTTTTGACAGCAACATGCTCTCTGTATTATCAGTGACTTAATTGTTATTCCCCGCTTTTCGAAGACAATCAATTTCGGATCTAGGGGAAAATGAAAATAACGTCCGTCCGTCCGTCCGTCTGTCAGTCCGCAACGTACTGTTAGGAACATAAAATGCTTCCGTGGGGTATAAACAGTGACTTGATTACTGGATAGGTCACTGGTATAAATAACCATTGTTTCTTTTTTTTAAAAAATGCATTTTCCTTTATTCAGTTTTATATTCATTTTTTAAAATTTGAATGGCATTATTGAATTAATATGTTGGATTGTGAATTAAGCTGGGGAAGGGTATGAATACATGATTTCGGAGATGTACTTTCACTTTGTCAACAGTGTACACATTCTAAACAGGAAAAACTCTCTTCCACGCTATTTTTCTCATCATATTTTGGCAGTGCAGAGGTTGAAAAACAATAAAATTCGAGTTTCACTTTTTTCATTTGGGTGTCTGTATGAATGACAAGCATGCAAACTTTTTTTATTTACTATAGAATAAAGAACAAACTCAATGGTGGGGCTTATACCGCTAGCAAATATTACATTGTGCTATTATCATGAATTGGTGTATAAAACGTTCACCGTCTATTAAACTTAGAGAAGAGAATCTCATCTCTCGCCTAATTGATGACTGGTATGTTGTTGTTTTTTTCTGATTGTCATCGTATTTATAGCTCGTGGTTTTAATAATATGATGTATTAAGTTAGTTTCGATTCACACCAGTCGTAGACTAACATGTTCTCCAACAAATTTCATCCAAATAGAAAAAATATTCTCGGACAGATCTGTGTCCGTGTTTCCTTTCTTTAGCAATTTAGGACACAGGAGCTTAGGGAGTGGAAAATAACGTTTAATGGGGGTGGGCAGGTCCCCTAGCGTATATACAGAGACACGGAAAGAAACAAACGTGGACCCCTTCCCCGATCAAAATTAGATTTACTATGTCAATAGACCATCAATTTTAACAATCCCCGTCTCATTCTATTGCTGAATGATTTATCAGTCTGGTATGTAAAGCAAAAACAAGTGTTTAAATGTAAATGTTCGGCATTAACAGCATAATTTTTGTCCACCAACATCTGTGGCAACGGAAGTAGCATGTTCAGATATCCTCGGCTTTATTTTTATAAAAATGGCCACGCCCTGAAGCACGCCAGTCTGATCCAAGTCACTAAGGTGCTTATGAAAAATTTTGGAAGGTAAGCATCTCAATGACTTGCAGTGTTTTCTCCAGAGCGCGTTTTTTTTTGACGCAATTCAATCTCATTTGATGCAATTAAGTTTGTTCAGTGCGTCCACATTGACGTAACGTTAAAGATACAGAAATTCAAGTTACGCATATTTGTTTCGGCAAGCTGGTTTCACAATTATTTTTAAATGCAATCTGTTTTGGCAGATCATGTGGTCTGATTGAGGGAAACCCCGGTCACGCGGTTCTACTAAGTTGCATAAACGCTTTAATTGGTTATTAATGCTATATTGATGCAATCACATAGATGATTATGATCACATACATAATTTTCCACGAAGCAATATTGTAGTTTGAAGACAACATCTGTGTAAACAAACGTATGCTGCAACAATAGCACTGATACCCAGTTTTATGTTGTTTGTATATAAAGATGAAATGTGGAAATCGTGAAACTTTTCAAGAAAGTTGTTTGAAATGTACGGATGATACTCTATCTGAAAACCTTTTTATTTTGTTTTCTATAAGGTATCGAGACGCTCATGCGTGACATTTTAATATCAGTTTAAACATAGGCTGGTCCATGTTTTTACGGCGATATTCCCAGTGCCGTTTATGTTTCTTTAACAGACGTTTAAAAGGTTATGGAAAAAAGAAAAAATGTAGAAAATTATATTCATTTTGAAAAATGATTATATAATTTCACACAATCATTTGAAGTTAAATTGTTTTGAAGTTATTAATAAAACTTAAATTGCAGCTTTGATTGAGAAATTTGTGTGAAACAGAAAGTAAAACTGTTTCAGTAAATTATGTATTTTTTATCACCATTTATTCAAGTTGATTAAGTCAACTGATGACCCCCAGGTTTTGAAAATGACCCCAAGATTTTTAGTCAGTGGGTCATCAATGACCCCCAAAAAATTGGAACTGGAGAAAACACTGGACTTGGATCGGACGGCGTTTAAAAATATACAGTAAATTTTAACCAATCAGACACTGTCTTGTTTTTGCTACGTACGATAATGTTGTCATATCCGTTGCCAGACCTGTTGATGATAAAAAAATTACACCGTTTTGGGGAACCGAGTGCGACATCTTCAAACGGCCGATTTATGCATAAATATCAGTACGATTTTGAAGATAAATCGATAGAACGAGACCGAGTTTGTTAAAATTGATGGCCTATTGACTTAGAAACTCTAATTTTTATCAGGGAAGGGGTCTTTGTTGTCTCTATATATATGCTAGGGGACCTGCCCACCCCCATTATAATAAACGTTATTATCCACTCCCCAAGCTCCTGTGGTTTAGGACACGTAAATAAAGTTCGTAAAATTTTCTTCTCTAATGTTTATTATGTAATTCTGGTATGTTTAGAACAATGTGACTGTCCCGGTCTGGCTTGTTTTGCATGCCGAAATTTATTTGTAGACTTTGTTGTTCTTTCAAAATTTACTGAAAATATTACGAAAATCTTCATAGAACTTGAATCAGGTCAGAATTTATATTTCTTTTTTTATAGGAATTTAAGATTTAGGCATAGCATCTAGTTTCTTGTTTTTCATAATTTCAATCCAATGACGGTTTAAGTTTGTGTTTTAAGGTGTCCACTGAATATGATGCGGTAACATTAGGGGGTAACTTGATTAAGTAAGGTGTGAATGGACAGCTTTTTTATTATTTGGATATCCAATCTGCTGTCCGTAATGCCATATTGCGCTAGACCAATTTATGTACTGGAAAAAAATCCACCGGCACCACTTCGCTGTGTATGTCATTTAACGCTGTTATACGACTTGACAGCACAAACAGATAAACCAACTGTTGAAATAAATCAATGAAACATTAATTTATCAAACAGTGTTAATAAAATACATTATTTTGGTGAATTACAATGAAATTATTAACAATTTACTGGGTGAACCATTAAAATCATACAGTAAAACTCCACCATATTAAGACCTCCCCACTATAACGGGCATTTATTTCAGGGACAGATTTTTTCCTTCTTTATTCAATGGTCGTTAACTCCGATAATACGGGCACCCCGCTAATCCGGTATTACGACCACCAAATCTGTACTAAATACGGTCTTTCTTCTATTTTCACACCCTTAATTTCGACCACGTGTGTGACCAAAGACGCCTCGAGGAAAAATTTACGACATAATCAATGAGTCGATTTGTGGTTGTCGGTAATGGTGTGACGTTTTCAGGTAAACAAAGCCATAAAGGACACCGGAGAGAGTGTTGTAAAAACAAACTTTGTGGTCGTTAGAATATGCAACCTGTCAAAATACAGGTGGCTACGAAGAATGAAAACCGGTAAGTTTGCATCTTTTAATTGCTTAATTGTTATTTGAGTGATACCGATGGTCTTTTATGATGTGGTGAATTGCATTTCTAAATTTTACTGTAAAAATAAAACACGTCTGTAAAAACGGAAAAACAAAAATACAATGAATTTACTTTTAAAGAAAATGATACTCTTATTACCGGTAATAATAGCAATTTTATATGATGATTAAGAATGAAACTGTTGTTACAATTTTTATATTTTCGTGACATCTTACTGTTTTCTTTTTTGTTTTCAGGGTCCTGACAATGATGAAATGAACATTCAAATACGTTCATTGATAAGGATAGAATGCCATAAGTGAAAGGAAACAACCTTATTAAGGACCCCACGAGAAGGACTATATCTACTCAAGCATAATGTTAAAATATTTTTTGTGTTGTCTTTACTTGTTATTATATTATGTATGTAAATAAAAGATAAACCATACAACATATTTATTTTAATTAAATCCTAAAAACATTAACAAATCCATAATTAGAAAGAAAGGATTTATTTTTTTATTATTGTTATCATTGGTATAACAGTAAATCCACACATATACACAATATAGTATACATCCATTTACTATTATGGCTACAAAGGCCTGCAACTTTTGCCAGTGGTCACTCTGGACCTTGATAGTAAAACCACCCTGCTATTAAGACCACTTTTGCCTGGTCCCAAAGGTGGTTTTATTAGAGGGGTTTTACTGTAGTTGCAAATGAAATTAAGACATTCACAAGCGCCTGTTAAAGAAGTGAATAATTGTCCGTGAACAATATATAACGGAGAAGATTTGATGTACACAGCGTCATGGTTGAAGCGAAATGCACACAAAAGTTTATATTTTGTTGAAAGTTGGTGCATATAGTACCGGTAATCATTTTTTGTTGTTACGCTTTAAATATTATAAAATGCTTATCAATAAAGAAAATAAAGCAAATTACCATGTATTTTTGTAAGGAATTTGCAATCTATATTAGCAAAGACTCTATATAATTCCTTGATAAGTGGATAGGTCATTGATATAATTCTTTGGAAATTTGGTATTTAATATACATGAGAAAGGGTAAGGGTTAAGGTGATCAGTCTAAAATATCTTTTTTAACATTTTACCTTTTTTATATAAAAAAACAATATGGACTTAGTAGACAATTACCCCAGACAACTTTCTCTTATTTTAATAGACTCGAAATATAGCTGAAATACGAATCAGTGCGTGCTAAGAATGTATTATATTTTTTTTTTAAAATAATTTGGGGAGTGGTTGCTTTTACTAGATGCATGATACATGATACATGTATTACTCTTTTTTTGTGTGGGGTAATGTTTTTACATTTTGATATTATTTCTACAAAAACAATATTAAATAAGTAGCTCAAAAATATTTCGCTATTTTTTTCAGACTGGAAATATGCAGTTCAATTAAGAATTTGAGGTTGATAAATAGATACAAATATCGACCTAATTCAGATCTATGAATCACAGGATTAATATTTATCTTGAGTGTGATATCTGATTATTATCAAACAATTACTACACACTTATGGTCATACATAAAACCTCTGTGTGTTGTAGAGACTTATGTGTGTAAAATCAAGTCACTGTTTGCCGTGCTCCTATCTACTCACTCATATATTAGCTACCTAAATCTGAAAGCATTGTTGTTGGTTTTTCAAGAATTCTGTCCCATTTAAAACAAAAAAAAACTTACAAAAAGCTACCTACATACCTAATGCAAAAATACCGGGTCTGAAAGAAGCGAACAGCTCATTTTTAATAGCAAAAAAGGTACGGAATTAATGGTGAAGTTCATAACTCTAGGTGGCAGCAAAAACGAGTCTTCGTACTTGCATATTTGCTTTGGTTTCAAAGAACTGCTATGCTTCGCGGCACTGTTAAGATCATTTAATATGAGTCTGTAAATAGGTTGACAAGATCCCACAGCGTGTGTATCTTTGAAATTGCTTGTGCTCTTATTGGATTCCACTTATCATGAAGGTGTTATAGACAGGCATTTAACATAAGCTTCTTTAAAACAAAAGCGAATGGCAGAGCAAATGTGCAACCTAGTGGTAAGCTTATTGAAAACATAATTTTAATGATGGATAGAATTTCTCTTTGAAACGACTTGTACATGTTGTTTATTCATGTACTGTCATGTTATAATGGAATTTATTAGTCTGACCATTATGGAGACTTCAGTACAATACAGAGTTGGGGTTTCTTCACTCTCTTGTGTCCTTGAGAAAGACACTTTGTCTGCATAACCCTTTACTCCATAGATACGCATTTTCCCGCACCACTCGACAGAAGGCATTTGAAAACAGTGCAGGAACTGTTTTCCACTCTGTCAGTTAATATACACATAATTCACCCATTGCTGATACGTGGTGAATTAATGCTTTCATTTTGGACCTCTCCTGGACTAAATACACCAACAACACAACCAAAAAGGAAAACTCCACCATGTCTTTCATCAGGAGAAACATAGCATCATGTTCCTCAAATGCAAAGTCAAAAGCATAACGCACATTATGTCAGACCAAGTCCCACTTTTAGACATACCAGAAATTCCACAAGGGGGCACAATTATCAGTTCATCCAGTTATCTGCAAGGAAAAACGTATATCTGAACAGTAACTATCCTACGCCCATTGTTCTCTGGAACTGGCTCCCACCTCGAAGGGTTCTAGTTGGTCCTTGTGAGACAGGTGTTATCTAGTTTCACCGTTGATCTTTTTATCTTTTTTTAATATCTCTGTACAAAAAGAACTTTTTATCTGTAAAAAGCTGATTTGACTGCTGGGAGTGCTCCGTAGTTTAATCATATCACGAGAACATCTTCCAGAGGGATGTGATTACTAAAGATGAGGCCATCCTTAAAAAATATTTGTTGCTGTGCTCCGACCCAGTATATTTCATGTGGGTAGGTCAGTAGCTTTAAAAAAATGGGGAGGGGGGGGGTGCAAATTAGTCATTTTAAAAGAAATATGGACAGAAATCATGAAAAAAAAATACTTGTAAAGTCAGTAAAAAGGTTTGGGTAGCAGCAATTTTGAGTGAGTAGGAAGCAGCATGGCAAACCATTTATTTTTTAAGGACGTCCTGATGAAAGTAACTTGTCAAGATTTTTATTATCAATATATTTTGCTGTATTCAAATCCAATAGCCAGTCTGCTATACCACCGCCAGTTTGAAACTATAGTTATAGAAAGCCAAATAGTTTTAAATGTTAAAATATTTTTCAGCCAAAGCAGCAAGAATCATGTGTTCACTATACAATATCTACTAACCTAAAGATGGTGAAACAACAAATGACTGCCAGTTCCTTGGTGCTGGGAAATAACCTTCAAATACTCATATTTACTGGACTCCTTTTCAATACTCTGATATGTTTTGGTAAGTTTATTGTTCGACTTTATTTTAAATATTCTAAGGATAAGAAAATGGCGGGTTTGGTGTAATGTGTGTACTTTCATGTGTCAGCTCTTGTCCGGTCTATATAGTTCTCATTCATAGAGGGATTTTGATATAACATGGCACAAATGTTCACCATTATAATACAATATGTCACGCATAATACCCAGATCCCTGGTTTAAAGGTCAAGGTCACACTTAGAGGCTAAAGGTAAAAAAAGGGTACACAATTTGACAAGATTTTGAAATAACATGGCGCAAATGCTCACCATAATCAGATGATGGGTCGCACATATGACCCAGGTCTTTAGCTCAAAGGTCAAGGTTACACTTGGAGGTTTAAGGTCAGAAATAAGTCCAAAATTGTGTGTCTGTTCCAAATCTTGTAAACCACTTGATAGCATTTGAAATAACATGGCATAAATGTTCACCATAATCAGATGATGTGTCTTTCCTTCAGTTAAAAAATAACGGTTATATTTAGAGGTTCAAGGTCAGAAATAAGTACACAATTCCTCGTCAGATGCACATATTGTAACACACCATAATAGCGCATATTGCATGTCTGATATACAAATAATGAAAATATCCAATAATATAAAAGCTGTCTATCCACTGCCTTGTTTAGTCAGGCTGGTGCCATACAGACCCTAAACCGCTCAAGTACCCCATAATTGCACTCCGTTCTCGCTCAGTTTGCACTCCGTGCGCGCTCCGTTTACGCTCCGTTTGCGTGCACTCACAAACGCAAGTATTCGCTCACAAGCGATCTTCACTATCTTTATTTTATACTCCTCTCAGCGTTCACTTTGTTCGTTCAGCATTCACTCATCGTTCAGTCCGCTCAGTTTGGTTTCCGGCCCATAACCAATCGCAACCTCTCAACTCTTAAAATGATTCCATATTGACTTTTTAATTGAAGCTGTTAAAAATGGAGCAATAAATAAAATGGGATTTAGTCAAGGTAATTGAATTCATAATCCGATTGTTTGTCTACATATTGTGTCACCCGCTTGGCGAAAGGTTGTAAATTTCGGATAAACCATTACTGATAATAGGGAAGATTAACGCCTTTGGACACCTCTAATATTGAAAGCATTAATTCACCACGTATCAACAATGGGTGAATTATGTTTATATTAACTGACAGAGTGGAAAACAGTGCAGGAAGTGTTCAGATTGCTTGTTACGAGCAATCTGAACTCTTCCTGCACTATTTTCAAAGGCCTTCTGTGATTGGTGCGGGAAAACGCGTATCTATGAAGTTAAGGGTTAATGGAAGAGTCTATATTTTGATATGTGATCAGTGGTCTGTGTGATCAAAGAATATCGCACGTTCTACCGACTTCTACTATCCAGACCGAAATGTGTTTTTGTCAGTAACTATATAATTCTTTGGTATATTGTAAGCCGTTTTTTTTACAGGAAAGCAAAAAAAGTTATTCCACAAAATTTGTAGATACATCCAGGGCTCGAATTGAATGCTCGCCACTCGCAAAATGCGAGCTGTATTTTGAAAATGCGAGTTGAAATTACTTAAGCTGGCATTTTTTTGCGAGTGGATTTCAAGTTGAGAAAATTACTGATTGTATTCATTTTATTGCTTTTTGAAAATTTATATATTATTTCTGTAAGCAGCCGTCTGTAAATTGACGTATCTCCTCCGAAACCGCTTGAAGAAACGTGCTAATTTTTCGTATGTGGGGCTTTATAAATGTGGCGAAGAAGATAAGCTATGTGGCAAAGTGGATAATGTATCAACGTAGCTTCAGGAAAGATTTTCAATCACCACGATCGCAGATTCAGTCACTATCGCCATGGAACTTGCCGGTATTTGCTGCCACCTGTGAATGGTGAAACACACCAATAGGGTGCCGGTATTTGCTGCCACCTGTCAATGGTGAAACACACTACGTAGGGAGCAATCGGTATTTGCTGCCACCTGTCAATGGTGAAACACACTACGTAGGGAGCAATCGTTGCATTGCAACAAAAAAATTGTGATAATAATAAGTGTGATGCGTAAAGATTAAGTAATAAAGTTAAGTTAGGAAGAATTTTTGTATTTTATTGAACAGAACTGGAACCTGATGAAAATGTTCTTGCTTCTCCCGCCTGCTACCGTATGCTCCCGGTGCCATGCAATGCATGCTCCCCATGCAAGCCAGTAGTTCGACAATCTGCCGCTATCACGTGCTGCCACACAACGAAGGGAGCAATCATTGCACTACAACTGAATGATAACACATGAAAATTGTGATGATAAAAGTATGATGCGTAAGGATTAAGTAATAAAGCTATGTTAGGAAGGATATTTGTATTTTATGGGACAGAAGTGGTACGTGATGAAAGTGCACTTGCTTCTCCCGCCTGCTACTGTATGCTCCCGGTAGCATGCAATGAATGCTCCCCTCGCTCGCCAGCATTTCGACATTCAGCCGCTATCATAATTTCTATCAGACAGTTTTCGACGTTTTTCATGTTTTTTATAGAGCTCACATCACTTATTAAGGTAAGGGGAACGCGGAAAAGGTTAGGGAAACGCAATTTAGGGAAACGCATTAACAGTTACACCCTACCGTCAATATGTTTATGCGGTTTATAAAGCTTGATTGAATGTGCGATTCCCTGTTCGAAAATAGGTGCCGCCTACATATAACGTAAGCATGACAAATACATGAATCAGTACGACTGTCCAGAAATAGGTGATCGGTACAATAGGTGTGCTCACAGCTTAATAAGGCCCGCAACAAACGAGCCAATTTTTAAGAATTTTAAAGCTTGATTGAATGTGCAAATCCCTGTCCGGAAATAGGTGCCAATGACGAGTGGAAGCATGACAATGCATGTTGAATAGTATGCCAAGTATGCTTATCTGCAAATGGGTGACCGGTAAAATGGGGGTGCTCACAGCTCAATAGGCACTTGCCAAACAGAGCCAAATAATTTTATAGGCCCTGGAAATTACATCCTCAACACCGTGCACAGCACGGGTCATTGCTTGAGAATAATTTTGCCACAGTCAACCAAACCATGCTCCACCAAACACCTGCCTCAACTCCGTGCGCAGCACGGGTAATAGCTAGTAAACAAGTATTATCCTGGTAAAAATAACGGATTCTTGTCAATTTTACCAAATTACCCCCTGGCAGCACGATTGTCAATGACATGTATTAAATATTTATATGTGTAGACTGCATCCAATTGTTTTTGATATCGAGTTCATTCTGCAAAGAGGAGGTAAAGTTAAAACCCGTCAACAACATATAATTGAGTAGACTGTGTCTAGTTTGATCGACCGCGCACTCACTCTATTAAATAAAAGTAAAGTTGAAACCCTGTCAACTTTATTGTTCATATATTTGTCAGCTGTTAAACTTGACAATGACTAAAATGATGTGTCAATTGTAGAAACCACCTGATCCATAATAATCAAACTATATTACTATGATATCAAAACATTTACACATGTTAAACAATCGTCCTTGGCTAGATCTAGATCTTATTTTAAAACAAAAGGCCATTGGCTATATTAGTTCTATAAATAGAAATGTGTGTATGTCTCAATCTCAGTCCTCTGTACACTTGTTATTGTTGAATCCATGATTCATATTTTGGTTTAGTTAAAAGAGTTATATATCATTGTATGCATTTATTTATGGTAGTATAATAGATAACAGAGACAGTTTTATTTTTTAAAATATTTTGTTTTGGAAAGTACTGCTTTGAATTGTACCTTAACATATATTATAACCTTGATACCATTGTCTATAAATAAAAAAAGCTAATACAATATTAAATAACACGCAGGCTTTGAAACAATTAATTTTATTTAGACATTTAGGACTACAAGTTTCTGCGAAAATTGGTTTGGCTAGTTGGTTTCAAAATTGCCAGTGCACAAAATAGTTAAATCCTAGCCCTGACATCATCAACATAAACTAAATATATTGTAATTGTTATTAATAATTCAATACCGCTTTTATGTCTTTGGATTAACAGTAATCCATTCATTCGATCAGTATAAGCAGTGACCTAACAGTATGTGGATATGTCACTGGTTTTTGTTAATGTTCAAACTAAAATCAGCTTTATAATCAATAATAAAATTATGCACTGCATGGGTGATGAAAAATTAATTATAATTCGTGCGATGGGATTTGACATATAAAATAATAGATTTTTGAAAAATAGTAATCTTGTAGTGTTTTTCTAGATTTGGGTCTAAATGTGGCTTCATTAAAGATATTCTGATATTATAAGATTTAATAAATATTTTCGTTATCATTATGTATATATATGTACCTGAAATGAACCTGTTTTCAGTGTTTTTCAAATTATTTTTTTTACTGATAGTATGATTCATGTTAATATATTAATCAAAATACAAACTATATTAAACTTGTTTCAAAGTATACCCACTGTGCTATACCGCTTCTTTTATGGCACGCAGCAATACAGACACCCGTGGTGTTAATTACGTTATGTCACATGCCAGTGAGAGCTGTGTCAATTAAATTATACACCAAAGTGGTGACTTACCAGTCTATTGCCCACGGAAGAACCCTGCGGATGCTTACATTTTGATCGTAATTAGTGCCAGATGGACGAATCTTAATTGAACCCGCAGTATGTGATTGAAAAGAAAAGATATAAGAAAAAATGCCAGCCAATTAACAACAAATCTAACAAATTCGTTTAAGATATTGGTTATTCGAGGTTTCAGAACGATACTCTAGTATGTAAACCCATGATATTAATATCATTAAATTAACGAAACGAAACCCCACGTTATAAAATATAACCAGTACTGAGTGAATGGTAGAAAGTGTGACACATGTATTAAGGGATGTGTATCTAGGGCTGTCAATTTACCACAGCTGGCATTCTGGATCTTGACTTTTGATGTAAAATAAATAAATTTAAAACAAATATAAATCAACGTGCCTGCATGGGCAATATACTTACGATTTAGTGGGTTTTTTTTATGTAACAAATGCATTTATTATAAATTACGAACATATTTGACATTTTGCAGTTTTTGTCCATTAATTATCTGTCCTAAGTCCTGTGGGTTAAATAAACAAGTCAATAACATTCCCAATATACAGGAGATGAATGTCAGCATATCTTTTGATAAAAAACAGATTAAACTAAAAGTCAAAATTGTTAATTTCACAAGTTAAAACAATCCTACAATTTTAAAACTAATGAAAATGTAGTATTTATTTGTATTACTATTATTTGTTTTATTTTTTTTAATATTATTATCATTGGATCTGTTATTATAATAGATATATATTGACTTCTTGATTTGTCACAGTTTATATATTGGATACGTGCGTTCGTGTATTTTGATTATAATTTGTACCAGATTAATGAATCTTAATTTAACCCACGACATGCGATTCAATAAGAAATATATAGCCAAAATCAATACTAAAAATGCAATTTTTTTCATAATATTATTATTATCATCATTATTATTCAGCCTGGCATGTTGTTTTGGCATACATACATTTATTTTACATTAATTTAATTTAGCTTGATTGTGAAGCAAGCTCGGAGCTTATGCATATCATTCTCCAGTGCATTCCTTTATTAGATCTGGTACTGAATTGTGTTTCGAGAGGTCATAGAGTAGAGCGCGGGTCAAACTCGCGACCTCTACCGTCTGAAGCCAGCTCTATCCACTGCACTACTGACCCACTTTTATTTAAAAATGATATTAATTTGGTACTATTATTTTCATATTTTACTGAGATGTGCACGAGTATACTGTTTTCACTTTAATTGCAATATAACAGTTTTACGTGGATTTTTTTCTAATGCACAGGCTCAGAGTAAATTTGTTTGGGGAAAATATAAAACTAAACTCCAAGTTGAATTTAAAATGGGTAATTTTTATTTTGCCAAAATACTCAAACAAATAGACTCATAATCATATAATTTTCCGCATATCTATGTTTTGTTTGATTCACAAATACATTGATTTTTTTGTGTTTAGAGCTGTATACGCTTAAATCCAATTGAAATATATGTTCTGTATGTTCTATAACTAATTTATATCGAAATAGCAAGGCAAATAGTGATTTAATATTACATATTTCCGAATTGTTATTTACATAATATATCAATTTATTTATATTTTTGTTGCGCAAACCAAATCATGTTTAAATGTGCAACTAAATTGGACTTGAAACCGTAGATAACCATTGATGCTTCGTCTATTGTATAATAGGTTTTGAAACTTTATTATATTGATTAGCTCAATATTGATATTTATGATATAATTAACAAATTGTTGACCAAAATTAGTTTTATCATGCGTTGTACCAAAAAAACATTAATTTATATATACTACATGGTTTATATTTATGTGAACAGAATATTAATTATTTATATCGATTTTGATTATTGACTTCACACTCAAATAATGAAAGAAGAGTGTATCCGAATGAACGAGTGCACTCAGTAGCGCACGAATAGTTTAGTTATCCGTTATCTTACTGTGTCTAGCGTATAGTGAATATACAGCGTATCTGAGTGCACTCAGCGTATCTGAGTGCACTCAGCGTGTCTGAGTGCACTCGATCTATTTCATGTGTTTAGGAGTGTGTTTATTATTCAAAATCCAGCGTTCGCTAATGGTCTAGGTCCGCTCCGTCAGCACTCAATCTGCGCTCCGTTCGCGCTCCGTTTACGCTCTGAGTGCACTACGTTTGTGTGCAATCGGAGTACTTGAGCGGTTTAGGGTCTGTAAATGTTCACCATAATAAGACGATGATAATGAGACATTTGATCACAAGTCTGTACTGGCAGCATCAACATTGTAGCCCTTCAAGACTGTATCACAAGTCTGTACTGGCAGTGTCAACATTGTAGCCCTTCAAGTCTGTATCACACGTCTCTACTGGTAGTGTCAATATTGTAGCCCTTCAAGACTGTATCACAAGTCTGTACTGGTAGTGTCAACATTGTAACCCTTCAAGTCTGTATCACAAGTCTGTACTGGTAGTGTCAACATTGTAGCCCTTCAAGTCTGTATCACAAGTCTGTACTGGAAGTGTCAACATTGTAACCCTTCAAGTCTGTATCACATGTCTGCACTGGTAGCGTCAACATTGTAGCCCTTCAAGTCTGTATCACACATCTGTACTGGTAGCATCAACATTGTAGCCCTTCAAGACTGTATCACACGTCTGTACTGGCAGTGTCAACATTGTAGCCCTTCAAGTCTGTAGCACACGTCTGTACTGGTAGGGTCAACATTGTAGCCCTTCAAGACTGTATCACAAGTCTGTACTGGCAGTGTCAACATTGTAGCCCTTCAAGACTGTATCACAAGTCTTTACTGGCAGTGTCAACATTGTAGCCCTTCAAGTCTGTACCACATGTCTGTACTGGTAGTGTCAACATTGTAGCCCTTCAAGTCTGTAACACACGTCTGTACTGGCAGCATCAACACTGTTGCCCTTCAAGTCTGTATCACAAGTCTGTACTGGCAGCATCAACATTGTAGCCCTTCAAGTCTGTAACACACGTCTGTACTGGCAGCATCAACATTGTAGCCCTTCAAGACTGTATCACAAGTCTGTACTGGCAGTGTCAACATTGTAGCCCTTCAAGTCTGTATCACAAGTCTCTACTGGTAGCGTCAACATTGTAGCCCTTCAAGTCTGTAACACACGTCTGTACTGGCAGCATCAACATTGTAGCCCTTCAAGTCTGTATCACAAGTCTGTACTGGCAGCATCAACATTGTAGCCCTTCAAGTCTGTAACACACGTCTGTACTGGCAGCATCAACATTGTAGCCCTTCAAATCTGTAACACATGTCTGTACTGGTAGCATCAACATTGTAGCCCTTCAAGTCTGTTACACACGTCTGTACTGGTAGCATCAACATTGTAGCCCTTCAAGTCTGTATCACACGTCTGTACTGGCAGCATCAACATTGTAGCCCTTCAAGTCTGTATCACACGTCTGTACTGGCAGCATCAACATTGTAGCCCTTCAAGTCTGTATCACACGTCTGTACTGGCAGCGTCAACATTGTAGCCCTTCAAGTCTGTAACACACGTCTGTACTGGCAGCATCAACATTGTAGCCATTCAAGTCTGTATAACACGTCTGTATTGGTAGTGTCAACATTGTAGCCCTTCAAGTCTGTATCACACATCTGTACTGGCAGCATCAACATTGTAGCCCTTCAAGTCTGTATCACACGTCTTTACTGGCAGCGTCAACATTGTAGCCATTCAAGTCTGTATAACACGTCTGTACTTGTAGCATCAACATTGTAGCCCTTCAAGTCTGTATCACACGTCTATACTGGTAGGGTCAACATTGTAGCCCTTCAAGTCTGTATCACACGTCTGTACTGGTAGTGTCAACATTGTAGCCCTTCAAGTCTGTATCATATGTCTCTACTGGTAGCATCAACATTGTTGCCCTTCAAGTCTGTATCACACGTCTGTACTGGTAGCGTCAACATTGTAGCCCTTCAAGTCTGTAACACACGTCTGTACTGGTAGCGTCAACATTGTAGCCCTTCAAGTCTGTATCACACGTCTGTACTGGCAGCATCAACATTGTAGCCCTTCAAGTCTGTAACACACGTCTGTACTGGCAGCATCAACATTGAAGCCCTTCAAGTCTGTAACACACGTCTGTACTGGCATGTCAACATTGTAGCCCTTCAAGTCTGTATCACACGTCTGTACTGGTAGCATCAACATTGTAGCCCTTCAAGTCTGTTACACACATCTGTACTGGTAGCATCAACATTGTAGCCCTTCAAGTATGTATCACACGTCTGTACTGGTAGTGTCAACATTGAAGCCCTTCAAGTCTGTAACACACGTCTGTACTGGCAGCGTCAACATTGTAGCCCTTCAAGTCTGTACTGGCAGCATCAACATTGTAGCTCTTCAAGTCTGTATCACACTTCTGTACTGGCAGCATCAACATTGTAACCATTCAAGTCTGTATCACACGTCTGTACTAGCAGCATTATCATTGTAGCCCTTCAAGTCTGTATCACACGTCTGTACTGGTAGCATCAACATTGAAGCCCTTCAAGTCTGTATCACACGTCTGTACTGGTAGCGTCAACATTGTAGCCCTTCAAGTCTGTATCACACGTCTGTACTGGCAGCATCAACATTGTAGCCCTTCAAGTCTGTAACACACGTCTGTACTGGTAGCATCAACATTGTAGCCCTTCAAGTCTGTAACACACGTCTGTACTGGTAGCGTCAACATTGTAGCCCTTCAAGTCTGTATCACACGTCTGTACTGGCAGCATCAACATTGTAGCCCTTCAAGTCTGTTACACATGTCTGTACTGGCAGCATCAACATTGTAGCCCTTCAAGTCTGTAACACACGTCTGTACTGGCAGCGTCAACATTGTAGCCCTTCAAGTCTGTATCACACGTCTGTACTGGTAGCGTCAACATTGTAGCCCTTCAAGTCTGTATCACAAGTCTGTACTGGTAGCGTCAACATTGTAGCCCTTCAAGTCTGTATCACACGTCTGTACTAGCAGCATCAACATTGTTGCCCTTCAAGTCTGTATCACACATCTGTACTGGTAGCGTCAACATTGTAGCCCTTCAAGTCTGTAACACACGTCTCTACTAGCAGCGTCAACATTGTAGCCCTTCAAGTCTGTATCACACGTCTGTACTGGTAGCGTCAACATTGTAGCCCTTCAAGTCTGTATCACACATCTGTACTAGCAGCTTCAACATTGTAGCCCTTCAAGTCTGTATCACACGTTTGTACTGGTAGTGTCAACATTGTAGCCCTTCAAGTCTGTATCACACGTCTGTACTGGTAGCATCAACATTGTAGCCCTTCAAGTCTGTACTGGTAGCATCAACATTGTAGCCCTTTAAGTCTGTATCACACGTCTGTACTGGTAGCGTAAACATTGAAGCCCTTCAAGTCTGTATCACACGTCTGTACTGGAAGAGTCAACATTGAAGCCCTTCAAGTCTGTATCACACGTCTGTACTGGTAGCGTCAACATTGAAGCCCTTCAAGTCTGTATCACACGTCTGTACTGGTAGCGTCAACATTGAAGCCCTTCAAGTCTGTATCACACGTCTGTACTGGTAGCGTCAACATTGAAGCCCTTCCAGTCTGTATCATACGTCTGTACTGGTAGCGTCAACATTGAAGCCCTTCAAGTCTGTATCACACGTCTGTACTGGTAGCGTCAACATTGAAGCCCTTCAAGTCTGTATCACACGTCTGTACTGGCAGCATCAACATTGTAGCCCTTCAAGTCTGTATCACAAGTCTGTTCTGGTAGCGTCAACATTGAAACCCTTCAAGTCTGTATCACACATCTGTACTGGTGGTGTCAACAGTGTAGCCCTTCAAGTCTGTATCACACGTCTGTACTGGTGGTGTCAACAGTGTAGCCCTTCAAGTCTGTATCACACGTCTGTACTGGTAGCATCAACATTGTAGCCCTTCAAGTCTGTTCTGGTAGCGTCAACATTGTAGCCCTTCAAGTCTGTATCACACGTCTGTACTGGTAGCGTCAACATTGAAGCCCTTCAAGTCTGTATCACACGTCTGTACTGGTAGCGTCAACATTGTAGCCCTTCAAGTCTGTTCTGGTAGCGTCAACATTGTTAGCCCTTCAAGTCTGTATCACACGTCTGTACTGGTAGCATCAACATTGTAGCCCTTCAAGTCTGTATCACATGTCTGTACTGGTAGCATCAACATTGAAGCCCTTCAAGTCTGTATTTTACGTCTGTACTGGCAGCATCAACATTGTAGCCCTTCAAGTCTGTATCACACGTCTGTACTGGTAGCATCAACATTGTAGCCCTTCAAGTCTGTAACACACGTCTGTACTGGTAGCGTCAACATTGTAGCCCTTCAAGTCTGTATCACACGTCTGTACTAGCAGCATCAACATTGTAGCCCTTCAAGTCTGTAACACACGTCTGTATTGGCAGCGTCAACATTGTAGCCCTTCAAGTCTGTATCACACGTCTGTACTGGTAGCATCAACATTGAAGCCCTTCGAGTCTGTATCACACGTCTGTACTGGTAGCATCAACATTGTTGCCCTTCAAGTTTGTATCACACGTCTGTACTGGTAGCGTCAACATTGTAGCCCTTCAAGTCTGTAACACACGTCTCTACTAGCAGCGTCAACATTGTAGCCCTTCAAGTCTGTATCACACGTCTATACTGGTAGTGTCAACATTGTAGCCCTTCAAGTATGTATCACACATCTGTACTGGCAGCGTAAACATTGTAGCCCTTCAAGTCTGTATCACACGTCTGTACTGGTAGTGTCAACATTGTAGCCCTTCAAGTCTGTATCACACGTCTCTACTGGTAGCATCAACATTGTAGCCCTTCAAGTCTGTACTGGCAGCATCAACATTGTAGCCCTTCAAGTCTGTATCACTCGTCTGTACTGGTAGCGTCAACATTGAAGCCCTTCAAGTCTGTATCACACGTCTGTACTGGTAGCGTCAACATTGAAGCCCTTCAAGTCTGTATCACACGTCTGTACTGGTAGCGTCAACATTGAAGCCCTTCAAGTCTGTATCACACGTCTGTACTGGTAGCGTCAACATTGAATCCCTTCAAGTCTGTATCACAGGTCTGTACTGGTAGCGTCAACATTGAAGCCCTTCAAGTCTGTATCACACGTCTGTACTGGTAGCGTCAACATTGAATCCCTTCAAGTCTGTATCACAAGTCTGTACTGGTAGCGTCAACATTGAAGCCCTTCAAGTCTGTATCACACGTCTGTACTGGTAGCGTCAACATTGAAGCCCTTCAAGTCTGTATCACACGTCTGTACTGGTAGCGTCAACATTGAAGCCCTTCAAGTCTGTATCACACGTCTGTACTGGTAGCGTCAACATTGAAGCCCTTCAAGTCTGTATCACACGTCTGTACTGGTAGCGTCAACATTGAAGCCCTTCAAGTCTGTATCACACGTCTGTACTGGTAGCGTCAACATTGAAGCCCTTCAAGTCTGTATCACACGTCTGTACTGGTAGCGTCAACATTGTAGCCCTTCAAGTCTGTATCACACGTCTGTACTGGTAGCGTCAACATTGAAGCCCTTCAAGTCTGTATCACACGTCTGTACTGGTAGCGTCAACATTGAAGCCCTTCAAGTCTGTATCACACGTCTGTACTGGTAGTGTCAACATTGTAGCCTTTCAAGTCTGTATCACACGTCTGTACTGGTAGCATCAACATTGTAGCCCTTCAAGTCTGTACTGGTAGCGTCAATATTGTAGCCCTTCAAGTCTGTATCACACGTCTGTACTGGTAGCGTCAACATTGAAGCCCTTCAAGTCTGTATCACACGTCTGTACTGGTAGCGTCAACATTGTAGCCCTTCAAGTCTGTATCACACGTCTGTACTGGTAGTGTCAACATTGTAGCCCTTCAAGTCTGTATCACACGTCTGTACTGGCAGCATCAACATTGTAGCCCTTCAAGTCTGTATCACATGTCTGTACTGGCAGCATCAACATTGTAGCCCTTCAAGTCTGTATCACACGTCTGTACTGGCAGCATCAACATTGTAGCCCTTCAAGTCTGTATCACAAGTCTGTTCTGGTAGCATCAACATTGTAGCCCTTCAAGTCTGTATCACACGTCTGTACTGGTAGTGTCAACATTGTAGCCCTTCAAGTCTGTATCACACGTCTGTACTGGTAGCGTCAACATTGAAGCCCTTCAAGTCTGTATCACACGTCTGTACTTGTAGTGTCAACTTTGTAGCCCTTCAAGTCTGTAACACACATCTGTACTGGCAGCATCAACATTGTAGCCCTTCAAGTCTGTAACACACGTCTGTACTTGCAGCGTCAACATTGTAGCCCTTCAAGTCTGTAACACACGTCTGTACTGGTAGCATCAACATTGTAGCCCTTCAAGTCTGTAACACACGTCTGTACTGGTAGCATCAACATTGTAGCCCTTCAAGTCTGTATCATACGTCTGTACTTGCAGCGTCAACATTGTAGCCTTTGGGCATCTGGTATTTGAAAATCATCATAACTTCTGTTTTTTTTTTAGATTTCAGTATGACTCCAAAGAATGATATTTTTATCCTCGTCGGAAGTGACCTTCAACTTAACTGCACCGCTGAACAAGGCATTGAAAATTTCAACTTGCACAATCTCAGTATATCGATGATTGGTGAAACATTCCCACCAGAGATGTTTACCTATTATCCATCCCAGTTGACCACTCAGCTGACCATACCCAATGTGACGGTAGATGATGCAGGCTCTTATATGTGTGCCTATAACACAAAATATCAAATTTACACATTAAAAATTGTTAATATTGGATGTAAGTACCGTATTTAGTGAAAACATTTTTGTTTGTTTGTTTAGCCTATCTGGGGGAGTGGTGCGAGGGGGGATGAGAGATATTCATGTATGTGCATCTGCCTCAGTCAATAGCACTGCTTGCTTTCCACATAAATCCACTGCCCCAGATAATCTTTTCAATAAGAGGGTAATTTACCCCCAAAGTGGAAAAGATGGGGGAGGTTGGGTTGGTATTTAACTCCCAGGTAGTCAGAGATGTAGGTGAAGAAGTTATAAAGTCTTAGAGTACATTTTAATCTTACTCATTAAAAAGTTAGCATTTTCATTTATTTCAGTTGAAAATTTGACTTACTTTTAAATTGACTATATTATTTTAATTTGGTAATTTGGAATTTCATTTGTTATCTGGATACACACGACAACAAGTTGATTACAAAGTCATATATTTTAAACAAAACATTTTGATATTCAAAACTTTGAATTTAAGAAATCTTTTATTAGCGGTAGCAAAATAGATTTTAAAACATGATTGAAAATTCTTAAAAAATGCCAAATTAATATCTCCTGGGTATTTTTTCTTGCGTTACAATAAAAACTGATGAAAAAAATAATTTTAACTTATTTTCAAATTTGACTGTCAATAGGATGCCAGTCTACCATTAATAAGAGTTACGCCCTTTAACAAAAAGAAATGATTTTAGAGTCTGCCCATACTGTACGTGGATATGATTATTTCATATTTGTACAGTAGGTATCATCGATATACAGTTTAATTTGAATTTCCAAAAAAAAATTACCATATTCTATCGTATATAAATTCCGTCTTTTGAAAAATGCTTTGCCCCAGAGCGTTTAATTGAGAGAATACGCTTAGTGAAAATTAATCAAAATATCAGTGTGTCTCTTTTAAAATAAACAAACTGAATGGACTCCATTGTTTTAAGTATATTTTTCCCTTCACAGTACCACCAGACAAGCCAGAAAAAATCACTTGTATATCGTATAACTTTACAAACATGGTGTGTTGGGTGCATTTGGGTGCCGTCAAAACTAACATACCTATAAACTGGACGATGCAATTTAAAAAAGGGAGGTAAGTGTTGATTCAAACTTGCTTCTAGTAAAATAGCATGTTTTCATACCATGTATGTACCAATTAGTATCCAGCTGTACAAAGGTCATTGAGATTGAAGTATGATATCAGTATCCAGTTGTACAAATGTCATTGAGATTAAAGTATGAAATCAGTATCCAGTTGTACAAAGGTCATTGAGATTAAAGTATCATTGAGATTGAAGTATGAAATCAGTATTCAGTTGTACAAAAGTCATTGAGCTTGAATGTGCTTATCCTCATTTTGTAAGTTGCAAATATTATTTACTAAAATTTCCATTATTCAAAATATTCAAAAATGTACTTAACATACCCGTCTTATCTCAAAATGTCAAAGTTTTGTTGATTCTATTAAAGTTAAACATATTGTTAATTACGTGACTTTTCATTGCCCAGATATTAATTAGGATTATTGTTGATCAGGGATCAGTTAAAACGCATATTTGAAGTAAAACTACTGGCATTTTAGCACAACTTTTTTGTCAGCAAAAGAACAGTTTATCGTGATAAGACTGAGGGATTGATATTTGTTTATCAAGGTCATTGCAGCTTGAGAGGTTAACATGTGTTTATCAAGGTCATTGCAGCATGATATATTGATATTTGTTTATCAAGGTCACTAGTATGAGAGGTTGATATCTTTTTTATCAACGTCATTAATGTTAAAGGTTAATATTTGTTTGTAAAGGTCACTAGTATGTGAGATTGATAGTTGTTTGTAAAGGTCACTAGTATGACAGATTGATATTTGTTCATCAAGGTCACTAGCATGAGAGATTGATATCTTTTTTTATCAAGGTCACTAGCATGAGAGGTTGATATTTGTTTGTAAAGGTCACTAGTTTGTGAGATTAATATTTGTTTATAAAGGTCATTGCAGCTTGAGAGGTTAACATGTGTTTATCAAGGTCATTGCAGCTTTAGAGGTAAACATGTGTTTATCAAGGTCATTGCAGCTTGAGAGGTTAACATGTGTTTATCAAGGTCATTGCAGCTTTAGAGGTAAACATGTGTTTATCAAGGTCATTGCAGCTTGAGAGGTTAACATGTGTTTATCAAGGTCATTGCTGCATGATATATTGATATTTGTATGTAAAGGTCACTAGTATTATAGGTTGATATTTGTTCATCAAGGTCACTAGCATGAGAGGTTAATACATGTATTTGTTTATCATGGTCACTTGCATGAGAGGTTGATAGTAATCAAGGTCACTTGCATGAGAGGTTGATAGTAATCAAGGTCACTGGCATGAGAGGTTGATATTTGTTTATCAAGGTCACTAGCATGAGAGGTTAATATTTGTTTATCATGGTCACTAGCATGAGAAGTTGATAGTAATCAATGTCACTGGCATGAGAGATTGATATTTGTTCATCAAGTTCACTGGCATGAGAGGTTGATATTTGTTTATCAATGTCACTGGCATGAGAGGCTGATATTTGTTTATCAAGTTCACTGGCATGAGAGGTTGATATTTGTTTATCAAGTTCACTGGCATGAGAGGTTGATATTTGTTTATCAAGGTCACTGGCATGAGAGGTTGATATTTGTTTATCAAGGTCACTGGCATGAGAGGTTGATATTTGTTTATCAAGGTCACTGGCATGAGAGGTTGATATTTGTTTATCAAGGTCACTGGCATGAGAGGTTGATATTTGTTTATCAAGGTCACTGGCATGAGAGGTTGATATTTGTTTATCAAGGTTCCTTAGCATGAGAGGTTGATATTTGTTTATCAAGGTTACTAGTGGAGAGGTTGATATTTGTAATATCAATTAAATATTTCACAAGCATGAAATAGTGATATTTGTTGATGCTTCAGCTTCATCAGAAAAATTAACTGTGTAATGCTTAGCCTTTCTTTAACAATCTTTCTAACTGAACTATCATGTAAAAGTCACATGTGGTAACACTTCAGTCTGACATACTCACATCAGACTGACCAGCACTGACATTGGGTGGACCAGTCCCAGAACTGTCTGATCAACATAGACTGAGCAGTTCCAACATCAGACTGACCTGAGTACCAACATCAAGTTGACTAGTACTGACATCAGGCTGACCAGCACTGACTTTGGGTGGACCAGTCCCAGAACTGTCTGACCTACATAGACTGACCAGCACCAACATCAGACTGACCAGTACTGATATCCGGCTGACTAGTCCCAGAACTGACTGTACGGTCCCCTTATAGCTGAACCCACAACTTTCTATGTTTGAAAGAGACACTTTACAACAAGGTCAGTCTGCGTCTCACAGTATTCAAACATGCTCTGTGTTGATAACAATACTACTGTAAATTCATACATGAAAGAATAATGGTCTAAACCCAAGATTATATTTTCTCCAACATAATGATGATGAGATGCAGTAATGGTGGTGGTCTGTATGTCCACTGGAGTCACATCCAGAGTTTTTTTAAACGAGAGTAATACACTACATGCATGTACACATCTCACTGAACTTCCATGTTAATCAGTGATACATGGGCCCTGCACATGTTCAGTCCCACTTGTAATACATGTCAGCTGGGCCACAATACCAATGGTTAGATTGATAAACTGACTTAACTCTTTACTTCATATGGACACCTTTGAATACCTCTAATATAGAAGGCTTTTTAAAATAGTGTAAAACCAGTTCTGATTGCTTGTGACATGTGGTCAGTCCAGTTCTATGTGTGGACAGTCAAGTTCTATGTGAGGACAGTCCAATTCTATGTGTTGACAGTCCAGTTCTATGTGTGGACAGTCCAATTCTAAGTATGGTCAGTTCAGTTCTATGTGAGGACAGTCCAGTTCTATGTGTTGACAGTCCAGTTCTATGTGTGGACAGTCCAATTCTAAGTATGGTCAGTTCAGTTCTATGTGAGGACAGTCCAATTTTAAGTGTGGTCAGTCTAGTTTTATGTGTGGACAGTCCAGTTCTAAGTGTAGTCAGACAGAAAGACAGACAACGATTGATTGATGCATGGATTGATGGAGTTTGTGCATGTGGGCAGACAGACAAATGGACAGATAGACAGGATGACATCCTTTGACAATTTTACAGTTTCTTCCATATTAAATGCTTTGTGGTAATATATAGATAAATTGCAGTGCAGTATATATTATATTTGCCAATATAGTTTTGTTATTTTGCATCATTGAAATGCTATGCATGGGAAAGTATAATACAAAGTTTCTGTTGATGTAATGTTACATCATTATTTTACACTTCATTGCATGTTAAAAGAAAGCTTTGTATTATGTTATTCTACAGAATTGTGTCAGATGTTTGAGGGAGGTGATTATATTACGTTTTTGTTTATTTTTGTCTTTCCCTAACATCTCGTGACAATTTATATTTGATTTTTTTTCCATTGGTGTATTAAGTATATTTAATTCTGTTTGTATTTAAAAATGGCTATTTCAGGTAACTTGCTCATTAAAAGCTGTGACAATTTTTAAATGCATGGTTTGAAGAACAGAAAAGCCATAACCTACGTTACTCCGTTATAAATTATGGCTTGCTGGTCACACCAGTGATTAAGGTTGCAATTAATGTAGAATGTAGACTCAGGATGTCTGATCTGGGTCAACATTGTTTGGCTCTTAGTCAGTAAAACCTATGAAAAACCCTTTCCAAATGATCAAGATGAAATACCCCTTCCAAATGATCAAGTTGAAATACCCCTTCCAAATGATCAAGTTGAAATACCCCTTCCAAATGATCAAGTTGAAATACCCTTTCCAAATGATCAAGTTGAAATACCCCTTCCAAATGATCAAGTTGAAATACCCCTTCCAAATGATCAAGTTGAAAAACCCCTTCCAAATGATCAAGTTGAAATACCCCTTCCAAATGATCAAGTGGAAAAACCCTTTCCAAATGATCAAGTTGAAATACCCCTTCCAAATGATCAAGTTGAAATACCCCTTCCAAATGATCAAGTGGAAAAACCCTTTCCAAATGATCAAGTTGAAATACCCCTTCCAAATGATCAAGTGGAAATACCCCTTCCAAATGATCAAGTTGAAATACCCCTTCCAAATGATCAAGTTGAAATACCCCTTCCAAATGATCAAGTGGAAAAACCCTTTCCAAATGATCAAGTGGAAATACCCCTTCCAAATGATCAAGTTGAAATACCCCTTCCAAATGATCAAGTTGAAATACCCCTTCCAAATGATCAAGTGGTAAAACCCCTTCCAAATGATCAAGTGGAAAAACCCTTTCCAAATGATCAAGTTGAAATACCCTTTCCAAATGATCAAGTTGAAATACCCCTTCCAAATGATCAAGTTGAAATACCCCTTCCAAATGATCAAGTTGAAATACCCCTTCCAAATGATCAAGTGGAAAAACCCTTTCCAAATGATCAAGTTGAAATACCCCTTCCAAATGATCAAGTTGAAAAACCCCTTCCAAATGATCAAGTTGAAATACCCCTTCCAAATGATCAAGTTGAAATACCCCTTCCAAATGATCAAGTTGAAATACCCTTTCCAAATGATCAAGTTGAAATACCCCTTCCAAATGATCAAGTTGAAATACCCCTTCCAAATGATCAAGTGGAAAAACCCTTTCCAAATGATCAAGTTGAAATACCCCTTCCAAATGATCAAGTTGAAAAACCCCTTCCAAATGATCAAGTTGAAATACCCCTTCCAAATGATCAAGTGGAAAAACCCTTTCCAAATGATCAAGTTGAAATACCCTTTCCAAATGATCAAGTTGAAAAACCCCTTCCAAATGATCAAGTTGAAATACCCCTTCCAAATGATCAAGTGAAAAAACCCCTTCCAAATGATCAAGTTGAAATACCCCTTCCAAATGATCAAGTTGAAATACCCCTTCCAAATGATCAAGTGGAAAAACCCTTTCCAAATGATCAAGTTGAAATACCCCTTCCAAATGATCAAGTTGAAATACCCCTTCCAAATGATCATGTGGAAAAACCCTTTCCAAATGATCAAGTTGAAATACCCCTTCCAAATGATCAAGTGGAAAAACCCCTTCCAAATGATCAAGTTGAAATACCCCTTCCAAATGATCAAGTTGAAATACCCCTTCCAAATGATCAAGTTGAAAAACCCTTTCCAAATGATCAAGTTGAAATACCCCTTCCAAATGATCAAGTTGGGAAGCTTTAAATACTATTTTTCATGTCTTTGGTATGACCCAGCCGTGGATTGAACCCAAGACTTTCAACATGTGACTACTCATTTAACCCTTTGCTCCATAAGCATTTTCTTGGACTCTTCCAAATTGAAAGCATTAATTCACCACATATCAGCAATGGGTGAATTATGTTTATATTAACTGAAGAGTGGAAAACAGTGCAGAAAGTGTTCAGATTGCTCGTTACGAGCAATCTGAACTCTTTCTGCACTGTTTTCAAAGACCTTCTGTGATTGGTGCATGAAAACATGTATCTTTGGAGTAAAGGGTTAATTATTTATAGAAAGAAAAATTTGATGGTCCCTCGTTCAGCAAATTATTTGTCGTTTTGGTGATTTCCTAGTCGTGCACTGTACACATTAAACATAGCCTTTTTAACAAGTCAACATCAATATTATTATAGTATCATTACTCCATAATCAGAGAGTCCCCAGTGACCAAGTGGTCTCAGGCACTGCCGTCTAACGAATACTTACCTCTCACCACTAAGGTTATGGGTTTAAGCCCAGTGTGGTTAAAAAAGCTTTATGTGAGAAAGGTTGCCAGTTACTTACAGAAGGTTGGTGGTTCTACTCGGATTCATTCTGAAGCTTTCCTCTACCAATATAACAGGATATGCCAGAATATAAAACCTGTCGGCATTTAACACTATTAAAAAAAAGCATTACCTAGATATGTATCATTGATCTGTAACCTGTGTAATGTATATCAAATAGAGGGTGCATACTATGCGAGTGTTCCAAGATAGAAAAGTTACTCCCAGAGGCCTGATGTGACGTATAGCACCTGTTGCTAAATGATACAAACTGCTGTAGAAGTTATATGTAGAGAATGTTGAAATTCAGACTACTGTGAATCTTGTCTCATAAGGTCCTGGGCTAGCTTTCTTCTCAATTAACTGAGATGAAATAAATACACTATTAAGAGTTTGCCAGTTGCTTGTGGTAAGACGCTGGTTTCACTTAGATTCATTCTGAGGTCTTCCTCCACCAATAAAACCATGATATGCCATATTTAACCTGAAATGTGTTGAAAATGGCTTTAAAGCAACACATCCACGTTCAAACTTTTTTAAAAAAATTTTCAATTGAGTTGTGAGCACATTTCCCATACATAAATATATGGTCAGTGAGATGTATATGTACTAACAAACACTATCCAGAACGCTTCAGAATTATAAAAAAAGATGTTCAAATTATAAAGCGTGACAAACGCTTTATAAATTGTACTGTACTTTACCTGCCTTGAAAGTCATTTTGACAATTTTTTTTGACTCGGGTGAGTTACATGCTTGTTTTATAAAGTGTTAGTCACGCATTATAATTTGGGCATCATTTTGTTCGGGATTGTGTTTATATGCTCATATACAGCTAATTGATCATATGTTTGTATGGGAAATGTGCTCATAGCTCAATTAAATTTTTTTTTTAAATGTTCAAACGTGGATGTGTTGCTTTAAACCCCATTTGAAAAAAAATTTGCGAATGAAGCCATGGTGCACGTCATTATTGTTCGTATAATATTAAACTTTATAATATTCATAATATTGCTCTTTGCTTACACGAGAAACATAGAAAAGAAGTGTGGCTCCAATGAAAGAGAACACAGCGTGGTCTAGTGGAAGAGCGTCCGCCTCATATGGGGAAGGTCGTGGGTTTGATCCCCGACCAGGTCATACCAAAGACTTTAAAAATGGTACTAGAAGCTTTCTCGATTGGCGCTCAGCATTTAGATGTTGTTCCTAGGTCTGGTTGAACTGATGTCGGTATAATATGACTGGGTGGGGTATCATACAATGTGTCTACGGCATGATACTCCAGTGTGACAGCGCTCAGAATACTGTCTCAAATAAACACCGTCGTTATATGACTGAAAAATTGTTGAAAGCGACGCTAAACACCATACAACAACTCCAATAAAAGGGATGTAATCAATAATTTACTGACTGAGAGCTAAACAACATACACCTTAAATGTTGGTATACATGCAAGTGATGCTGATCATTATTGTAAAAAACAAGTTTGTATTATGCATTTTTCTGTTGAGAAAATTGTCTCCAAAAATATATAAACAATGTCGTCACAAAAAACCTTCACATGCTAGTAGGGCATTCTTTATTATGTATCACAAAGCAAACGTTTAATTTTAATATGCTTATTTTGCTGTTGTGCCTCATTCCCTAGTTCTGAGCCGTGGACTGATATGCCGACAGAATACTGCAAATGTATTGACAAATCCTGCAGATGCGATTGGAACTCTGTGTACAATTCTCCGACCAATTTTACATTTGATCGAGGAATTGACTTTTATCATTTGCGGGTGAAAGTCCGAAACAGGATCGCTACTACTTGTAGCGATGTCGTAACATTTAGTCCCGAAGCTATAGGTATACTTACATACTAACAAGCAAAATGTGGTGGGGCTTGCATGTTCATGCAGGTATTTGGTATAATATACTTGGACTAAAAACTCTAATCTTACAGATTATTTTTTTAAGCTCACATGAGCCAAGCTCAAAGTGAGCTCAAAGTGAGCTTTCACCCTGTGTCTGTCATTCGTCATTCGTCTGTTGTCCATAAACTTTTTTGTTGCTTGCATTCTAGCACCTTTATTTTTAATTGGATCTTCACCAAACTTACATAGCAGTCATTAAACCATGATATCTCTTGAAGTCAGATAATGATATCAGAATTGCGGCCCTTGAAACATGATAAAATGACACTATTTTACCTTGTATCACCCTTACACCCTCATAAATTGTTCATGTGATCCTCACCAAACTTACACAGAAAGTAAAAAACCTTAATATTTCATGCAAGTTCTCTAACTGGCCAAATCAGCTAATTAATGTCCGAGATAGTGGACAGTAAAAAATTGTGGAAGCTGTGTGCAATCTGAATATTGTACTCTCAGTTTTCTGGTGATCTTCACCAAACTTGTACAGTAGATATATAACCATAATATCTTGGACAATTTTTTAAACTGACCAAATCTGATAATTGCCCTTGAATTGTCAACAGTTGTGTTCTTCAATGTTATGAGCATGCTAGCACCCACAATTTTTATTCAATCCTTGTTAAACTTACACAGTAATTACATAACAATAATATCCCAAACAAGTTCTTGACCTGACCAAGTCAAATAATTAATGTCGGATGAACCTTGAATTGTCAAACAAATTTTTTTAACCTTGTGTGCTTTTTAGTATGCGCTGTTTCTATTGGATCTTCACTAAATTTACATGGAAGTTTTATAACCAAAATATCTTGGTCAGGTTTGAATTGGCCACTAAATCAGTTAATTTTTGCTTGAGTTATGGCCCTTGAATTATTAAAAATTGTGTTATTTGGCCTTGGGTGCACTCCAACACATGCAGTTTTGATTTGATCTTCACCCAGCACAGTTTTAGTTTGACCACACTATCTTGGACACATTTTTGAACTGTCCAAATTGAGATAATTAATGTCGGAGTTATGGCACTTAAGCTATTGAAATTGTGTTACAATCAGACGTTATGTGCAATCTAGTACCCACAGTTTTAATTAAACTTTTGTTCTTTACTAAGCTATAATATTTCAGCTGATCAACTTTAAATGTCTGAGGTACATATGGGCCTTGCATTATACAATTATACCAAGTATTTGGCATTGTTGTCTCTGGCATAGGTGAGCAATTTAGGGCCAATATGGCCCTCTTGTTTCTTTTAAAATTTTACTATCACAGTGTGCTGTTGTACTAATACATGTTTTCACAGAGAATTATTTTAATTGTTTTGTTTTTGTGGTCTTGAGTTGGTTAATTATAATTATAACACAAAGTAAAGTGTGATATTGAGAATGGTGAAACTGTTGTAAAAGAAGATAAGAGTTTTTAAGTTCCAAAAATTTCTGCATTTTTTGTTACCTTGAAATGTATTTCAAAACACCAATATCAGGGGCAGATCCGTGATTTCAGCAGGGGGGGGGGGAGCATAAAATATGGGAGGGTTTGCTGTTGTTGTAGGAGGAAATGGCATCATTATGATGAAAAATGGGGAACAAATCAAAACAGTGCAAACTGTAAATATGTATTTTTAAAACAGTTTACAGGTCAACATGCCTGTTTTTCATTTGTTTAAACTGTTAAACTGGAGAGAGAAAATTTATTATGGTGAATTGTTTCTTACATTAGTAGAAAAAAAAAAATGTTTTTAAAAGGGGAAACTGGATGGGAAAAAAACCTGCGTGCTTAGATATTCTATAATTATGCTATAAAACCAGAAAAAAACGGTTCCCATGATTTCTACTGTACCAATTCAACATTAGTTCCCATTTCTACTGTACCATTCAACATATGGTTCCCATTTCTACTATACCAATTCAGCATATGGTTCCCATTTCTACTATACCAATTCATCATTATGGTTCCAATTTCTACTATACCAATTCAACATATGGTTCCCATTTCTACTGTACCAATTCTTACAAGTGGGCCGGGCCAGATTAGCTTAGTCGTTAGCATGACTGACTGTCAATCCAGGGGTCTTGTGTTCAAATCCCCACTCAGCCACAATCTCCGGGATATTTGATATTTCATTATCATTCATCTCTCATTGCTGATTCATGTGGGAAAGTTATCAGTTACTTGCAGAGATTGGGTGTGTTCGAGTACCTGTTAACCTTTCAGGATTCCAGAAAACAGTGGTTAGGTTAAATGATTGTCTGTTAGCCCTCGATGGCATAAAAATGACACTAAATATTCAATCAATCAATCAATCAATCAATCTTATAAGTTGGACCACACAGTTGGCATGACTTTTACATTGTTCAATTAAATCAACTCAAACATACTTGACACAGTTAATTTGATGGAATAAGGTGAGACATGATGGTAATCGACAGGGTACACTAACCCTTTGCTACATAAGCATTTATTGGACTCTTCCAAATTGAAAGCATTAATTCACCACATATCAGCAATGGGTGAATTATGTTTATATTAACTGACAGAGTGGAAAACAGAACAGGAAGTGTTCAGAGCAATCTGAACTCTTCCTGCACTGTTTTCGAAGGCCTTCTCTGATTGGTGCGGGAAAACGTGTATCTATGGAGTAAAGGGTTAATATCAATTTAGGAATGAACTCCCTTCTGTTTACCATTAATGAGTTTTAAATTCATGTGATATTTCTGAACCAATCTTTATGAGATATCATACAAGTTTATAAAGCCAAAAGGTATCCAAATGGTTAAATTAGTTCCTTAAATGAATTGAGTGGCGGAGCAGAAATAGTTATGTTTTATTTGTTTTTGGAAGGGGTAGGGATGAAGGTGTTTTGAAATACATTTATACGTAAAAGTAATATTTCTCTGATGTTTCTCTAATAGTCGCTTCCCATACCCTATGCTTACCATGCTTACAGTGGCCAGGTTATTTAGTTTTGAGAAACTTTCTTTATCTTCATCTGCTTTTAACCTATTCCCATTTTGCCCATTTTGTATTTTATTTAAAAACCTGAATGCTGGTAATTGTTTGTTTTTTTATTTATTTTGTAAAATACTGTTTATTTATTCTGGACATCACTGTAACTTGGGCTCCCTTACTATCAGTATGTACAAAACATCCTTAATTTACTGAAGTGACTAAATCAAACAAGTTCTTTTTTTTTCTTCATTGAAATATACTGTCAAATCTAATCATAACAGCTCTTGAATAATTACATCTGCTTTCATAGCTGGTTATGAAATGCAGGGTTTAATCACTTTTAAGATTTTTCAAAAGAATAATTTATAATAGTTGTAAATATAAAATATCTGGATGTAGTCCCAAGTTTGCTTATGTGTTGAAATGCACACAAGTTGAATGGATTTCATTTCAGTGAAATAGTACATTGTATATGCAGGCACATTAAAATAAAAAAAGTCCATAAATTTCTTATAACTTTTGCGCGTTTTATCTTTCCTTGTTTACATAAAATATAAATTACAATATGGTAAAAGTTACACTTCACTAGTTATAGAAATTGCAGGACAATGGAGCCTTGTTATATATTTGTTTGCTATATCTCAGCTCCGGGAGGCCCTGGCTGTGCTGTTACATGTTCTGTACAATGAAGAATAACGGAGGTTCAGACTAATTCATAATTCTCATTTTGTATTTTTTTATACATGTATTACTATTTATATATGGCCCAGGTCCTGACAGAACATATTCTAAACAAGAATATCAAAGGCTCTGAACTGATGCATATATTTTCTGTGTTACATGTTTGATACAAGAATTTCAGAGACTCTGACCACATGCATATTTTTTCTCTGTTAAATGTTTGATACAAGAATTTCAAGGACTCTGACCTGATGCATATTTTTTCTCTGTTAAATGTTTGATACAAGAATTTCAGAGATGCTGACCTGATGCATATTTTTTCTCTGTTAAATGTTTGATACAAGAATTTCAGAGACTCTGTCCTGATGCATATTTTTTCTCTGTTAAATGTTTGATACAAGAATTTCAGAGACTCTGGCCTGATGCATTTTTTTTCTCTGTCAAATGTTTGATACAAGAATTTCAGAGACTCTGACCTGGTGCATAGTTTTTCTCTGTTAAATATTTGATACAAGAATTTCAGAGACTCTGTCCTGGTGCATGTTTTTGTCTGTCAAATGTTTGATACAAGAATTTCAGAGACTCTGGCCTGATGTATATTTTTTCTCTGTTAAATGTTTGATACAAGAATTTCAGAGACTCTGGCCTGATGTATATTTTTTCTCTGTTAAATGTTTGATACAAGAATTTCAGAGACTCTGGCCTGATGCATATTTTTTCTCTGTTAAATATTTGATACAAGAATTTCAGAGACTCTGGCCTGTTGCATATTTTTTCTCCAGAATTTCACTGCATTATAAGGATCACAACTGTAGAAAATCGCATATATGGAGTGACACATCATCTGTGGAGCTTTATACAAACATCTTCCTTTCTGTCTCTTTTAATATTCATGTATACTGTTACTGTGAAATGTTACTTACATTTTTTCCTACTCTGTTATTATTTTTTCTATCTTTATATATAAATGACTTGTTAAAAATTATCTTAGTTTTAAAACAAAGACCTTCAGAGTCTGCCATCTTTAGGCGCACTGTGCATAGAAGTCCTATAATAAAGTCCAGTGTGTTTGGTTGAAGTGTAAACAATTGGTTTCAAGTAAAAACTACTTCACAATTGATGTGTGAAAAATGCAATGGCAATTGGTTATCAGTGTAGACCAATCAAATGTGATTTTGTATATAGCCATAAATGTTTATCATCATGTTCGTCCGCATTATTTGGGTGTGGTTGATGAACAATAATAGATGGGAAAAACAGCAAATGAGCTTGCAAACATAGTGATTTAGTTTAGATTGTTTAATGAATTCATCGGTTGTTATAACACTAGTTATTAATAGATCTGATTGAAAATATTAATTTTTAGCTCTACTGGCCATAGGCCAGAAGTGCTTATGCGATGGCACGTTGTCTGTTGTCTGTCGTCTCTGAAGTGTGTTAGCAGCACTTTCTCTGAAACCACTTGGCCAATTAAACTGAAACTTCACATGGAAGTTTCTATTGCATAGGAGACTATACAGAAGATTCTTTTTTTTTTCGATCTGAAATTCAAATTGGCAGCCATTAGTGAAAATAGTCCAAAACTTAAAAATATTTCTTCTCATGAACAGCCCAACAGATTTTCAAAATGTTTATGTAGTAATAATAACCAACTATAGTTTTGTTAGATTTGTTCAAATGGTGTCCCTAGGGTTAAAAATGACCTGCCCTGAGAGTTCAATTAGGGGACACTTATTATAATAAATATTTATTTTTTTAAAATGGAAATAATTTTGCCTATATCTTCACAGAAGCATTATTTGGTGAAGGAGGTAAAGTTTTGTAAAAATGATTGGGTTCCACTGTTTTATGGAGTCAGGAGGAGCACCAAAAGGGTAAAAATTGGGAATTACAAAAATCGTTTTCTTAAGAACCGGTAAGTCAGATTTGTTTATATTTGGCATTAATTATCCCTATGTGTAGGGGTTTGATTGCAGATTATTATCATAAATCTTATTTTTAACAACCCGTCAGTCAAATTTGTTCATATTTGATATAAATTATCCCTATGATTAAGAAATCTAAGTTTGTACAAATCAAGGGACACTGGGATGTATGAGGCCCTGTAAGAATCTTTGAGGTTTACATTGGAATACTATGGGAAAATGGAAAATTCTCATGTTTTTGTCCATTTGGGTAAATATGTTGTTCAATTTGAGATATAAAGCATTGTTTAGTAACAATCAATTTGATTTTGTTCAATAAAGAGGATTGAATTTCCATAAGCGGCCAGGGGGCGGATGGGGTAATAAGGTTAAAATTGGGAATTTTCACAAATTTACTCTCAATAACCTTTTAGTCAAACTAGTTTATATTTGATATAAATTATCCTTACATCAGCAAGGATTGAAGATTCTGCATATCAAGGGGCTGGGATATATTGGGGCCCTGTAACTTTTACATAGGAATATCATAGGGAAAACTGATTTTTTTTCATTTTGCATCCATGTGTACAAAACAATTTTTTTTAAAACTTGAATCATTTCTGCTCATAACAAATCGCTAAGAGTTGGTGATTGAAGCTCTGACAAATTAAGGGGCTGGGTTGTATAAGGGTTCTATACAGGGAACTATATTTTTTTTACAGATGAATGGTATTGGAATTGAAAGTATTTCCTTTTCATAGCAATCAAGTTTTTGTTCAGTATGGGTGTGGTGGGGGTATTTATCCATAAGTTGTTAAGACGACCCCTCAAAGAGGGTAAATATTGTGGAATTTCAAAAAGTGCTATGGCCACTATGAGTCAGTAGAGCGTCCTCAGGCCCTCTTTGGCCTCTTGTTAAAGTTCAGGAACTATAGAAAAAAAAACTTGTAATTCTGAGTTTCTCAAACGAGCTTGCAAATTTTGCAATTTAGTTCAGGTTTTTCAATCAATTCATCAATTGTTAAAATATAACACAAGTTAAATAATATTAATCTTAAATTTGGCAGCATTATATAACCAATGTTGATGTTTGACTCTTAAACTAGTTTAAAGATAATCTCTACTTCTCTATTATGTATTTGTTGACCTGACATTTTACATTGATATATTTCTCTGCGACAATCCTGTGTGTGGCCATGTTTATAAATGGCACATCATGGTATTTTGAGGAAAAATGTCTTTTCTAATATTTCATGCTTAAATATATTATTTTATTCACTAACCCATTATTGCAGTAAGAGTATCTATCAAGTCCAAAGAGCTGAGTTGCTGATAGTTATAAATAACCATTAGTGTGGTAGAACAGCCTGAATATGTACTGTCCATATATATCAAATACTTTACTGATAGTTATAAATAACCATTAGTGAGGTAGAACAGCCCGAATGTGTGCTGTCCATTTATATTTAATACTTTACTGGCAGTTATAAATAACCATAAGTCAGGTAGAACAGCCTGAGTGTGTGCTGTCCATTTATATTTAATACTTTACTGACAGTTATAAATAACCATTAGTGAGGTAGAACAGCCTGAATGTGTGCTGTCCATTTATATTTAACACTTTACTGACAGTTATAAATAACCATTAGTGAGGTAGAACAGCCTGAGTGTGTGCTGTCCATTTATATTTAACACTTTACTGGCAGTTATAAATAATGAGTATTGAAGTAGAACAGCCTGAGTGTGTGCTGTCCATTTATATTTAATACTTTACTGACAGTTATGAATAACCATTATTGAGGTAGAACATACTAAGTATGTGCTGTCCATTTATATTTAATACTTTACTGACAGTTATAAATAACCATTAGTGAGGTAGAACAGCCTGAGTATGTGCTGTCCATTTATATTTAACACTTTACTGACAGTTATAAATAACCATTAGTGAGGTAGAACAGCCTGAGTGTGTGCTGTCCATTTATATTTGATACTTTACTGGCAGTTATAGATAACCATTATTGAGGTAGAACAGCCTGAGTGTGTGCTGTCCATTTATATTTAATACTTTACTGGCAGTTATAGATAATGAGTATTGAGGTAGAACAGCCTGAGTGTGTGCTGTCCATTTATATTTAATACTTTACTGGCAGTTATAAATAACCATTATTGAGGTAGAACAGCCTGAGTGTGTGCTGTCCATTTATATTTAATACTTTACTGGCAGTTATAGATAATGAGTATTGAGGTAGAACAGCCTGAGTGTGTGCTGTCCATTTATATTTAATACTTTACTGGCAGTTATAAATAACCATTAGTGAGGTAGAACAGCCTGAGTGTGTGCTGTCCATTTATATTTAATACTTTACTGGCAGTTATAAATAATGAGTATTGAGGTAGAACAGCCTGAGTGTGTGCTGTCCATTTATATTTAATACTTTACTGGCAGTTATAGATAATGATTATTGAGGTAGAACAGCCTGAGTGTGTGCTGTCCATTTATATTTAATACTTTACTGACAGTTATAAATAACCATTAGTGAGGTAGAACAGCCTGAGTGTGTGCTGTCCATTTATATTTAATACTTTACTGGCAGTTATAAATAACCATAAGTGAGGTAGAACAGCCTGAGTGTGTGCTGTCCATTTATATTTAATACTTTACTGGCAGTTATAAATAACCATTAGTGGGGTCGAACAGCCTGAGTGTGTGCTGTCCGTTTATATTTAATACTTTACTGACAGTTATAAATAACCATAAGTGAGGTAGAACAGCCTGAGTGTGTGCTGTCCATTTATATTTAATACTTTACTGGCAGTTATAAATAACCATTATTGAGGTAGAACAGCCTGAGTGTGTGCTGTCCATTTATATTTAATACTTTACTGGCAGTTATAAATAATGAGTATTGAGGTAGAACAGCCTGAGTGTGTGCTGTCCATTTATATTTAATACTTTACTGGCAGTTATAAATAACCATTAGTGAGGTAGAACAGCCTGAGTGTGTGCTGTCCATTTATATTTAATACTTTACTGACAGTTAAAAATAATGAGTATTGAGGTAGAACAGCCTGAGTGTGTGCTGTCCATTTATATTTGATACTTTACTGGCAGTTATAAATAATGAGTATTGAGTTAGAACAGCCTGAGTGTGTGCTGTCCATTTATATTTAATGCTTTACTGACAGTTATAAATAATGAGTATTGAGGTAGAACAGCCTGAGTGTGTGCTGTCCATTTATATTTGATACTTAACTGGCAGTTATAAATAATGAGTATTGAGGTAGAACAGCCTGAGTGTGTGCTGTCCATTTATATTTGATACTTTACTGGCAGTTATAAATAATGAGTATTGAGGTAGAACAGCCTGAGTGTGTGCTGTCCATTTATATTTAATACTTTACTGACAGTTATAAATAACCATTATTGAGGTAGAAAAGCCTGAGTGTGTACTGTCCATTTATATTTAATGCTTTACTGGCAGTTATAAATAATGAGTATTGAGGTAGAACAGCCTGAGTGTGTGCTGTCCATTTATATTTAATATTTTACTGGCAGTTATAAATAACCATTATTGAGGTAGAACAGCCTGAGTGTGTGCTGTCCATTTATAGTTAATGCTTTACTGGCAGTTATAAATAACCATTATTGAGGTATAACAGCCTGAATATGTACTGTCCATTTATATTTAATACTTTACTGGCAGTTATAAATAATGAGTATTGAGGTAGAACAGCCTGAGTGTGTGCTGTCCATTTATATTTAATACTTTACTGACAGTTATAAATAACCATTAGTGAGGTAGAACAGCCTGAGTGTGTGCTGTCCATTTATATTTAATACTTTACTGGCAGTTATAAATAATGAGTATTGAGGTAGAACAGCCTGAGTGTGTGCTGTCCATTTATATTTGATACTTTACTGGCAGTTATAAATAATGAGTATTGAGTTAGAACAGCCTGAGTGTGTGCTGTCCATTTATATTTAATGCTTTACTGACAGTTATAAATAATGAGTATTGAGGTAGAACAGCCTGAGTGTGTGCTGTCCATTTATATTTAATACTTTACTGGCAGTTATAGATAATGAGTATTGAGGTAGAACAGCCTGAGTGTGTGCTGTCCATTTATATTTAATACTTTACTGGCAGTTATAAATAATGAGTATTGAGTTAGAACAGCCTGAGTGTGTGCTGTCCATTTATATTTAATACTTTACTGACAGTTATAAATAATGAGTATTGAGGTAGAACAGCCTGAGTGTGTGCTGTCCATTTATATTTGATACTTAACTGGCAGTTATAAATAATGAGTATTGAGGTAGAACAGCCTGAGTGTGTGCTGTCCATTTATATTTGATACTTTACTGGCAGTTATAAATAATGAGTATTGAGGTAGAACAGCCTGAGTGTGAGCTGTCCATTTATATTTAATACTTTACTGACAGTTATAAATAACCATTATTGAGGTAGAAAAGCCTGAGTGTGTACTGTCCATTTATATTTAATACTTTACTGGCAGTTATAAATAATGAGTATTGAGGTAGAACAGCCTGAGTGTGTGCTGTCCATTTATATTTAATGCTTTACTGGCAGTTATAAATAACCATTATTGAGGTAGAACAGCCTGAGTATGTGCTGTCCATTTATATTTAATGCTTTACTGACAGTTATAAATAACCATTATTGAGGTAGAACAGCCTGAATATGTGCTGTCCATTTATATTTAACACTTTACTGACAGTTATAAATAACCATTAGTGAGGTAGAACAGCCTGAGTATGTGCTGTCCATTTATATTTAACGCTTTACTGACAGTTATAAATAACCATTACTGAGGTAGAACAGCCTGAGTATGTGAGGTCCATTTATATTTAACGCTTTACTGACAGTTATAAATAACCATTAGTGAGGTAGAACAGCCTGAATATGTACTGTCCATTTATATTTAATACTTTACTGGCAGTTATAAATAACCATTAATGAGGTAGAACAGTCTGAGTATGTGCTGTCCATTTATATTTAATACTTTACTGGCAGTTATAAATAACCATTATTGAGGAAGAACAGCCTGAATATGTACTGTCCTTTTATATTTAATGCTTTACTGATAGTTAAAGATAACCATTATTGATACTAATATGTATTTTATGTATTATTTTTCAGTGATGTTAATGAAACAGTTATATGTAAAAAGCCAGACCTTAGTACAAATACCATAAATGGATCTTTGAATACGGAAAACTTTCGTTTGTATGAGAAATATGAAATTGAAGTCATCGGTAAAAGTTCGACATATCAGTTCAAAGTCAGCAGAAGTTTTGAAGTTTTCACAAATGAATCTATAGGTAAATAATTGATAGTACAAAATAATTGTTAATTTGACTAAGATATCATTTTTTTCTCAGTTGTGAAATATGCTCAACGTTGTTGTTAATAACTTTCTAGTCTGTTACCAGTACTGGGTGGTGTTTATTAGAGATCGCCGGGTCTAGCCTGGAATCAAAACCTGTATCTCTATGCCAGCACCCTATCCACCATGCCACTGTCCCATTTTTCAAATTTGTCATATTACTGTTGCATAAGAATTGTAAATTTAGCTGTTTTTTAATCCGAATGAATAACTGTAATTTCATTATTTCTAGAATTAAATGGATTTTGGCACTGATGGAAGTGTCAATATTTAAATGGATTTTGGCACTGATGGTAGTGAATAGATTTAAATGGATTGTGGCACTGATAGTGTCCTGTGGTACTGAATTAACATTCATATGAAGATTATTTTCAGACGAGAGAAAGTAAAAAATCCTGTTAAAAATATTCTGCCCAGCCCCTGTCCTCCAACGAAGATTTATTAATGAACTTTTAATGGTTTCTGGATTTCTCCTATATAGTGTAACACCGGAAGGAGCATATGGGTCTAGAATATGGTTTTGTTGTCAGTGTTTTTTTTCGGCCATTTTTATAGCCGTTATTGGGTCATATTCCCAATGGCAAATAGTATCTTTTTCTCCAATTGAATGGTAAAAATTCCCAATTGAAAGCTTCAAAAATGTAAGTTGAAACTTGCCATACTTCCTTGATAAAATAAAGTTTTCCCCATTCTGAATTTAGTATGACATTGATTATTTAATTAAATGGCCTGATAAGCAAGTGTACACTTTTTATAAATATATAAATATATTTAATGCAAAACAATTTCCCAATGTTAATGAAAATGCCGCTAAAATTCCCAATTCCAAGGGTATGGGTCATCTTCCCAAAATGGTGAAAAAAAAACACTGGTTGTTCATAATGTTTGGCCAGTATATTTTATGTGGATTTCTTCCCGTCTGTTCTGTTATATTAATATTCATACATTATCAGATTTATAATCATGCCGGATGATATAGCAGGTCACAAGTATACCACATGATTTATAAATATACAGTCAAACCTGTATTAAGCAGCCAGTCAAGGGAAGGAGCTTAAGTGGCCTTTTAAGACAGGTTGTTGCTTAATACAGGTTAATTTGCATTGAAAACATAAAAATATGACATAGTAAATGTGACTGCTTAAGACAAGTGGCTTCTTGATAGAGGTGACCACTTACACAGATTTGGCTGTAAATCAGTTTTAGGATAACCTTAATATTCTATTGAAAACTTATAACAAAACTTCAAATAATTATGTAATGTTTAGAATTAGAATTATTAAAAAATGGCATTGTGCAACTGTAAATGAAAATGCCGTTTTGTTTATTGATGTGTTTTTGTTGGGGAGGGGAACCCAGCTTTGACAACTTAAAAAATAAACCAACACGAGCAAACAAGTTAACACATTACGGCAAGTGGTATATCAAGGAAATTACCGAAGCAAAACTGTTTTGATGAACTGATATAGGTCATTGATCACACATTGAAGGCATGTTACGTAGCGTTAGACTCTTCCAAAAAACTCCACTACTACCCATAATGGCTAAGTCAAAATTGAACTCCTTTCGCACAGCGGTTGATAAAACAATCGAATGTTATCGCCGCAAGGCGTATTTCACAGCTTAGTGAAGCATGATAAGGGTAATTTATACAACCAATAGAAAATATCTGGACCGATTTTTTATTATATTTTGAAATGAAAACTGGTTTTGAACAGTAGAAATCGGTCCAAAAACCGAAAAAGTGGTGATTTTAGAAGTCCTGGAGGGGGTATATATTATGGCATAACCAGTATATATTACCAGTTTTATTTATGGAGAAAAAACCCTGAATCACCATCCTTCCACAAGCAACTGGCAAAGTTTCCCTAATGAAGTGTTTGTACCAAGGTGTGCCCAAACCTTTCGATGAGATTGCCTTGGAATATTTGAACATAGAGGACTTCAAAAATGTTTAAAATGACTGGTAATTAAGTTGGTGGTTACAAAACATAAGTTATTATTGAAGGTAAAAATGTCAGATTATGATGATTACTGGAAAATCCCTATTAAGCACCCCAGGTGTAGAATGGGGCCCCCTGCATAGTTAGATGAATTTTTATTTTAGATTTTCTTCTCCTTTTTAACATTGAAGAACTTAAAAGGTATGCTATCCATCAATAAAACAATTTTGTTAGAATGTGAAATAAATGGATTCATTGTCATTTTTACTGGATAAGACAAAGTGGTGGTAAGTTTTTGATTTTGGCTAAGATGGTAGGTATGTTGTTTTTTTAAGGGAGGGGGTTTGCAATAGGATGTTTACACTATGACTGTCTATAATGTACACACATGTACAGGTTATACATTAGGATTACTGTGATCATGGGAGCATGTTCTTATCTAGATGCTTCAGATGAGGAAGTTTTGAACATGCACATTTCCTACCTCATTGTAATATTTATTTTTAATGCACAAAACCACAAGAAATGAGATATTTACAATGGCAACTTTGAAAAGAAAATATGTAACAATATTGTCACGTGATACTGTTAAGTGTAGCTATACTGGTTTTATAGATGTTATCTGTGACAGAAATATCTTGGGAAACATTAGTTGGTTTATTTAAATATCATAACTAGTATGAAACCTCTAGTTTCATAAAAAGAAAAACTGGTAATAAAAAAGGAAAAAGTTTCAGAGAGAAATACTACATACCCTATTCCCCCAAATAAACCACTCGCAGTATATAAACACAACTACCAACAACAACAACAACAATTTTGGCCTGAGAAATGAAAACAATTGTTGTTATGCTCCCCCAATGGAGGAAGCATATAGTCGCCGCTTCGTCTGTGCGTCCCCAATTTTTTTCATTTATCTACAACCTCAGATGTGCATATTGTCTTTGTTTTCTGGTTCGATGATTTTTCACGGAGTTATGGCCCTTTGATTCTGTCTGTGACCAAATTCTTGTCCACGCTATTTCTCTACAACCGAGTGTTGGAATTTTATGACAGGATGCATTACTACCAAGTGTAGATTTGCATTATATATTTGTGTTCCGGTTCGATGATTTTTCACGGAGTTATGCCCCTTTGATTCTGTCTGACCAAATTCTTGTCCATGCTATTTCTCTTCAACCCTTGCGCACGCAAAATGACCTATTTATGTGTCGACATGCCGTAAAACACCATTCATTCAGCCTCTACAACCCGATGTTGGAATTTTTTTAAACTTGCTAGGATACATCACTACCAAGTGCAGATGCGCATAATATATTTGTTTTCCTGTTTGATGATTTTTCACGGAGTAATGGCACTTCCGGGCTATTTCTCTACAACCTGAGGATGGAATTTTATGAAACTTGCTAGGCTGCATCATTACCAAGTGCAGATGCGCATATTGTCTTTGTTTTCCGGTTCGATGATTTTCACGGGGTTATGACCCTTTGATTGTCTGTGACCAAATTCTTGTCCGCGCTATTTCTCTTCAACCCTATGTTGGAATTTTATGAAACTTGCCAGGATGCATCATTACCAAGTGCAGATGTGCATATTGTCTTTGTTCTCAGGTTCGACTATATTTCACGGAGTTATGGCCCTTTGATTCTGTCCAACTAAATTCTTGTCCGCTCTATTTATCTACAACCCAATGTTTGAATTTTATGAAATTTGCTATGTTTGTGTTCAAGTTTGATGATGTTTCACGGAGTTGTGGCCCGTTCATTCTGTCTGTGACCAAACCCTTTATCCACTCTATTTCTCTACAACCTCTGGTTGGAATTTTATGAACTTGCTAGGATGCATGATTACCAAGTGCAGATGTGCATATTGTCTTCATGACGCTATTTTGCTACATCCTCTGGTTTTAATTTTATAAAACTAGCTAGGATATGCGCATGTTGTCATTTTGTTCCGGTTCAATGACTTGCGAATGAGTTCTGTCAAGTGCAGAGCCACATATTGTTCTTGCTATGCAGTTTGGTGACAGATATTTTTCAACCAATTAGCCATCAGCACTTTGGGAATATGGTACAGAGTCTAAACACTCACTTGGGGAGCATCCATCAGTTCCACAGATATTTTCTTGTTTTTAAATGTTTTCAGTTAAATGAAACCAGGTCCTGGAAACTGGTCAAACCTGTAATTGCAAAGTGTATTTGTTGGTGATCAAAACAATTATCAAACAAAATTGTTTGTAACAGACTAAAAAAAATGAATGAATAAATTGCAATTTCTTAGACACAAATAAACACACCATTTTGAAAACTGCATCGCAGCATTTATTCAGGGAATAACAGTACCATAACCATAAGGATACATTGCTAAATACATGTGTGTATTACAGATACACATGTGTGTATTACTGATACATACATGGGTATATTACATATACACATGTATGTAGTACAGATACACATGTGTGTTTTACAGATACACATGGTTGTATTACAGATACATATGGGTGTATTACAGATACACATTAGTGTATTACAGATACAGATGGATGTATTACAGATAAACATGGGTGTATTACTGATGTACTTGGGTGAAATACAGATGTACTTGGGTGTAATACAAATGCACTTGGGTGTAATACAGATGTGTTTGGGTGTATTACAGATACACATGTGTATTACAGATGTATTTGAGTATATTACAGATTCATTTGGGAGTATAACAGATACACGTCTGTGTATAACAGATACACATGGGTGTATTACAGATGTGCTTGGGTGTATTACAGATACTCATGGGTGTATTACAGATACACATCAGTGTATTACAGATACACATCAGTGTATTACAGCACATATGGGTGTATAACAGATGTACATGGGTGTATTACAGATGTACATGGGTGTATTACAGATACACATGGATGTATAGCAGATGTACTTGGGTGTATAACAGATACACATCTGTGTATTACAGATGTACATAGGTGTACTACAGATGCATTTGGGTGTATTATAGATTTACAGTGGTGTATTTCAGATGTACTTATGTGTATAACAGATGTACATGAGTGTATTACAGATGTACTATAGTGTATTACACATGTACATGTGTGTATAACAGATACACATGGGTGTATTACAGATGTACTCGGATGTATTACAGATGCACTTGAGTGTATTACATATGTACATGGTTATATTTCAGATGCACTTTGGTGTATAACAGATACACATGGTGTATTACAGATTTACAAGGGTGTATTATAGATTGGTGTATTACAGATGCACTAGGGTGTAATATAGATGCACTTGGGTGTATTACAGATGTACATGGTTGTATAACAGATATACATGGGTGTATTAAAATGCACATCAGTGTATTACAGATGTACATGGGTGTATTACAGATGCACATTGGTGTATTACAGATGTACAAGGATGTATTTCATATGTACATGGTTGTATTACAGATGTATGTGGATGTATTAAAGATGCAGATGTACATGGGTGTATTACAGATGTACATGGATGTATTTCATTTGTACATGGTTGTATTATTGATGTATTACAGATACACATGCATGTATTACAGATGTACATGGGTGTATTTCATATGTACATGGGTGTATCACAGATGTACATGGATGTATTTCATATGTACATGGTATTATTACAGATGTACCTGGATGTATTACAGATGTACATGGGTGTAATACAGATGTATTTGTAGATTGATATATTCATGGTTTAACTGGTTCAAGATTGATTTGATGCATTTGAATATGTTAATACTTTCCATATCAACATTGTTGTGTGTCTCTTTAAAAAAACCTTGTGGGTGATCTAAGCCGCACTGACCTGAATAAAGTTTTTTTTTTTTTTTTTTTTTTTTTCACCATTATAAATACTCGCAATTATCAATAACGAAGGAGTTGAACAGTTTTTGTACATATCCACATAAGGTCAAGTATGCAAAAGAAACTATTCAAAATTGCGGATGCACTTAAACTACAACTTGCCTATGTCCTAGCCTCTTGTCACTCCGCTTGCGCTTTACATCAGTTTGTTTGTATCAGTAAAAACATTCAATACGTCAATGACTTGGCAAAATTGTATAGCCCTTTGTCCCTGAGTTTAAATATTTATTTTGCATCGAATGTGAAATAAGTACTTGCAGTGTTGACAACTCACTTCTTCCTGGGTAGAACCAGCATTTAGGATATACATGTGTATGCAGATTAAGTGTCTTCTGTGCTGAAAGATACTACACATGATCGTGGCGGGAGATAGAACCATTAACACTGTGGTCCTTGGTCAAATACTCCACCACTAGTCAAGATCACAATCACTCTGTTCCTGGGTTTGATACACCACCACTAGTAGTCAAGATCACAATCACTCTGGTCCTGGGTTTGATACACCACCACTAGTAGTGCAGATCACAATCACTCTGGTCCTGGGTTTGATACTCCACCACTAGTAGTCAAGATCACAATCACTCTGGTCCTGGGTTTGATACACCACCACTAGTAGTGCAGATCACAATCACTCTGGTCCTGGGTTTGATACACCACCACTAGTGGTGCAGATTACAATCACTCTGGTCCTGGGTTTGATACTCCACCACTAGTAGTCAAGATCACAATCACTCTGGTCCTGGGTTTGATACACCACCACTAGTGGTGCAGATTACAATCACTCTGGTCCTGGGTTTGATACACCACCACTAGTGGTGCAGATCACAATCACTCTGGTCCTGGGTTTGATACACCACCACTAGTGGTGCAGATTACAATCACTCTGCTCCTGGGTTTGATACACCACCACTAGTGGTGCAGATTACAATCACTCTGTTCCTGGGTTTGATACACCACCACTAGTGGTGCAGATTACACTCACTCTGGTCCTGGGTTTGATACACCACCACTAGTGGTGCAGATCACAATCACTCTGGTCCTGGGTTTGATACGCCACCACTAGTGGTGCAGATCACAATCACTCTGGTCCTGGGTTTGATACACCACCACTAGTAGTGCAGATCACAATCACTCTGGTCCTGGGTTTGATACACCACCACTAGTAGTGCAGATCACAATCACTCTGGTCCTGGGTTTGATACACCACCACTTGTGGTGCAGATTACAATCACTCTGGTCCTGGGTTTGATACTCCACTACTAGTAGTCAAGATCACAATCACTCTGGTCCTGGGTTTGATACTCCACCACTAGTGGTGCAGATCACAATCACTCTGGTCCTGGGTTTGATACACCACCACTAGTAGTGCAGATCACAATCACTCTGGTCCTGGGTTTGATACACCACCACTAGTAGTGCAGATCACAATCACTCTGGTCCTGGGTTTGATACACCACCACTAGTGGTGCAGATTACAATCACTCTGGTCCTGGGTTTGATACACCACCACTAGTAGTCAAGATCACAATCACTCTGGTCCTGGGTTTGATACTCCACCACTAGTGGTGCAGATCACAATCACTCTGGTCCTGGGTTTGATACACCACCACTAGTGGTGCAGATTACAATCACTCTGGTCCTGGGTTTGATACACCACCACTAGTGGTGCGGATTACAATCACTCTGGTCCTGGGTTTGATACACCACCACTAGTGGTGCAGATTACAATCACTCTGGTCCTGGGTTTGATACACCACCACTAGTGGTGCAGATTACAATCACTCTGGTCCTGGGTTTGATACACCACCACTAGTAGTGCAGATCACAATCACCCTGGTCCTGGGTTTGATACACCACCACTAGTGGTGCAGATCACAATCACTCTGGTCCTGGGTTTGATACACCACCACTAGTGGTGCAGATTACAATCACTTTGGTCCTGGGTTTGATACACCACCACTAGTAGTGCAGATCACAATCACTCTGCTCCTGGGTTTGATACACCACCACTAGTGGTGCAGATTACAATCACTCTGGTCCTGGGTTTGATACACCACCACTAGTGGTGCAGATTACAATCACTCTGCTCCTGGGTTTGATACACCACCACTAGTAGTGTAGATCACAATCACTCTGGTCCTGGGTTTGATACTCCACCACTAGTGGTGCAGATTACAATCACTCTGGTCCTGGGTTTGATACACCACCACTAGTAGTGTAGATCACAATCAATCTGCTCCTGGGTTTGATACACCACCACTAGTGGTGCAGATTACAATCACTCTGGTCCTGGGTTTGATACACCACCACTAGTGGTGCAGATCACAATCACTCTGTTCCTGGGTTTGATACACCACCACTAGTAGTGTAGATCACAATCACTCTGGTCCTGGGTTTGATACACCACTACTAGTGGTGCAGATTACAATCACTCTGGTCCTGGGTTTGATACACCACCACTAGTGGTGCAGATTACAATCACTCTGGTCCTGGGTTTGATACTCCACCACTAGTAGTGTAGATCACAATCACTCTGGTCCTGGGTTTGATACTCCACCACTAGTGGTGCAGATTACAATCACTCTGGTCCTGGGTTTGATACACCACCACTAGTAGTGTAGATCACAATCACTCTGGTCCTGGGTTTGATACTCCACCACTAGTGGTGCAGATTACAATCACTCTGGTCCTGGGTTTGATACACCACCACTAGTAGTGTAGATCACAATCAATCTGCTCCTGGGTTTGATACACCACCACTAGTGGTGCAGATTACAATCACTCTGGTCCTGGGTTTGATACACCACCACTAGTGGTGCAGATCACAATCACTCTGTTCCTGGGTTTGATACACCACCACTAGTAGTGTAGATCACAATCACTCTGGTCCTGGGTTTGATACACCACTACTAGTGGTGCAGATTACAATCACTCTGGTCCTGGGTTTGATACACCACCACTAGTAGTGCAGATCACAATCACTCTGGTCCTGGGTTTGATACTCCACCACTAGTGGTGCAGATTACAATCACTCTGGTCCTGGGTTTGATACACCACCACTAGTGGTGCAGATTACAATCACTCTGCTCCTGGGTTTGATACACCACCACTAGTAGTGTAGATCACAATCACTCTGGTCCTGGGTTTGATACTCCACCACTAGTGGTGCAGATTACAATCACTCTGGTCCTGGGTTTGATACACCACCACTAGTAGTGTAGATCACAATCAATCTGCTCCTGGGTTTGATACACCACCACTAGTGGTGCAGATTACAATCACTCTGGTCCTGGGTTTGATACTCCACCACTAGTGGTGCAGATTACAATCACTCTGGTCCTGGGTTTGATACACCACCACTAGTGGTGCAGATTACACTCACTCTGTTCCTGGGTTTGATACTCCACCACTAGTAGTCCAGAACATCATCACTTTGGTCCTGGGTTTGATACACCACCACTAGTAGTGCAGATTCCAATCACTCTGGTCCTGGGTTTGATACACCACTACTAATAGTGTAGATCACAATCACTCTGGTCCTGGGTTTGATACTCCACCACTAGTGCAGATCACAATCACTCTGGTCCTGGGTTTGATACTCCACCACTAGTGCAGATCACAATCACTCTGGTCCTGGGTTTGATACACCACCACTAGTGGTGTAAATTACATTCAATCTGGCTTGGTTTGATACTCCACCGCTAGTCCATATCACAATCACTATGGTCCTGGGTTTGATACACCACCACTAGTGGTGCGGATTACAATCACTCTGGTCCTGGGTTTGATACACCACCACTAGTCCAGATTACAATCACTCTGGTCCTGGGTTTGATTCTCCACCACTAGAAGTGTAGATCACAATCACTGTGGTCCTGGGTTTGATACATCACCACTAGTCCAGATTACAATCACTGTGGTCCTGGGTTTGATACACCACCACTAGTAGTGTAGATCACAATCACTCTGGTTCAGAGTTTGATACACAACCACTAGTACATATCACAGTGACTCTGGTCCTTGGTTTTATACACCACCATTAGTGCAGATTACAATCACTGTGGTCCTGGGTTTGATACTCAACCACTAGTGAAGATCACAATCACTCTGGTCCTGGGTTTGATTCACCACCACTAATCCAGATCACAATCACTCTGGTCCTGGGTTTGATTCACCACCACTAATCCAGATCACAATCACTCTGGTCCTGCATTTGATACATCACCACTAGTGTATATCACAATCACTGTGGTCTTGGGTTTGATACATCACCACTAGTGTATATCACAATCACTTTGGTTTTGGGTTTGATACACCACCACTAGTGTATATCACAATCACTGTGGTCCTGGGTTTGATACACCACCACTAGTGTATATCACAATCACTGTGTTCCTGGGTTTGATACACCACCACTAGTAGTGCAGATTACAATCACTCTGGTCCTTGGTTTGATACTCCACCCTTAGTGTAGATTACACTCACTCTGGTCCTGGGTTTGATACACCACCACTAGTTGTGCAGATCACAATCACTGTGGTCCTGGGTTTGATACACCCCACTAGTTGTGCAGATCACAATCACTGTGGTCCTGGGTTTGATACACCACCCTTAGTGTAGATCACAATCACTCTGGTTGTAGGTTTGATACACCACCACTAGTGGTGTATATCACAATCACTCTGGTCCTGGGTTTGATACACCACCACTAGAAGTGCAGATTACAATCACTCTGGTCCTTGGTTTGATACTCCACCCTTAGTGTAGATTACACTCACTCTGGTCCTGGGTTTGATACACCACCACTAGTTGTGCAGATCACAATCACTCTGGTCCTGGGTTTGATACACCCCACTAGTTGTGCAGATCACAATTACTCTGGTCCTGGGTTTGATACACCACCCTTAGTGTAGATCACAATCACTCTGGTTGTAGGTTTGATACACCACCACTAGTAGTGTATATCACAATCACTGTGGTCCTGAGTTTGATACATCATCACTAGTAGTGTATATCACAATCACTGTGGTCCTGAGTTTGATACATCACCACTAGTAGTGTATATCACAATCACTGTGATCCTGAGTTTGATACATCACCACTAGTAGTGTATATCACAATCACTGTGGTCCTGAGTTTGATACACCACCACTAGTAGTGTATATCACAATCACTGTGGTCCTGAGTTTGATAGACCACCACTATCAGTGTATATCACAATCACTGTGGTCCTGAGTTTGATACACCACCACTAGTAGTGTATATCACAATCACTGTGGTCCTGAGTTTGATACATCACCACTAGTAGTGTATATCACAATCACTGTGGTCCTGAGTTTGATACATCACCACTAGTAGTGTATATCACAATCACTGTGGTCCTGAGTTTGATACACCACCACTAGTAGTGTAGATTACAATCACTCTGGTCCTGGGTTTGATTCTCCACCACTAGAAGTGTAGATCACAATCACTGTGGTCCTGGGTTTGATACATCACCACTAGTCCAGATTACAATCACTGTGGTCCTGAGTTTGATACACCACCACTAGTAGTGTAGATCACAATCACTCTGGTTCAGAGTTTGATACACAACCACTAGTACATATCACAGTGACTCTGGTCCTTGGTTTTATACACCACCATTAGTGCAGATTACAATCACTGTGGTCCTGGGTTTGATACTCAACCACTAGTGAAGATCACAATCCCTCTGGTCCTTGGTTTGATTCACCACCACTAATCCAGATCACAATCACTCTGGTCCTGGGTTGGATTCACCACCACTAATCCAGATCACAATCACTCTGGTCCTGCATTTGATACATCACCACTAGTGTATATCACAATCACTGTGGTCTTGGGTTTGATACATCACCACTAGTGTATATCACAATCACTGTGGTCTTGGGTTTGATACATCACCACTAGTGTATATCACAATCACTTTGGTCCTGGGTTTGATACACCACCACTAGTGTATATCACAATCACTGTGGTCCTGGGTTTGATACACCACCACTAGTGTATATCACAATCACTGTGTTCCTGGGTTTGATACACCACCACTAGTAGTGCAGATTACAATCACTCTAGTCCTTGGTTTGATACTCCACCCTTAGTGTAGATTACACTCACTCTGGTCCTGGGTTTGATACACCATCACTAGTTGTGCAGATCACAATCACTCTGGTCCTGGGTTTGATACACCCCACTAGTTGTGCAGATCACAATCACTCTGGTCCTGGGTTTGATACACCACCCTTAGTGTAGATCACAATCACTCTGGTTGTAGGTTTGATACACCACCACTAGTGGTGTATATCACAATCACTCTGGTCCTGGGTTTGATACACCACCACTAGTAGTGCAGATTACAATCACTCTGGTCCTTGGTTTGATACTCCACCCTTAGTGTAGATTACACTCACTCTGGTCTTGGGTTTGATACACCACCACTAGTTGTGCAGATCACAATCACTCTGGTCCTGGGTTTGATACACCCCACTAGTTGTGCAGATCACAATTACTCTGGTCCTGGGTTTGATACACCACCCTTAGTGTAGATCACAATCACTCTGGTTGTAGGTTTGATACACCACCACTAGTAGTGTATATCACAATCACAGTGGTCCTGAGTTTGATACATCATCACTAGTAGTGTATATCACAATCACTGTGGTCCTGAGTTTGATACATCACCACTAGTAGTGTATATCACAATCACTGTGATCCTGAGTTTGATACATCACCACTAGTAGTGTATATCACAATCACTGTGGTCCTGAGTTTGATACACCACCACTAGTAGTGTATATCACAATCACTGTGATCCTGAGTTTGATACACCACCACAAGTAGTGTATATCACAATCACTGTGGTCCTGAGTTTGATACACCACCACTATCAGTGTATATCACAATCACTGTGGTCCTGAGTTTGATACATCACCACTAGTAGTGTATATCACAATCACTGTGGTCCTGAGTTTGATACATCACCACTAGTAGTGTATATCACAATCACTGTGGTCCTGAGTTTGATACACCACCACTAGTAGTGTATATTACAATCACTGTGGTCCTGGGTTTGATACACCACCACTAGTAGTGTATATCACAATCACTGTGGTCCTGAGTTTGATACACCGCCACTAGTAGTGTATATCACAATCACTGTGGTCCTGAGTTTGATACATCACCACTAGTAGTGTATATCACAATCACTGTGATCCTGGGTTTGATACAACACTACTAGTAGTGTATATCACAATCACTGTGGTCCTGGGTTTGATACATCACCACTAGTGCAGATCACAATCACTCTGGTCTTGGGTTTGATACTCCAACCTTAGTGTAGATCACATTCTTCACACATAAGCAAATATTTTATAACAGTTGATTAGCAATCTACTTGAATGCTTAAATTTTATAATAACATAATTCTATAACATTTGATAATTAGTTCTATAACATTTGATAATTATTATTCTTTCTATTCAAGTTCGGATGATTGATAATCATTCTGTCTTACTTAAGTTTGCAGGGCCTCAGATTAGCTCAGTCGGTAGCACATCTGGCTGCCAATCCAAGGGTCACGAGTTTGAATTCCTACCCGTAATTGTCTCTGTCATGATTAATATATGACATTGCATCTCATTATCTGAATTCAAATGGGAAAGATATAAGTTAATTTTGGATATTGGTGTGCTCTAGTACTGCGTAACCTGCAGATGTACAAGTTTAGGTAGAAATTTATCAAAATTATTGTGTATCCCTTTAAAACTTACCGGTTATAAGGATATCGGAGGGGTTATTTATCTTATTCAATAACTGTTATTGTCTCCTTTTTACTTTAAGAACTTCTGTTTTTATTTTTAACACTTCGGCAAGTTAAATCTCCTTGAAGAATGTCTGTTAAGTGACTGAGTGTGATATTACCTCTAGAGAATTAAGTGTCTGTTCAATTGGGGGCCCAGTTTGATCACGAACCTATGTAAACTTAAGATTAATGTACAAACAATGTAGATGCGTACATACTCTTCAATAGTGCAAAGTTCAAGCAAGTTTTTAATACAAGTGTCAGTTTATTAAGCTTATGAAAGATTATGTCGGTTAAACCCTAAATATGGAATTGGGTGTCCGGGGGCATGGTCTATTGGTAGAGCATCGGACTCGTGATCGGGGGGGTGGGATGGGGGTTTGAGCCTCTGCTACAGGTATGTGTAGTGTCCTTAAGCAAAACATTTTTCTGCATATGATTCGTACTAGTTCTTACGATCGAGGAAGACTGGGGCACGATTTGTCTAGTTGTAAGAAATTGTTTCACAATCGATGTAAAATAAATAAGTTTAAAACAAACCCTAAATGAAGTTTGTGACCTTCTCTGTAACTTTAACTATTACATGTTTGCCAGTGGTTTGTAAAGTTACAAACTTCAGTGAAACAGGCACTTACAATGTAGTTCCTGAACTCACAGTCATGTCCTTTTAATTATTGTGAAAAATAAACATATATAGCATAGTGATGATAAATTTGAGGCTCATGGAATTTATATTTACTACCGGTAGTTATTTATATTATTTTAAGACTAGTTGTTTACATTAAATTTCTAATTTAAGACTAGTTATTTACATGTAAAGCTGGATATGCCATAAATAATCTTTCCTGTTGGAAATGGCATTAAAGCATTAAAAAAAAAAATGTACACGAGTAGAATAAAAAAGACTTAAATTAGAAACTTAAATAATGTTACTTAAATTGTCAAAATTTGCTGATTAGTTTAGTTTAAACCGATTCAATTTACTTTGATTGTGTAACAAGTTTAACAACTGATACAAATCTTGCTTGAAGTCTTCCTGGGCAAAACCAGTACTAAGCATATGTGAGAAAAAGTGTCATACCCAATGACACCACACATAGCCTTGACGGAGAATCAAACCCACTACCCTTGGATGCTTTACCACTAAACCACCCTCTCCACATAGCTGGTTATAGCCCTCACAGTAGAGATTACGTACATGTATGCCTGTATCCCTCCTTTACAATGTATAGATGAAGGTCATAACTCTTTCAAGTGTGCAATGTCAACCAAGTGATCAGGTTTCAAGTGGAAGAGGAAATTGACAATTTACATTGGTTCTACTTGTTTTATAATTAGGAATGAGTCTATAAGGTGCAACGGTCACATGGACTGTTTGTTTACTAACCAGTATCATGTATTAATCATGGGTCATGACCTAAACTCAAATAAAAGTCAATTCTTAAAATTAATTGAGATTAACATAATTTCATTTTGTTTTTGTTTTTTGTTGTTAGATTTTGGGGGATGGGAGGTTGATGAAACATCTCAAAATCAACACATGTGGTTATTAAGTGACTTGCTATGTGTCAAAAATTCCAAATCAATATATGTGGTTATTAGGTGACTTGCTATGTGTCAAATATTCCAAATCAATATATTTGGTTATTAAGTGACTTGCTATGTGTCAAATATTCCAAATCAAAATATGTGGTTATTAGGTGACTTGCTATGTGTCAAATATTCCAAATCAAAACATGTGGTTATTAGGTGACTTGCTATGTGTCAAATATTCCAAATCAATACACGTGGTTATTAGGTTACTTGCTATATGTCAAATATTCCAAACCAATACACATTGTTATAAGGTGACTTGCTATGTGTCAGATATTCCATATCAATACATATGGTTATTAGGTGACTTGCTATGTGTCAAATATTCCAAATCAATACACATTGTTTTTAGGTGACTTGCTATGTGTCAAATGTTCCCAATCAATATATGTTGTTTAAGATGACTTGCTATGTTTCAAATATTCCAAATCAATACATGTGGTTATTAGGTGACTTGCTGTGTGTCAAATATTTCATATCAATACACGTGGTTATTAGGTGACTTGCTATGTGTCAAATATTCCAAATCAATACACGTGGTTATTAGGTGACTTGCTATGTGTCAAATGTTCCAAATCAATACACGTGGTTATTAGGTGACTTGCTATGTGTCAAATATTACAAATTAACACATGTGGTTATTAGGTGACTTGTTATGTGTCAAATATTCCAAATCAACACATGTGGTTATTAGGTGACTTGCTATGTGTCAAATATTCCAAATCAATACACGTGGTTATTAAGTGACTTGCTATGTGTCAAATATTCCAAATCAGTACATATTGTTATTAGGTGACTTGCTATGTGTCAAATATTCCAAATCGATACTTATAATAAAACAAGGTCAAAATCTTCCATCCCACTCTTCCCACATGCTGTGGTGTTGGCAAGCATTACATACAAGGCATAATTCATTAAAGCAATTCCATGCAACCACTTCTTTAAGGGTGACAGTATAATTAATGTGTTTTGCTTTTGCCAATCTTGACTTTTATAACCTTATCGGAAGATTCGTTTGTTTCCCATCCCTAACCCTGCAATTTGGGACCGGTGTTTTAATGAAGATATTCTCTTACAGGGTCAGTGTGTGCATGCGTGCTACACAGCATGCATGCATGATCATACCAGTCATAACATTGTTTTGTCAAATATTTAAATTTAAATTAATCTAGTTATTTTTTAACAAAGTATTCTTCTTTAATTAAACAATAATCTACAATTAATATACATGTACCTATAATAAGACATAATATATGTATACAATGTATATAAACAGTTTACATGGAAGTATGATATATATATATTTAATATTGACTTGTAAAATAAAGTCTTTTTAAAACTTGTAATCCTTACTAATGCATATTTAAATACATTATGATTATATTTATTTTAAAAATTAAATATCAGAAAATGATTTACTTTAATTTAAGTAATGATGCAACATCCCACAGTATATTTGCATATGGTATAGATGATGTAACGAGATTTCAAAGATGGAATATGTAAACATTTACATGGAATGGGTTACACAAATATTGGCATTGTAAAAGTTTACATGGAATGGGTAACACAAATATTGTCATTGTAAAAATTTACATGGAATGGGTTACATAATTATTGGCATTGTAAAAGTTTACATGGAATGGGTTACACAAATATTGGCATTGTAAAAGTTTACATGGAATGGGTTACACAAATATTGTCATTGTAAAAATTTACATGGAATGGGTTACATAATTATTGTCATTGTAAAGATTAACATGGAATGGGTTACACAGATATTGCCGTTGTAAATATTTACATGGAATGCTTGGTTATACAAATATTGGCATTGCAAAGATTTACATGGAATGGGTTATACAAATATTGGCAGTGTAAAGATTTACAAGGAATGGGTTATACAAATATTGGCAGTGCAAAGATTTACATGGAATTGGTTATACAAGGAATTGGTTATACAAATATTGGCAGTGTAAAGATTTACAAGGAATGGGTTATACAAATATTGGCAGTGCAAAGATTTACATGGAATTGGTTATACAAGGAATGGGTTATACAAATATTGGCAGTGTAAAGATTTACAAGGAATGGGTTATACAAATATTGGCAGTGCAAAGATTTACATGGAATTGGTTATACAAGGAATGGGTTATACAAATATTGGCAGTGAAAACATTTACATGGAATGGGTTATACAAATATTGGCAGTGCAAAGCTTTACATGGAATGGGCTATACAAATATTGGCAGTGTAAACATTTACATGGAATGGGTTACACAAATATTGGCATTGTAAAAATTTACATGGAATGGGTTACACAGATATTGGCATTGTAAAGTTTACATGGAATGGGTTACACAAATATTGTCATTGTAAAAATTTACATGGAATGGGTTACATAATTATTGTCATTGTAAAGATTAACATGGAATGGGTTACACAAATATTGCCGTTGTAAATATTTACATGGAATGCTTGGTTATACAAATATTGGCATTGCAAAGATTTACATGGAATGGGTTATACAAATATTGGCAGTGTAAAGATTTACAAGGAATGGGTTATACAAATATTGGCAGTGCAAAGATTTACATGGAATTGGTTATACAAGGAATTGGTTATACAAATATTGGCAGTGCAAAGATTTACATGGAATTGGTTATACAAGGAATGGGTTATACAAATATTGGCAGTGTAAAGATTTACAAGGAATGGGTTATACAAATATTGGCAGTGCAAAGATTTACATGGAATTGGTTATACAAGGAATGGGTTATACAAATATTGGCAGTGTAAAGATTTACAAGGAATGGGTTATACAAATATTGGCAGTGCAAAGATTTACATGGAATTGGTTATACAAGGAATGGGTTATACAAATATTGGCAGTGAAAACATTTACATGGAATGGGTTATACAAATATTGGCAGTGCAAAGCTTTACATGGAATGGGCTATACAAATATTGGCAGTGTAAACATTTACATGGAATGGGTTATACAAATATTGGAAGTGCAAAGATTTATATGGAATGGGCTATACAAATATTGGCAGTGTAATACTTCACATGGACTTGGTTAAAATTCCGTTTTGAATTAATGTCACAAATATTAAAGAAATGGGTAAAATGCTAAAAACTATACATTCACCTCACCACAGCCCAACTATACATTCACCCATCCACAGCCCAACTATACATTCACCCCACCACAGCCCAACTATACATTCACCCCACCACAGCCCAACTATACATTCATCTCCAACACAGCCCAACTATACATTCACCCCACCACAGCCCAACTATACATTCACCCCACCACAGCCCAACTATACATTCACCCCACCACAGCCCAACAATACATTCACCCCACCACAGCCCAACTATACATTCACCCCACCACAGCCCAACTATACATTCACCCCAACACAGCTGCCCAACTATACATTCACCCCACCACAGCCCAACTATACATTCACCCCAACACAGCCCAACTATACATTCACCCCACCACAGCCCAACTATACATTCACCCCAACACAGCTGCCCAACTATACATTCACCCCACCACAGCCCAACTATACATTCACCCCACCACAGCCCAAATATATAAACAATGATATGTCAAGTGTCCTTGGATACATCATTTGAATTTTGATATGCATCCTGTTTTAACTAGTGTAACAGATACAAATAACCACAAACATGAACATATTCATTTCACTTCACATGAATTGTATACAGGTTTTACATCTGAACCAAAACACCTTTATTTTTTTCATGGATGAGGGTGGAGTTAAAACCAGTGGTTAATCAAGGACATCACTGGTTGACCTGGTGAGAAATGAACCTGTATTCCAAGTTACCCTATAGCGAATGCTGTAATGCTTTTGATCACTTGAGCCCATCTCAGTCTGGTTGCTTTCTATGAGAAAGGATGCCATATATTTGTGAAAGGATAGTATGGATCTGCCCCTACTGTTCTGAGGGGTTCAGCCACCATTAAAACAGGATGCCATGATTTTTAATGTGTTGAATCTGTGAAATACTATTAAAAAAAAAAAAAATATATATTCAAGTTCAAAAAAATCTTCTTTTTTTTTTTTTTAGCAGATTGCTCACATTTAAGGCATTATAAATTAATTGGTAGATTCACATCCAATTTTTTCTTAAAAAAATTTGAGGTGGGGGGAATTTAATATTTTATTTATTTATATATATTCTTTTTTATGAAAAAAAAAAAGGGTCCCGGAAGCATGAAAATTAAGGGGTGGGCAGGGATGATAATCAAGGAAATAATTTATTATGGCCTTCCTTACGAAAATCTTTTCAGCACTTTGATACTTTAAAGATTATGATTTGACTGTTTCTAGTATTATATATCAAATATATTGTAAGATTGAAAATTAAAAAAGAATTATTATTTTTTAGTTGTGAGTAATATTTCGTTTATGATATTTTATTGCAGTGAAGCCATTGCCACTCGATGTTACCTATAACTACACCAATGAGAGTACCAAGGTGATGATTGGCTGGACCTTGGCGAATTATTTAATTTGTTATCGTTTTAACTTCATTTTTAAGATAACATTGAAATCCCAGGATGATTGGGATGACAGATCTCTGGTAAGTGCTGGCTGGTAGCCTCACAGTAAATAATACTTCCTTTTGCATAGGTCATATATAAATGTGTAATATTTTTAGCGGAAAAATAAAAATTATGTCTTGCTTTAAAGAGGCCTCACCTATATCGTCAATATTTTTTCCATCTTTGCAGTAAAACTACACATTTATATCAAATACAATATATTGTGGATATTCTGTTCAATAACTTATATTGTTTTTTTGTCTCTGTAGTGTAAAAGTCTGTAAATTTGTTGACCAAATACTAATTCGCAGCCCGTGATAAAGTCACTCACTGGTCAGAATTGGGTTGTGCTAAAACATTACCGAAAAATGCTGACCTGTGTCTCATAAATAAGATAAACTACAATAATACAACCAACCATTATCTTTGAATGGGACATTCCTCTTTGTGAATCAATAATTTTTCTTTCATTTACTGAACAGAAAGTTATAGGTGATGCATCTTTAACAGTAAGTTGTCAATTAGCTAGTCAACAAAGCTGTCACACCAAAATAGAAATAATATAATTTCTGTTAAGGAACAATCAATACATTTGATCACTATTGACCAATGAAAATTGATGTCCTGTATTTGTGTCCTTCTGCTGATTATTTTGATACCTTTGTCATCTACAATTTTCTTTTTGAAAAGAAACTAAGACGGCCAACAGGTCTATGGACCCATCTCAAAACCACTTAACTCTCACTGTTAAGGTCATGGGCTCATGCCCATCTTGGTCTTAATACTTACTTAACATCATTTTAAAATGCACTCTGACCCCATCCCCAAACATACCATAAAAATCAGAATGTTTAATGAAATAAATATCTTGCCAACTCTACTTTTTGTTGAAGTTTTATATCATCCTTGCTATGGTATCTGCTAAATGCAATGGTTCCCAGTAATTGTCTGTATTCAGTGAGCATATTAACAATAAAGAGGAACCAGACAGAACAGTATTAATATTATATAAGATAATATCAATTGTGAGAACTAATAATTTCAGAATATTAAATATGCTATTATGAAAATTCAGAATATTAATTCGAACATAGAATTTTATATAAATATGCTACCATTCAGTCCATTGAGCCAAATTGTACAGAGAAGTTTGAATTTCAACTGGACGTAATACCGTATGCCAACTACACTGTTACCGTTCAGGCCAGACCTGTCGAAGCTGTCTCGGACATCTACTGGAGTGATGCTGCAGCAGTCCACTTCCAGACCAACTCGGCTGGTATGTCTGTTACTATTGTCATGAATTATAATCTCAACACTGTGTTTCCACATCCAAGTGATCTGCTAGGCTACTACATACATAAATTATTACAATGTACCTCAACACTGTGTTTCCACATCCAAGTGATCTGCTAGGCTACTACATACATAAATTAATACAATGTACCTCAACAATGTGTTTCCGCATCAAAGTGATCTGCTAGGCTACTACATACATAAATTAATACAATGTTCCTCATTACTGTGTTTCGGCATCAAAGTGATCTGCTAGGCTACTACATACATAAATTAGTACAATGTACCTCAACACAGTGTTTCCACATCAAAGTGATCTGCTAGGCTACTACATGCATAAATTAATACAATGTACCTCAACACTGTGTTTCCACATCAAAGTGATCTGCTAGGCTACTACATGCATAAATTAATACAATGTACCTCAACACTGTGTTTCCACATCAAAGTGATCTGCTAGGCTACTACATGCATAAATTAATGCAATGTACCTCACAATGTGTTTCCACATCCAAGTGATCTGCTAGGCTACTACATACATAAATTAATATAATGTTCCTCGACAATGTGTTTCCACATCAAAGTGATCTGCTAGTCTACTACATGCATAAATTAATGCAATGTACCTCACAATGTGTTTCCACATCCAAGTGATCTGCTAGGCTACTACATACATAAATTAATACAATGTTCCTCGACACTGTGTTTCCACATCCAAGTGATCTGCTAGGCTACTAAATACATAAATTATTACAATGTACCTCAACACTGTGTTTTCGCATCCAAGTGATCTGCTAGGCTACTACATACATAAATTATTACAGTGTACCTCAACACTGTGTTTTCACATCCAAGTGATCTGCTAGGCTACTAAATACATAAATTATTACAATGTACCTCAACACTGTGTTTTCGCATCCAAGTGATCTGCTAGGCTACTACATACATAAATTAATACAGTGTACCTCAATACTGTGTTTCCACATCAAAGTGATCTGCTAGGCTACTACATACATAAATTATTACAATGTACCTCAACACTGTGTTTCCACATCTAAGTGATCTGCTAGGCTACTAAATACATAAATTATTACAATGTACCTCAACACTGTGTTTCTGCATCCAAGTGATCTGCTAGGCTACTACATATATAAATTAATACAATGTACCTCATCACTTTGTTTCCACATCAAAGTGATCTGCTAGGTTACTATATACATAAATTAATACAATGTACCTCAACACTGTGTTTCTACATCCAAGTGGTTTGCTATGTTTTCGCATCCAAGTGATCTGCTAGGCTACTACATACATAAATTTATACAATGTACCTCAACACTGTTTCTACATCCATGTGGTTTGCTATGTTTTCGCATCCAAGTGATCTGCTAGGCTACTACATACATAAATTAATACAATGTACCTCAACACTGTGTATCTGCATCCAAGTGATCTGCTAGGCTACTACATACATAAATTAGTACAATGTACCTCAACACTGTGTTTTAGCATCCAAGAGATCTGCTAGGCTACTACATACATCAAGTAATACAATGTACCTCAACACTGTGTTTCCACATCAAAGTGATATGTTAAGCTACTACATACATAAATTAATACAATGTACCTCAACACTGTGTTTTCACATCCAAGTGATCTGCTAGACTACTACATACATAAATTAGTACAATGTACCTCAACACTGTGTTTCTGCATCCAAGTGATCTCCTAGGCTACTACAGACCCTAAACCGCTCAAGTACCCCAAATGCACGCAAACGGAGTGCACTCAGAGCGTAAGCGGAGCGCGAGCGTAGCGCAGACGGAGCGCGAACGGAGCGCAGATTGAGCGCTGACGGAGCGGACCTGGACCGTAAGCAAACGCTGAATTTTTAATAATAAACGCACTCCTGAACGCATGAAATAGATCGAGTGCACTCAGACACGCTGAATGCACTCAGATACGCTGAGTGCACTCAGATGCGCAGTATATGCAGTATACGCTAGACACAGTAAGATAACTGATAACAGAACTATTCGTGCGCTACTGAGTGCACTCGTTCATTCGGATACACTCTTTTTTCATCATTTGATCGTGAAATCGATACTTAAAATCGAGATTAAAAAGAAAATTTCTTTCACATAAATATAAACCATGTATTTTATATAAATGTTTTATTGTAAAACGCATGATAAAACTTATTTTTGTCAACAATTTATCAATTATAGCATAAATATCAATATTTAGCTGATCAATACAATAATGTTTAAAATACCTATTATACAATAGACGACACATCAACGGTTATCTACGATTAATTTAGTTGCATGTTTAAGCATGTTTTGGTTTGCGCAACAAAAATATAAATAATTAAAAATGTAATAAAATGTATATATATTGTGTAAATAACAAATCGAAAAGATGTAATATGAATTCACTATTTGCCGTGTTATTTCAATATAAATTAGTTATAGAACATACAATACATTTACTTTATTTCGATTTAAGCGTATACTGTTCCAAATACAAAAATATCAAAGCATGCGTGAAACAAACAAAACATAGATATGCGGAAAATTATATGATTATGATTCTATATGTTTGGGTATTTCGGCAAAATAAAAATTACCAATTTTCAATTTAATTTGGACTTTAGTTTTATATTTTCCCCAAACATAGTTACACTGAGTTTGTGCTTAGTTGTGAACAAATGTACGTAAAACTGTTATATTGCAATTAAAGTGGAAACATTATACTCGTGCACATCTCATTAAAATAATAGTAATAAATTAATTGTATTCTAAAATATAAAGTGGGTCAGTAGTACAGCGGATAGGGTGCTGGCTTCAGGCGGTAGAGGTCGCGAGTTTGACCCAGGCTCTACCCGACCTCTCGAAACACAATTCAGTACCAGATCTAATAAGGGAATGCACTGGAGAACGATATGCATAAGCTCCGAGCTTACTTCACAATCAAGCTAAATTAAATTAATGTAAAATAAAAGTATGTATGCCAAATTAACACGACAGACCGAAATAACACATTAGACACAGGAAATAAAAACTAGTAAACGTAAATTTCAAGGTGACCTTTCTGAGGTTGTGATTTTATATTGACTAAAGAACAGCTTTTGATCATCGGGAAGGTTGAAATAAACAAAAAAAGAACATGTATTCACTGCCTATAAAATAGTAAATATGTTGTTTTCCCGCTTTCCTACAAAATCGATACGCCTGATCACGTGCACGTAAGCACGTAACAATTAAGCCATTATATGAAAGCTGTGAAAGGGGCAACAAGTAAGAAATGACAATAATAATAAGAAGAATAATAATATTATAATATAATAATAAAGTAATATAGCAATAATAACAATACTATAAATAATAATGAAAATAATATTAGTAATAATAGTAATAAATAATGATAAAATATATAATAGATATTAATGATAATGATGATAATAACAATATTATAAAAAAAATCTGCATATTTTAGTATTGATTTTGACTATATATTTCTTATCCAATCACATGCCGCGGGTTAAATTAAGATTCATTCATCTGGCATTAAATATAATCAAAATGAAAATTACACACCGGCAGGGTTCTTCGTGATCAATGGACCGATAAATCACCAATTAACTTTTTATTGACACACATGTGGTTCTCACCATGGGTATCTGTTTTGATGATTGCCATGCAACTCTGCCTTCATAACAGTAATTAAATTGTTATATTAATTGTGAACGACTGACCAGATGCACGTCTCCAATATAAAAGCTGTGACAAATCAATAAGTCAATATGTTTATTATAATAATAGCTCCAATGATAATAATATTAAAAAAAAATAAAACAAATAATGAAAGTAAAAAATAATACAAATAAAATACTACATTTTTACAAGGAATTATTTAGAGACATTTAATTTTTATTAGTTTTAAAATTGTAGGATTGTTTTATTTTGTAAATTAACAATTCTGATTTTTAGTTGTATCTGTTTTTATACGAGGTCGCTAAGGCAGCTGTGGTAAAATGACAGCCCTGAATACACATCCCTTAATACGTGTATGTCACACTTTCCACCATTCATTCAGAACTGGCGTTTTCGGTTCTCTAATTTAATGATATTAACATCATGATATTAACATACTAAAGCGTTCTGAAACTTCGAAAAACAAATATCTTAAATAATTTTTTTATTTGTTGTTAATTGGCTGGCAGTTTTCCTTTTTTATCTTTTCTTTTCAATCACATAATGTTGGCTCAATTAAGATTCATCCATCTGGCACGAATTACAATCAAAATGAAACCATACATATCTTCCGTGGTCAATAGACCGATAAGTCACCGCTTTAGCATATAACCTAATTGACACGGCTCTCACTGGCATGTGACATAACGTAATTAACACCACGGGTGTGTTGCTGCGTGTCATATAATTAGCGGTATAGCACAGTGGGTGTAGTTTCAAACAAGTTTAATATAGTTTGTCATTTTAAATAATATATTAACATAAAGCATACTATCAGTAAAATAATAGTTTGAGAAACCCGCTGAAAAAAGTTCATTGCAAGTATATTTATATACATAATGATAACGAAAATTATTATAAAAACTTAAAATATCAGAATATATTTTTTAAGTCTAGTGAAGCCACAATTGGACCCAAATCGAGAAAAACACTACAAGATTATTATTTTTCAAAAATCATTTATTATAATGTCGAAATGCATTGCACGGGTTATAATAAATTTTTCATCACCCTTGCAGTGCATATTATTGATTATAAAGCTTATTTTAGTTTGAACATTAACAAAACCAGTGATATATCCACATGTTGTTAAGTCACTGCTTACACTGAGCAGATTTATGGATTATTATAAGGCTAACGAGGTATCAACAGTATGGAATTATTAATTAAATTTAATTATTAATAACAATATATTTAGTTTATGTTGATGATGTATGTTTAAATTTTGTGGACAAACTTTATTGCTTTCCTGTTACAAACGGCTTACGGTATATCAAAGAAGATACTGACGCAAACACATGTCGGTCTGGATAACAGACGCCGGTATAACTTACGATATTCTTTGATCACCCAGACCACTGATCACATATCAAAACATAGACATTTCCGTTAAACATGCCTACTATCGATACTAGCTTATCGGAAATTTACAACCTTTCGCCCAGCGGGTGACATAATATGTAGACAAACAATCGGATTATGAATTAATTTACCTTGACTAAATCCCATGGATACATTTTATTGCTCCATTGGAACAGATTAAATTAAAAAGTCAATATAGAATCATTTTAAGAGTTGAGATGTTGCGATTGGTTATTGGCCGGAAACCGAACTGAGCGAACTGAACATTGAGTGAACGCTGAACGAAGCGAACGATAAGAGGAGTATTAAACAGAGCACTCAGATATACAGCGGTCGTGAGCGAATACCTGCGTTTGTGAGTGCATTAAATTAACCGCATTTAATCGAGTGCACGAAAACGGAGCGCGAACGGAGTGCGAACTAAGCGCGAACGGACCGCGAACGGAGTGCAAACTGAGCGCAAACGGAGTGCAATTATGGGGTACTTGAGCGGTTTAGGGTCTGTACATACATGAACAAATACAATGTACCTCAACACTGTGTTTTCACATCCAAGTGATCTTCTAGGCTGCTACATACATAAATTAGTACAATGTACCTCAACACTGTGTTTCCCCATCCAAGTGATCTCCTAGGCAACTACATACATGAACAAATACAATGTACCTCAACACTGTGTTTTAGCATCCAAGAGATCTGCTAGACTACTACATACATCAAGTAATACAATGTACCTCAACACTGTGTTTCCACATCAAAGTGATATGTTAAGCTACTACATACATAAATTAGTACAATGTACCTCAACACTGTGTTTCCCCATCCAAGTGATCTCCTAGGCTACTACATACATGAACAAATACAATGTACCTCAACACTGTGTTTTCACATCCAAGTGATCTGCTAGACTACTACATACATAAATTAGTACAATGTACCTCAACACTGTGTTTCTGCATCCAAGTGATCTCCTAGGCTACTACATACATAAATTAGTACAATGTACCTCAACACTGTGTTTTCACATCCAAGTGATCTTCTAGGCTGCTTCATACATAAATTATTACAATGTACCTCAACACTGTGTTTCCCCATCCAAGTGATCTCCTAGGCTACTACATACATGAACAAATACAATGTACCTCAACACTGTGTTTTCACATCCAAGTGATCTTCTAGGCTGCTACATACATAAATTAATACAATGTACCTCAACACTGTGTTTCCCCATCCAAGTGATCTCCTAGGCTACTACATACATGAACAAATACAATGTACCTCAACACTGTGTTTTCACATCCAAGTGATCTTCTAGGCTGCTACATACATAAATTAGTACAATGTACCTCAACACTGTGTTTCTGCATCCAAGTGATCTCCTAGGCTACTACATACATGAACAAATACAATGTACCTCAACACTGTGTTTTCACATCCAAGTGATCTTCTAGGCTGCTACATACATAAATTAGTACAATGTACCTCAACACTGTGTTTCCCCATCCAAGTGATCTCCTAGGCTACTACATACATGAACAAATACAATGTACCTCAACACTGTGTTTTCACATCCAAGTGATCTTCTAGGCTGCTACATACATAAATTAATACAATGTACCTCAACACTGTGTTTCTGCATCCAAGTGATCTCCTAGGCTACTACATACATGAACAAATACAATGTACCTCAACACTGTGTTTTCACATCCAAGTGATCTGCTAGACTACTACATACATAAATTAATATAATGTACCTCAACACTGTGTTTCTGCATCCAAGTGATCTCCTAGGCTACTACATACATGAACAAATACAATGTACCTCATTACTGTGTTTTCACATCCAAGTGATCTGATAGGCTACTACATACATAAATTAATACAATGTACCTCAACACTGTGTTTCTGCATCCAAGTGATCTCCTAGGCTACTACATACATGAACAAATACAATGTACCTCATTACTGTGTTTTCACATCCAAGTGATCTGATAGGCTACTACATACATAAATTAATACAATGTACCTCAACACTGTGTTTCTGCATCCAAGTGATCTCCTAGGCTACTACATACATGAACAAATACAATGTACCTCAACACTGTGTTTTCACATCCAAGTGATCTTCTAGGCTGCTACATACATAAATTAGTACAATGTACCTCAACACTGTGTTTCCCCATCCAAGTGATCTCCTAGGCTACTACATACATGAACAAATACAATGTACCTCAACACTGTGTTTTCACATCCAAGTGATCTGCTAGACTACTACATACATAAATTAATACAATGTACCTCAACACTGTGTTTCTGCATCCAAGTGATCTCCTAGGCTACTACATACATGAACAAATACAATGTACCTCAACACTGTGTTTTCACATCCAAGTGATCTGCTAGGCTACTACATACATAAATTAATACAATGTACCTCAACACTGTGTTTCTGCATCCAAGTGATCTCCTAGGCTACTACATACATGAACAAATACAATGTACCTCATTACTGTGTTTTCACATCCAAGTGATCTGATAGGCTACTACATACATAAATTAATACAATGTACCTCAACACTGTGTTTCTGCATCCAAGTGATCTCCTAGGCTACTACATACATGAACAAATACAATGTACCTCAACAGTGTGTTTTCACATCCAAGTGATCTTCTAGGCTGCTACATACATAAATTAGTACAATGTACCTCAACACTGTGTTTCCCCATCCAAGTGATCTCCTAGGCTACTACATACATGAACAAATACAATGTACCTCAACACTGTGTTTTCACATCCAAGTGATCTGCTAGACTACTACATACATAAATTAATACAATGTACCTCAACACTGTGTTTCTGCATCCAAGTGATCTCCTAGGCTACTACATACATGAACAAATACAATGTACCTCAACACTGTGTTTTCACATCCAAGTGATCTTCTAGGCTGCTACATACATAAATTAGTACAATGTACCTCAACACTGTGTTTCCCCATCCAAGTGATCTCCTAGGCTACTACATACATGAACAAATACAATGTACCTCAACACTGTGTTTTCACATCCAAGTGATCTGCTAGACAACTACATACATAAATTAATACAATGTACCTCAACAGTGTGTTTCTGCATCAAAGTGATCTCCTAGGCTACTACATACATGAACAAATACAATGTACCTCATTACTGTGTTTTCACATCCAAGTGATCTTCTAGGCTGCTACATACATAAATTAGTACAATGTACCTCAACACTGTGTTTCCCCATCCAAGTGATCTCCTAGGCTACTACATACATGAACAAATACAATGTACCTCAACACTGTGTTTCCCCATCCAAGTGATCTCCTAGGCTACTACATACATGAACAAATACAATGTACCTCAACAGTGTGTTTTCACATCCAAGTGATCTGCTATGCTACTACATACATAAATTAACACAATGTACCTCAACACTGTGTTTCTGCATCCAAGTGATCTGCTTGGTTACTACATACATAAATTAATACAATGTACCTCAACACTGTGTTTCCGCATCCAAGTGATCTGCTAGGCTGCTACATACATAAATTAACACAATGTACCTCAACACTGTGTTTCTCCATCCGAGTGATCTGTTACGCTACTACATAAATAAATTAATACAATGTACCTCATTACTGTGTTTTCACATCCAGGTGATCTGCTAGGCTACTACATACATGAACAAATACAATGTCCTCAACACTGTTTTCACATCCAAGTGATCTGCTAGACTACTACATACATAAATTAATACAATGTACCTCAACACTGTGTTTCCCCATCCAAGTGATCTCCTAGGCTACTACATACATGAACAAATACAATGTACCTCAACACTGTGTTTTCACATCCAAGTGATCTGCTAGGCTACTACATACATAAATTAATACAATGTACCTCAACACTGTGTTTTCACATCCAGGTGATCTGCTAGGCTACTACATACATGAACAAATACAATGTACCTCAACACTGTGTTTTCACATCCAAGTGATCTTCTAGGCTGCTACATACATAAATTAGTACAATGTACCTCAACACTGTGTTTCCGCATCCAAGTGATCTGCTAGGCTGCTACATACATAAATTAGTACAATGTACCTCAACACTGTGTTTCCGCATCCAAGTGATCTGCTAGGCTGCTACATACATAAATTAGTACAATGTACCTCAACACTGTGTTTCCGCATCCAAGTGATCTGCTAGGCTGCTACATACATAAATTAGTACAATGTACCTCACAATGTGTTTCCGCATCCAAGTGATCTGCTAGGCTGCTACATACATAAATTAGTACAATGTACCTCAACACTGTGTTTCCGCATCCAAGTGATCTGCTAGGCTGCTACATACATAAATTAGTACAATGTACCTCAACACTGTGTTTCTGCATCCAAGTGATCTTCTAGGCTGCTACATACATAAATTAGTACAATGTACCTCACAATGTGTTTCCGCATCCAAGTGATCTGCTAGGCTACTACATACATAAATTAGTACAATGTACCTCAACACTGTGTTTCCGCATCCAAGTGATCTGCTAGGCTGCTACATACATAAATTAGTACAATTACCTCAACACTGTGTTTCCGCATCCAAGTGATCTGCTAGGCTGCTACATACATAAATTAGTACAATGTACCTCAACACTGTGTTTCCGCATCCAAGTGATCTGCTAGGCTGCTACATACATAAATTAGTACAATGTACCTCACAATGTGTTTCCGCATCCAAGTGATCTGCTAGGCTGCTACATACATAAATTAGTACAATGTACCTCAACACTGTGTTTCCGCATCCAAGTGATCTGCTAGGCTGCTACATACATAAATTAGTACAATGTACCTCAACACTGTGTTTCCGCATCCAAGTGATCTGCTAGGCTGCTACATACATAAATTAGTACAATGTACCTCAACACTGTGTTTCCGCATCCAAGTGATCTGCTAGGCTACTACATACATAAATTAGTACAATGTACCTCAACACTGTGTTTCCGCATCCAAGTGATCTGCTAGGCTGCTACATACATAAATTAGTACAATGTACCTCACAATGTGTTTCCGCATCCAAGTGATCTGCTAGGCTACTACATACATAAATTAGTACAATGTACCTCAACACTGTGTTTCCGCATCCAAGTGATCTGCTAGGCTGCTACATACATAAATTAGTACAATGTACCTCAACACTGTGTTTCCGCATCCAAGTGATCTGCTAGGCTGCTACATACATAAATTAGTACAATGTACCTCAACACTGTGTTTCCGCATCCAAGTGATCTGCTAGGCTGCTACATACATAAATTAGTACAATGTACCTCAACACTGTGTTTCCGCATCCAAGTGATCTGCTAGGCTACTACATACATAAATTAGTACAATGTACCTCAACACTGTGTTTCCGCATCCAAGTGATCTGCTAGGCTGCTACATACATAAATTAGTACAATGTACCTCACAATGTGTTTCCGCATCCAAGTGATCTGCTAGGCTACTACATACATAAATTAGTACAATGTACCTCAACACTGTGTTTCCGCATCCAAGTGATCTGCTAGGCTGCTACATACATAAATTAGTACAATGTACCTCAACACTGTGTTTCCGCATCCAAGTGATCTGCTAGGCTGCTACATACATAAATTAGTACAATGTACCTCAACACTGTGTTTCCGCATCCAAGTGATCTGCCAGGCTGCTACATACATAAATTAGTACAATGTACCTCACAATGTGTTTCCGCATCCAAGTGATCTGCTAGGCTGCTACATACATAAATTAGTACAATGTACCTCAACACTGTGTTTCAGCATCCAAGTGATCTGCTAGGCTGCTACATACATAAATTAGTACAATGTACCTCAACACTGTGTTTCCGCATCCAAGTGATCTGCTAGGCTGCTACATACATAAATTAGTACAATGTACCTCAACACTGTGTTTCCGCATCCAAGTGATCTGCTAGGCTGCTACATACATAAATTAGTACAATGTACCTCAACACTGTGTTTCCGCATCCAAGTGATCTGCTAGGCTGCTACATACATAAATTAGTACAATGTACCTCAACACTGTGTTTCTACATCAAAGTGATCTGCTTGGTTACTACATACATAAATTAATACAATGTACCTCAACACTGTGTTTCCGCATCCAAGTGATCTGCTAGGCTGCTACATACATAAATTAGTACAATGTACCTCAACACTGTGTTTTCACATCAAAGTGATCTGCTAGGTTACTACATACATAAATTAACACAATGTACCTCAACACTGTGTTTCTGCATCCGAGTGATCTGTTACGCTACTACATAAATAAATTAATACAATGTACCTCATTACTGTGTTTTTGCATCCAACTTATTTGCTAGGCTACTACATTCATAAATTAATACAATGTACCTCAACACTGTGTTTTTGTATCCGAGTGATCTGTTAGGCTACTAAATACATAAATTATTACAATGTACCTCATTACTGTGTTTTTGCATCCAACTTATTTGCTAGGCTACTACATTCATAAATTAATACAATGTACCTCAACACTGTGTTTCTGCATCCAAGTGATCTGCTAGGCTGCTACATACATAAATTAACACATTGTACATCAACACTGTGTTTTCACATCCAAGTGATCTGCTAGGCTACTACATACATAAATTAGTACAATGTACCTCAAGACTGTGTTTCTGCATCCAAGTGATCTGCTTGGTTACTACATACATAAATTAACACATTGTACATCAACACTGTGTTTTCACATCAAAGTGATCTGCTAGGTTACTACATACATAAATTAACACAATGTACCTCAACACTGTGTTTCTGCATCCGAGTGATCTGTTACGCTACTACATAAATAAATTAATACAATGTACCTCATTACTGTGTTTTTGCATCCAACTTATTTGCTAGGCTACTACATTCATAAATTAATACAATGTACATCAACACTGTGTTTTTGCATCCAAGTGATCTGCTAGGCTACTACATACATAAATTAATACAATGTACCTCAACACTGTGTTTCTGCATCCAAGTGATCTGCTAGGCTACTACATACATAAATTAATACAATGTACATCAACACTGTGTTTTTGCATCCAAGTGATCTGCTAGGCTGCTACATACATAAATTAATACAATGTACCTCAACACTGTGTTTCTGTATCCAAGTGATCTGCTAGGCTACTACATACATAAATTAATACAATGTACCTCAACACTGTGTTTCTGCATCCAAGTGATCTGCTATGCTACTACATACATAAATTTATTCATTGTACATCAACACTGTGTTTCTGCATCCAAGTGATCTGCTAGGCTACTACATACATAAATTAATACAATGTACCTCAACACTGTGTTTCTGCATCCAAGTGATCTGCTAGGCTACTACATACATAAATTAATACAGTGTACCTCAACACTGTGTTTTCGCATCCAAGTGATCTGCTATGCTACTACATACATAAATTAATTCATTGTACATCAACACTGTGTTTTTGCATCCAAGTGATCTGCTAGGCTACTACATACATAAATTAACACAATGTACCTCAACACTGTGTATTTGCATCCAAGTGATCTGCTAGGCTACTACATACATAAATTAATACAGTGTACCTCAACACTGTGTTTTCGCATCCAAGTGATCTGCTATGCTACTACATACATAAATTAGTACAATGTACCTCAACACTGTGTTTTCGCATCCAAGTGATCTGCTATGCTACTACATACATAAATTTATTCATTGTACATCAACACTGTGTTTTTGCATCCAAGTGATCTGCTAGGCTACTACATACATAAATTAATACAATGTACCTCAACACTGTGTATTTGCATCCAAGTGATCTGCTAGGCTACTACATACATAAATTAATACAGTGTACCTCAACACTGTGTTTTCGCATCCAAGTGATCTGCTATGCTACTACATACATAAATTAATTCATTGTACATCAACACTGTGTTTCTGCATCCAAGTGATCTGCTAGGCTACTACATACATAAATTAACACAATGTACCTCAACACTGTGTTTCTGCATCCAAGTGATCTGCTATGCTACTACATACATAAATTAATACAATGTACCTAAACACTGTGTTTCTGCATCCAAGTGATCTGCTAGGCTACTACATAAATAAATTAATACAATGTACCTCATTACTGTGTTTTCGCATCCAAGTGATCTGCTAGGCTACTACATACATAAATTAATACAGTGTATCTCAACAGTGTGTTTTCGCATCCAAGTCATCTGCTAGGCTGCTGCATACATAAATTAATACAATGTACCTCATTACTGTGTTTTTGCATCCAAGTGATCTGCTAGGCTACTACATACATAAATTAATACAGTGTACCTCAACTCTGTGTTTCTGCATCCAAGTGATCAGCTATATTTTCATATCCAAGTGATCTGCTAGGCTACTACATACATAAATTAATACAATGTACCTCAACACTGTGTATTTGCATCCAAGTGATCTGCTATGTTTTCGCATCCAAGTGTTCTGCTAGACTACTACATACGTAAATTAATACAGTGTACCTCAACTCTGTGTTTCTGCATCCAAGTGATCAGCTATATTTTCATATCCAAGTGATCTGCTAGGCTACTACATACATAAATTAATACAATGTACCTCAACACTGTGTATTTGCATCCAAGTGATCTGCTATGTTTTCGCATCCAAGTGATCTGCTAGGCTACTACATATATAAATTGATACAATGTACCTCAACACTATGTTTTCGCATCGAAGTCGTCTGCTATGCTGCTACATACATAAATTAATACAATGTACCTCAACACTGTGTTTAAGCATCCAAGTGATCTGCTAGGCTTCTACATACATAAATTAATACAATGTACCTCAACACTGTGTTTTAGCATCCAAATGATCTGCTAGGCTACTACATACATAAATTAATACAATGTACCTTAGCATTGTGTATCTGCATCAAAGTGATCTGCTATGTTTTCGCATCCAAGTGATCTGCTAGACTACAACATACATAATTTAATACAATGTACCTCATTACTGTGTTTTCGCATCCAAGTGATCTGCTAGGCTACTACATACATAAATTAATACAATGTACCTCAACACTGTGTATTTGCATCCAAGTGATCTGCTATGTTTTCGCATCCAAGTGATCTGCTAGGCTACTACATATATAAATTGATACAATGTACCTCAACACTATGTTTTCGCATCGAAGTCGTCTGCTATGCTGCTACATACATAAATTAATACAATGTACCTCAACACTGTGTTTTAGCATCCAAGTGATCTGCTAGGCTTCTACATACATAAATTAATACAATGTACCTCAACACTCTGTATTTGCATCCAAGTGATCTGCTATGTTTTCGCATCCAAGTGATCTGCTAGGCTACTACATATATAAATTAATACAATGTACCTCAACACTGTGTTTTAGCATCCAAGTGATCTGCTAGGCTACTACATATATAAATTAATACAATGTACCTCAACACTGTGTTTTCGCATCCAAGTCGTCTGCTAGGCTGCTACATACATAAATTAATACAATGTACCTCAACACTGTGTTTTAGCATCCAAGTGATCTGCTAGGCTTCTACATACATAAATTAATACAATGTACCTCAACACTGTGTTTTCGCATCCAAGTCGTCTGCTAGGCTGCTACATACATAAAATAATACAATGTACCTCAACACTGTGTTTTAGCATCCAAGTGATCTGCTAGGCTTCTACATACATAAATTAATACAATGTACCTCAACACTGTGTTTCTGTATCCAAGTGATCTGCTATGTTTTCGCATCCAAGTGATCTGCTAGACTACTATATACATAAATTAATACAATGTACCTCAACACTGTGTTTCCACATCAAAGTGATCTGCTAGGCTACTACATACATAAATTAATACAATGTACCTCAACACTGTGTTTCCGCATCCAAATGATCTGACAGGCTACTACATACATAAATTAATACAATTGACGTCAACATTGTGTTTTGGCTTTTTTTGTTTACCTGTTCAAAGCGAGAGGGTAAAAAAAAATTAAACATGCACACCTCAAGTTGACTGGTGGACAACCACAGGTGATTTTTAGCTCTACTGGCCAAAGGCCAGAAGTGCTTATGCGATGGCGTGTTGTCTGTCGTCCGTCGTCTGTCTTCTGTTAGCAGCACTTTCTTTGAAACCACTAGTCCAATTAAACTGAAACTTCACATGTATGTTTCTGTTGCATTGGAGACTATACAGAAGATTTTTTATTTTTTATCTGAAATTCAAGATGGCCGCCATTACTAAAAGTAGTCCAAAACTTCTTCTCATGAACGGCCCAACAGATTGTCAAAATGTTTATGTAGTAATGATGACCAAATATAGTATTGTTAGATTTGTTCAAATGGTGTCCTTAGGGTTAAAAATGATCCCGCCCCGAGGGTTCATGAGTCAGTAGAGCATCCTCAGGCCCTCTTGGACCTCTTGTTAAATTTTGCGAGGGGTGTTTGAAAAGTTTCCAGAAAAGTGCAAAATCTCTTTTTTAATTATATTTTTAAGCAAAATATTTACTTTACATGTTACAAATATTGCACATTCCATAGTCACTATAGCATCATCAACCAGACAATAATCAACTGATAGACTATCACAAACATAACCTATTAACACCTTCGTCTATCTACACCATCTGATAATGCTATTATGTATCATTGAACTTCTTTTCAAACATTTTTCCAGCTCCAGCTCGTTCTACAAGCCTTACTGAAGGATCGTTTTACATGCTGAACAGTAGCGTTACAGAGTACTGTCTTGTTTTATATTGGAGGGTGAGTAAGGACTAGTACAGCATCAATACTTGATACCCCTGCAATTTGCCTATTGGAGTCCCTGACATCTGCTGATTAGGGACTAGTACAGCATCAATACTTGATACCCCTGCAACTGGTCTATTGGAGTCCCTGATAACTGCTGATTAGGGACTAGTACAGCATCAATATTTTATACCCCTGCAATTGGTCTATTGGAGTTCCTGACATCTGGTTGATTAGGGACTAGTACAGCATCAATACTTGATACTCCTGCGATTGGTCTATTGGAGTTCCTGATATCTGCTGATTAGGGACTAGTACAGCATCAATACTTGATACTCCTGCAATTGGTCTATTGGAGCCCCTGATATCTGCTGATTAGGGACTAGTACAGCATCAATACTTGATACCTCTGCGACTGGTCTATTGGAGTTCCTGACATCTTCTGATTAGGGACTAGTACAGCATCAGTACTTGATACCCCTGCAATTGGTCTATTCAGCTACTTTTGCCAGGAGTCCCTGACATCTGTTGATTAGGGAGTAGTACAGCATCAATACTTGATACCCCTGCAACTGGTCTATTGGAGTTCCTGACATCTGTTGATTAGGGACTAGTACAGCATCAGTACTTGATACCCCTGCAATTGGTCTATTGGAGTCCCTGACATCTGTTGATTAGGGACTAGTACAGCATCAATACTTGATACCCCTGCAACTGGTCTATTGGAGTTCCTGACATCTGTTGATTAGGGACTAGTACAGCATCAATACTTGATACTCCTGCAATTGGTCTATTGGAGTCTCTGACATCTCCTGTTAGCGACTAGTACAGCATCAATACTTGATACCCCTGCAATTGGTCTATTGGAGTTCCTGACATCTGTTGATTAGGGACTAGTACAGCATCAATACTTGATACTCCTGCAATTGGTCTATTGGAGTCCCTGACATCTGTTGATTAGGGACTAGTACAGCATCAATACTTGATACTCCTGCAACTGGTCTGTTGGAGTCCCTGACATCTGTTGATTAGGGACTAGTACAGCATCAGTACTTGATACTCCTGCAATTGGTCTATTGGAGTCCTTGATATCTGCTGATTAGGGACTAGTACAGCATCAATACTTGATTCCTCTGCGACTTGTCTATTGGAGTTCCTGACATCTTCTGATTAGGGACTAGTACAGCATCAGTACTTGATACCCCTGCAACTGGTCTATTGGAGTCCCTGACATCTGTTGATTAGGGACAAGTACAGCATCAATACTTGATACCCCTGCAATTGGTCTGTTGGAGTCCCTGACATCTGTTGATTAGGGACTAGTACAGCATCAGTACTTGATACCCCTGCAATTGGTCTATTGGAGTCCCTGACATCTGTTGATTAGGGACTAGTAAAGCATAAATACTTGATACCCCTGCAATTGGTCTATTGGAGTTCCTGACATCTGGTTGATTAGGGACTAGTACAGCATCAATACTTGATACTCCTGCGATTGGTCTATTGGAGTCCCTGATATCTGCTGATTAGGGACTAGTACAGCATTAATACTTGATTCCTCTGCGATTGATCTATTGGAGTTCCTGACATCTTCTGATTAGGGACTCGTACAGCATCAGTACTTGATACCCCTGCAATTGGTCTATTGGAGTCCCTGACATCTGCTGATTAGGGACTAGTACAGCATCAGTACTTGATACCCCTGCAATTGGTATATTGGAGTCCCTGACATCTGCTGATTAGGGACTAGTACAGCATCAGTACTTGATACACCTGCAATTGGTCTATTGGAGTCCCTGACATCTGCTGATTAGGGACTAGTACAGCATCAGTACTTGATACCCCTGCAATTGGTCTATTGGAGTCCCTGACATCTGCTGATTAGGGACTAGTACAGCATCAGTACTTGATACCCCTGCAATTGGTCTATTGGAGTCCCTGACATCTGCTCATTAGGGACTAGTACAGCATCAATACTTGATACTCCTGCAATTGGTCTATTGGAGTCTCTGACATCTGTTGATTAGGGACTAGTACAGCATCAATACTTGATACTCCTGCAACTGGTCTATTGGAGTTCCTGACATCTGTTGATTACGGACTAGTACAGCATCAATACTTGATACTCCTGCGATTAGTCTATTGGAGTCCCTGATATCTGCTGATTAGGGACTAGTACAGCATCAATACTTGATACTCCTGCAACTGGTCTATTGGAGTCCCTGACATCTGTTGATTAGGGACTAGTACAGCATCAATACTTGATACCCCTGCAATTGGTCTATTGGAGCCCCTGACATCTGCTGATTCAGGGATTAGTACAGCATCAATACTTGATACTCCTGCAATTGGTCTATTGGAGTCCCTGACATCTGCTGATTCAGGGATTAGTATAGCATCAATACTTGATACCCCTGCAATTGGTCTATTGGAGCCCCTGACATCTGCTGATTCAGGGATTAGTATAGCATCAATACTTGATACCCCTGCAATTGGTCTATTGGAGCCCCTGACATCTGCTGATTCAGGGACTAGTACAGCATCAATACTTGATACTCCTGCAATTGGTCTATTGGAGTCCCTGACATCTGCTGCTCAGGGACTAGTACATCATCAATATTTTATACCCCTGCAATTGGTCTATTGGATTCCCTGACATCTTCTGTTAGCGACTAGTACAGCATCAATACTTGATACAGACCGTAATCCGTTCAAGTACACCAAAAATGCATTTCAGTTGCGTTCGTTTTGCGTGTCAAATGTGTTTGTTTTGCGTTTGAAATGCATTTTAGTTTCGTTTATGGTTTGCATTTTTTTATGATAAACATTAGAGAAAATACGAAAATGCAGTTCAAAACGATAGTGAACGCATTTTAACCTGCATTTGCGTTCAAATCGTTTAGCGTGTATCGTTTACCGTGTATCTTTTACCATTTAACGTTTACACGACATGTTCACCAATCGCATCATCTCTGGTTGTCCAATTGTAACACCGCAGTAGAGTAAATGATAAGAACTAGATATTTAAAGAAATCGCCGGGTTTTATATGAACATATATAAATTAAATAAATTAAAATAATATTGATTAAAATCTTTCTGAAATATTGATTAAAATCATTCTGAAATATTTCTAACTATCTACACTATGTTAGGTATGGTCTACCATATATTTGATGATTTGTAGCATGACAGCAGATTAATGTTACATAAAACTCAATCATTGAAATTTAATACACATGGTATGGGGCATGTCAATTACATCAGATAAATATGTTACGGTCATGTAATCATTAGATTGGCCAAACATTGCCAGACTGGTTTACACTAACGTTAATATTACGGTATCGAAAAAGTATATAGTAAATAAATGTGAACCAGTCCATGTTTTTTTATATCTGCAGTGGTGTATAATCTGCTATTATGCAAGAAACAGAGTATAGACGCCTCAGCAAGTATTTATTATATTTACAGGAATAATGCATTATTTACAGGTATTTTTCCAATTTTAATTCCAGTTATGAATTTCGATAGATTGTCATGTTAAACAGTTATAACAATTCATTAAACAAAATAATTTAAATAGTCCGCAAAGATAAATATATTTACAAATACAAATGCTTTAATTTATGTAGCGATCACACACACTTTATGTCTATTACTCCGACACAATTTATTTTTGACCTCGTGGCAACGTGCAATGTCGTCACTCTGACAGTTTCTTGCGTCATTTAACGTCGCGTTCTATTTCACTATGGTAAATGCATGGGGGAGGCGGAGATGTTTCCATAAAAAAAGATGCCTTTAAGGGTAAAAGTTTTATGTCTTGTGGCATGGCTTCTAAAATCGCTGGTACATGTACTACCGTCTGATGCTTTCAATAACTTTTATGTACATTACACCGATAGAATTCCTCTGATATCCTTCCATCAAAAATTTCCACGATACCCACTCAGTGAATAAAATGTTTGTTTCACTGGTGATGTCATCGGACATTGGCACAAGGTGATAGTGAAAGGGACAGCTTGTTCATTCTGTACACAAATTTAGGTATGTGTAGTTATTAATAACTCTATCAGCTTAATAGTAATCTTTTTTTAACAAATGCCTATATTGAAAACAAATATTTTGGAAGACACCCAGTAACAAACAAACGTGTGTTTGTTATATATATATGAACTATTTTTATATACAATTTTGGAAAAGCCCTAAGGGTTTTTGGTGTAACAAACAGATTTTCTAAAATTGTGTGAAAACTTTTCCTGATTGGCAATCATATAACAGAACAGCAACATAAATTGGTGTTCAGATAATTAAATCAGTAAATTGGGGTAGTTGTGTAAGCAGGTCATGCGTCATCTGATTGTTTTATCACACTTTTACAAGTAAAGAAACGATGCCCGAGGCAATGTTTTTCACGGGTAATTTGGGATTAAACCTTATAACAAAGAAATTAAATTAAAGTTACAGGTATAGCAATTTAAAGATTTTAAATGACAAAGAGAGCAATCATTTCGTTTAATTATTTATTTCATTGTCAATATAACTACGACAATATTAGAGGATATCCGAATCTTTATTATTTGATGCGTTTAAGTTTGCATTATCGTTTTGTATCGTTCGTGGATCGTTCGCCCTGTTGCGTCCGTGTATCATTTCGTTTATCGTTTCGTTTCGTTTGCATTTTTTGTCCGTTTCTATATCGTTTAAAACGCGTTTGATATTCGTTTCGTTTGCGTCCATTTGGTGTACTTGAACGGATTACGGTCTGTACCCCTGCAATTGGTCTATTGGAGTCTCTGACATCTGATTAGGGAGTAGTACAGCATCAATACTTGATACTCCTGCAATTGGTCTATTGGAGTTCCTGACATCTGCTGATTCAAGTGTGAAAGTTATTCCCTGAGAGTTTTCAGCTTGAGTAATGGTTAACGGATCCCAGAAAAGTGTGGTTAGATAAACTGATCATCTGTTAACCCTTTACTCCATAGATATGTGTTTTCCCACAACAATCACAAAAGGCCTTTGAAAACAGTGCAGGAAGAGTTCAGATTGCTTGTAACGAGCAATCTGAACACTTCCTGCACTGTTTTCCACTCTGTCAGTTAGTATAAACATAATTCACCCAACAATTCAAAAGCCTTATATATTAGAGGTGTCCAAAGGCGTCTATATTAGAGGTGTCGAAAGACGCTTATATTAGAGGTGTCCAAAGGCGCCTATATTAGAGGTGTCCAAAGACGCCTTTATTAGAGGTGTCCAAAGGTGCCTATATTAGAGGTGTCGAAAGACGCCTATATTAGAGGTGTCGAAAGACGCCTATATTAGAGGTGACCAAAGACGCCTATATTAGAGGTGTCCAAAGGCGCCTATATTAGAGGTGTCCAAAGGTGCCTATATTAGAGGTGAACAAAGACGCCTATATTAGAGGTGTCCAAAGGCGCCTATATTAGAGGTGTCCAAAGGCGCCTATATTAGAGGTGTTCAAAAACGCCTATATTAGAGGTGTCCAAAGGCGTCTATATTAGAGGTGTCCAAAGGCTCCTATATTAGAGGTGTCCAAAAACGCTTATATTAGAGGTGTCCAAAGGCGTCTATATTAGAGGTGTCTAAAGGCTCCTATATTAGAGGTGTCCAAAGGCATCTATATGAAGTAAAGGGTTAACCCTTGATGGCTAAAAAAAGATGCAGAATAACCAAACAAACAAAATTTTAAAAGATAATGTTAATAATTATCTTCTTGACTAATTAATCAACTTTTTCTTCATTGTAGAACACAGCAAGAAGATATCGCTATGGTGTTATTAAAAAGTACAAAGTGTATATTCTGCCCAAGAACATTGTAGCAACCCAGAACACGACATCTGCTCCCTCAGTGCCTTTTACCCAGAATTCCATATCCCATGGAGGCTCTGTGACTGCGGGATTCAATGATAGTGGGGCAGTGACAGAGACTATAAATGACTATGATGTATTTAGTGTCTTGCCTACAAAACTGAAGAAAACCGAGGAGTATGTTGTAAAAATGAGGATGGCAAATGAGGTTGGATATTCACAAAATGTATCAGAAGAAATTATCATACCTACTTGGCAGGAAGGTAAAAGATCTGATTTTTTTTTTTTGTTCTTCATATCACTTCATGAATCACTGCAATTCATTAAAAATGGCACTCTTTGTGAATGATTGCAATTCATTAAAAATGGCACTCTTCATGGATACATGTAACTGCAATTCATTAAAAATGGCACTCTTCATGGATACATATGTATCTGCAATTCATTAAAAATGTCACTTTTCATGAACGACTGCAATTCATTAAAAATAGCACTCTTCATTAATACATGTAACTGCAATTCCTTAAAAATAGCATTTTTCATGGATACATGTATCTGTAATTCATTAAAAATGCCACTCTTCTTGGATACATGTAACTATAATTCATTAAAAATGCCACTCTTCATGAAAAACTGCTTCTGTGTCCACTCTGTTATTTCCACATGCTTGGACCAATTTTCAAATACTTAATACCCCAAAGGTCAACATATGGATGCTGTGTATTTTCATAAACTGCCCGCCCTGTAACTTCCAAATGCGTGACCTATTTTCAAATAATTTTACAGATGTTATAATTAAGAAGGTAAACAGACAAATTCCAAAGATTATAATTTTATATTTTAATTGTTTAATACAGGTTTAGAATACAGCGTGAGCTTTGTGACAGTTGAGGTTGGTGTTGGTGGGGTCAAGGTGTCTTGGGAGGTAAAGGGAGATTACTGTGCCAATATTACTGAGGCTACATACTATTGGTGCTCCAACAAACATGACAACAGTCGCAATACTACATATGTAAGGTGTAAGGTAAGCCAATCGTTTTACTCCCACAAAACATGATTCCCTGAACAGGTCTGGATTTTCTCCCATTTCTGCTCCCATGGAGGAAAACTCTTATCTTCCGTGTCACACGAGTGCTTTCTCAATGACCTGACAAAAACTTGGACTATATCAATTTATGTAATCTATTTCCTGTATCCATAAATCGTAATCGTATATTTGCATTTTCATGCCTACAAATATTTCTTGTAGGAAACCATAAAAAAGAGATAGAGATAACATGAGAATAATGAGGTCAATGTATATATGACATCTCACTTACATACAAGAACAAGATCAGGGTAAAATTATAATTGAAGTAAATTATTTAAACAAACAATGTGTTGAGAGATTAACAGGTGTACTTTCTGGTATATACTCTATGTACTTTAAAATGGTGAATTCTCCATATATATGTGAAATTTTGGGCGAATAACATGCATTTAAAAAGTACAATGTTTTTAGCTCACCTGAGCCGAAGACTCGCAGGTGAGCTTTTGCGATCCCCTGGTGTCCGTCGTCTGTCGTCAGTCAATAACTTTTAGCTTCTAACAACTTCTCCTCTGAAACTACTGGGCCAATTTAGATATAACTTCACAGAGATGTTCCTTGGGTGACCCTCTACCAAGTTTGTTCAAGCCATCTTGATTCGTCAAAGAACATGGCGGCCAGGGGGGCGGGGCAAGTTTAATAAGTAAAAACTTAAAAATTCTTCTTGTCAGAAACTACTGGCTCAATTTTAAAATAATTTCACAGAAATGTTCCTTGGATGACCCTCTACCAAGTTTGTTCAAGCCATCTTGATTTGTCAAAAAACTTAGCTGCCAGGGGGTGGGGTTAGTTTACTATATAAGCTATAGTAAAAACTTAAAAAATCATCTTGTCAGAAACTACTGGCTTGATTTTAAAATAATTTCACAGAAATGTTCTTTGAGTAACCCTCTACCAAGTTTGTTCAAGCCATCTTGATTCGTCAAAAAACATGGCCGCCAGGGGGCGGGGCAAGTTTAATTAGTAAAAACTTAAAAAATCTTGTCAGAAACTACTGGCTCGATCTTAAAATAATTTCACAGACTCTCTACCAAGTTTGTTCAAGCCATCTTGATTTGTCAAAAAGCATGGCCACCAGGGGGTGGGGTTAGTTTACTGTATAAGCTATATAGTAAAACTTAAAAAATCTTCTTGTCAGCAACTACTGGCTTGATTTTACAATAATTTCACAGAAATGTGCCTTGGGTAACCCTCTTCCAAGTTTGTTCAAGCCATCTTGATTCGTCAAAAAAAATGGCGGCCAGGGGATGGGGTTAGTTTACTGTATAAGCTATAGTAAAAACTAAAAAATCTTCTTGTCAGAAACTACTAGCTTGGTTTTAAAATAATTTCACAGAAATGTTCCTTTAGTGACCCTCTACCAAGTTTATTCAAGCCATCTTGATTCATCAAAAAACATGGTGGCCAGGGGGTGGGGTAAGTTTACTATATAAGCTATAGTAAAAACTTAAAAAATCTTCTTATCAGAAACTACTGGCTTGATTTTGAAATAATTTCACAGAAATGTTCCTTGGGTGACCCTCTACCAAGAGTTCCGAATCAATCTGAACACTTCATGCACTGTTTTCCACTCTGTCAGTTAATATAACATAATTCATCTAATAATATAAAAGCCTTCTATATTTGGTGTCCAAAGGCGTCTATATTAGAGGTGTCCAAAGGCATCTATATGAAGTAAAGGGCTATATAAGCTATAGTAAAAACTTAAAAAATCTTTTTATCAGAAACAACTTGCTCGATTTTAAAATAATTTCACAGAAATTATCCTTGGGTGACCCTCTACCAAGTTTGTTAAAGCCATCTTAATTCGTCAACATGGCCACCAGTGGGGGTGGGGTTAGTTTACTATATAAGCTTTAGTAAAAACTTAAAAAATCTTCTTGTCAAAAACAACTGGCTTGATTTTAAAATAATTTCACAGAAATGATCCTTGGGTGACCCCCTACCAAGTTTGTTTAAGCCATCTTGATTCGTCTGAAAACATGGCTGCCAGGGGGTGGGATTAGTTTACTATTATAAGCTATAGCAAAAACTTAAAAAAATCTTTTTATCAGAAATTACTGGCTCGATTTTAAAATACTTTCACAGAAATGATCCTTGGGTGACCCGCTACCATGTTTGTTCAAGCCATCTTGATATGTCAAAAAACATGGCCGCCAAGGGATGGGGTTTTATTAGTAAAAATGTAAAAAAATCTTCTTGTCAGAAACTACTGGCTTGATTTTAAAATAATTTCACAGAAACGTTCCTTAGAGGATCATTCACCAAGTTTTTCAAACCATAGTGATTCGTCAAAAAACATTGCGGCCAGGGGGGTGGGGTTAGTTTACTATATAAGCTATAGTAAAAACTTAAAAAATCTTCTTGTCAGAAACAACCTGATCAATTTTAAAACAATTTCACAGAAATGTTCCTTGGGTGCCCCTTCACCAAGTTTGTTCAAGCCGTTGTGATTTGTTAAAAAACATGACCGCCACAGTGACGTGCTAGTTAACTATATAGGCAGCTATAGTAAAAACTTCATAAGCCTTCTTGTTAGAATCTACTGACCTGATTTCAATGTAATTTCACTGACATTTACCATGGGTGAACCTCTACCAAGTTTGAACTCTTCTACGCATCTGTTTCATCTTCAAAACAAATCAAAATTCTAACTACTTGCCCATCTCGTTTTTCTGGAATTTTGAGTGTACATGTATTATATAATCTACTTAAGTTGGGTGACTCAAAGTCAGTCAGGTGAGCGATATAGGGCCAACTTGGCCCTCTTGTTGTGATTGCAGCTGCTATCGAGGGTCTATCTTTTGATTGATGAATGGATAAAAAAAAATCCATCATGAGTTCAACCTAGAATCTAGCAAAAACAGCAACAATTAGCTACCTACCTACCTAATATATCCCTTTACTCCATAGATACACGTTTTTTCCACACCAATCACAAAAGGCCTTTGAAAACAGTGCAGGAAGAGTTCTGATTGCTTGTAACAAGCAATCTGCACACTTCCTGCACTGTTTTCCACTCTGTCAGTTAATATAAACATAATTAACCCAATGATTCAAAAGCCTTCTATATTAGAGGTGTCCAAAGGTGTCTGTATTAGAGGAGTCCAAAGCATCTATATTAGAGGTGTCCAAAGGTGTCTCTATTAGAGGTGACCAAAGGCGTCTCTATTAGAGGTGACCAAAGGCGTCTATATTAGAGGTGTCCAAAGGCGTCTCTATTAGAGGTGTTCAAAGGCGTCTCTATTAGAGGTGACCAAAGGCGTCTATATTAGAGGTATCCAAAGGCGTCTCTATTAGAGGTGTCCAAAGGCGTCTCTATTAGAGGTGTCCAAAGGCATCTCTATTAGAGGTGTCCAAAGGCGTCTCTATTAGAGGTGTCCAAAGGCGTCTCTATTAGAGGTGACCAAAGGCGTCTCTATTAGAGGTGTCCAAAGGCGTCTCTATTAGAGATGACCAAAGGCGTCTCTATTAGAGGTGTCCAAAGGCGTCTCTATTAGAGGTGTCCAAAGGCGTCTATATTAGAGGTGTCCAACGGCGTCTATATTAGAGGTGTCCAAAGGCGTCTATATAAGAGGTGTCCAAAGGCGTCTAAATGAAGTACAGGGCTATACTTGGTTGGAGAACAGCACAGATGGCCTCATAATATTATGAAACGACTTTATATTTGAAACCATATTACAGAATGAGCTTAGCTGGTTGTCTAACACGGTACAAGGTGCATGTGAAGGCGGTGATATTAGGTTGAATATAACAGAGAACCCGTCAGAGCTGAGGGTCGCAGTTTCCATAGTAGTTAATGGTAAAAGTGGAGGAATGGTATGGGAGGCATTCCGTTTCAATAACATAGGTGCTGGTGAGTAATTGGATTTAATGTATACTGATTTTATTGCTAAATCTCGTTTACTTAAAGGGAAATACAACAATTTTATTATATTTTCATGGACCTCTATTTCAACACTACAAATATCTAATCAAAGAACTTCAGTATATTTTTACAGACTTTTGTTTTCATTTCTGTTTTGGAAAAGGGGCATAACTCCTGTTGTTTGGGGCACAATAATATGTTCAGCCAAACTGGTTTTGAATTTAATGAATACAATTTCATAAATATAAACTATGAATACAATTTCATAAATATAAACTATGAAAACAATTTCATAAATGTAAACTATGAATACAATTTCATAAATATAAACTACGAATACAATTTCATAAATATAAACTAAATAGAAATGTTTTACTTTTAAAAATCTGTCAAGTTTTATGGCGAAAATTCATTTTAATTCGAGGAAATCATTGCAAAAGTAGTTTCACCAAAACAGTAAAAATTTAGATATTTTGCAATAACTTTTTGATAGACATGAAATCTGCACCAAAATTTATGAAAAAATATTTTTACTTATATTTATCAGAGATGGGTGTTTTCGAGTATTGGTTAACCTTCCAGGAAAGAGTGGTTAAGTTAACTGATCACGTGTGTAGCCGTTGATTGAATAAAAATGACAACATTTAGTCGCAAGTTTCATAATTATCATTTCTCTATATAATGGGTCCTGCATGGTTGAGTACTCTAAGGCACCTTCCAAATATCTCTTACCACTAAGATTGTAGGTTCGAGTCCGACTTTCTCCAAAAACTTTATATGAGAAAGTGTGCTAGTTAACTACGGAAGGACGGTATGGTTCTACTCAGATTCCTCCACCAGTAAAACAGGATATGTCATAATACAACCTGAAATTTGTTAAAAATGGCGTTAAACTCCATTCTCTTTATATAAATTGCTGAATTTACTAAAAAATTTAATTGCATCCTTTACAGTTCCAGAAATGCCCCTGTACAGACTGGAGTCAGACCCTTCCAACATGACTCTGGTCCACGTCACAGTCCTGTATAATGAAGACTATTATATAAGCGGGGCTGGACGACCAGAGGAATATATTGTCGTCTACAAGGAAGCGCAAGTCCCAGACATAACACCAGTCTGTCCTACAGGTATGCTGCCCCCTTTATATGGCCCCCATCATTTACAGAAATAGTGAAAAGGTATTAAATGTTATCCCTGCCCATCTGTCCATCCATCTATTTTGTTTCCATTGAATAAGTTCAAAAGTTCTGTGTAGAGCCACAAAAATTTCAGGTTTTGTCTTACTGTTGCAACAATCATTTTTTTAAAAATTACCAAACCACCTTATATAATGTATGCCTATGCATTTGTATATACCCCATTCACCACATATTTTATCAGTTTGTATTCTAAAATTTGGAATTTTTTTCATGTGATCTTTCTCGAATATAACTAAATGGTCCTCCATAGCTGAATGGTGTAAGACCTTGTCTCAAGACTACTTACCTCTCGCCATTAAGGTTGTAGGTTCTACTTCCATTCACTCCAACAACTTTATATGAGAAAGTTGGCCAGTTGCGAAAGGACGGAGGTTCTACTTCCATTCACTCCAACAACTTTATATGAGAAAGTTGGCCAGTTGCGGAAGGACGGAGGTTCTACTTCCATTCACTCCAACAACTTTAAATGAGAAAGTTGGTTAGTTGCGGAAGGACGGAGGTTCTACTTCCATTCACTCCAACAACTTTATATGAGAAAGGTCGCCAGTTGTGGAAGGACGGAGGTTCTACTTCCATTCACTCCAACAACTTTATATGAGAAAGTTGGCCAGTTGCGGAAGGACGGAGGTTCTACTTCCATTCACTCCGACAACTTTATATGAGAAAGTTGGCCAGTTGCGGAAGGACGGATGTTCTACTTCCATTCACTCCGACAACTTTATACGAGAAAGTTGGCCAGTTGCGGAAGGACGGAGGTTCTACTTCCATTCACTCCGACAACTTTATACGAGAAAGTTGGCCAGTTGCGGAAGGACGGAGGTTCTACTTTCATTCACTCCGACAACTTTATACGAGAAAGTTGGCCAGTTGCGGAAGGACGGAGGTTCTACTTTCATTCACTCCGACAACTTTATACGAGAAAGTTGGCCAGTTGCGGAAGGACGGAGATTCTACTTCCATTCACTCCGACAACTTTATATGAGAAACTTGGCCAGTTGCGGAAGGTCGTAGGTTCTACTTCCATTCACTCCGACAACTTTATACGAGAAAGTTGGCCAGTTGCGGAAGGACGGAGGTTCTACTTCCATTCACTCCGACAACTTTATATGAGAAACTTGGCCAGTTGTGGAAGGACGGAGATTCTACTTTCATTCACTCCGACAACTTTATACGAGAAAGTTGGCCAGTTGTGGAAGGACGGAGGTTCTACTGAGATTCATTCTGAGGTCTTTCTCCACAAATAACTCGGCTATCGTACGTAAAATGCCTTCTGACTTGTCTAAATGTTTAACCCTTTACTTCATATAGACACCTTTGGACACCTCTAATATTGGAAGCATTAATTCACCACATATCAGCAATGGGTGAATTATGTTTATATTAACTGACAGAGTGGAAAACAGTGCAGGAAGTGTTCAGATTGCTCGTTACGAGCAATTTGAACTCTTCCTGCACTGTTTTCAAAGGCCTTCTGTGATTGGTGCAGGAAAACACGTATCTATGGAGTTAAGGGTTAAATGACGTCGATTTTTCACGGTAAAATGACGTTATTTAGAGACATTATTTTATATGATGACTGATGGAATCAAACATCGCTGATTTATTCCCATTGCATATAGTGGTAATCTGTTAAATAAATGGTTAATGTCCATTTCCGTGAGTTATATGATTAAAGAAACTTACATACATGCTCATATATTATTTAATTTATTGAACTCTTCAGCAGAAATGATGTAATGCTGGACACAGCCTGGCAAAATATATTTTTGCCTGCTAGTTTAATAAATTTATTTATGAACGAGCACTCGTGTAAGATTCTCTATATGTTTAGTAGAGGTGTGTGATTATACTGATACACATCTGTATTACAATCTAAAGCTGCTGTGGTGCCTATTTATGAATCAGTAGGAGAAGCAGACAGATATTTCACTCGTTTCTGTACAATGGGAAATCAGAAAGTCTATAGTTTTAGGTGTGTCGTTTAATGTATTTTATTGTACTTCCAATTGTGAAACAAGTTACTACAACTTGAATAAATCACACTGGAAGTCCTCCTGGGTAGAACCAGTACTACGCATATGCGGAAAAAGTATCTTACTCATGGACACTACACATAGCTGTGTCTGAGGAACAAACCCATGAAGCCCAATCTTGAGCTCGATACTGGTACCACTGGACTATGTGCTCCGCATTGCAAACCAGTCTGTGTCATAACAGGAGTTATCTGCTCCTGAATCATTAAACTCGCCATGTGCTCCACATTGCAAACCAGTCTGTGTCATAACAGGAGTTATCTGCTCCTGAATCATTAAACTCGCCATGTGCTCCACATTGCAAACCAGCCTGTGTCATAACAGGAGTTATCTGCTCCTGAATCATTAAACTCACCATGTGTTCCACATTGCAAACCAGTCTGTGTCATAACAGGAGTTATCTGCTCCTGAATCATTAAACTCACCATGACTTTTCCATCTTGTTTATCTAACAGAAGTTTTATATTTTTTTAACTAGATGGTCTGTATGTAAGCTTCCCGGTTAATTTTGTGGATCCTGTGATGAAACTGAGCAGACTAGAGCCTGGTACCCAGTACCTGATATGTGTTGGATCTGTCAACGCTGTTGGAGCAAGTAAATACGGGGAACCGCAATACGTAAACACAACATCTGAGACAGTTCTAGGTAGGAGGTTTTAGTTACTGTAGTATCCCAGGTAGTCTTGATCTTGTATTTTCACCAGAACAGAATTAAGATACAGTCAAATCTGTGTAAGTGATCACCTGTATCAAGCAGCTACATTTGCTATTTCCCATTTCTATGCTTTCAGAGCAAATTAATTTGTATTGAGTAACAACCTATCTTAAAAGGCCACTTTTTCTCCTTTCCTTGACTGGCTGTTTAAGACAGGTTTGAAAGTACATGTAATACTGATTTTAGATATTTCTATCTCACACGAGGGTCGATATAAAATTCATGTGCTAATATGTCGTATGTGTTAGAAGTTGGTAAATCAAGACTGTTGTTTATGTTGTAGTTGTTGTATGGTATTTAGCATCACTTTCAACAATTTTTCGGTCATATTGTGACAGTGTCTACTTGAGACAGTTTGTCATTCCGCAGACACATGGTATGATACCCCACTCAGTCACATTATACGACATTAGGCCCATCAGACCTCTAAATGCTGAGCGCAAGACAAGGAAGCTTCTAGTATTATTTTTCAGGGCTTTGTTATGACCAAACTGGGAATTGAACCCATGACCTTCCACATGCAAGGAGCATGCTCTACCATTAGACCATGCTGCGGTGTTGAGGGTTGTTTAGAAAATGTAATATTATAAGTTAATAGATATATTATGATGATCTGGTACTGTATTATTTTGATATAACAAAAACATGTGATGATGTGATACTGTATTATATTGATATAACAGATGCATACGATGATCTGGTACTGTATTATACTGATATAACAGATCCAAATGATGATTTGGTACTGTATTATACTAATATAACAAATGCATACGATGATGTGGTACTGTATTATATTGATATAACATATACATACAATGATGTGGTACTGGATTATATTGATTTAACAGATACATATGATGATCTGGTACTGTATTATACTGATATAACAGATCCAAATGATGATCTGGTACTGTATTATACTGATATAACAGATCCAAATGATGATCTGGTACTGTATTATACTGATATAACAGATCCAAATGATGATCTGGTACTGTATTATACTAATATAACAAATGCATACGATGATGTGGTACTGTATTATATTGATATAACAGATACATATGATGATCTAGTTCTGTATTATATTGATATAACATGCATATGCTGATCTGGTACTGTATTATATCGATATAACAGATGCATATTATGATCTGGTACTGTATTATATTTATATAACAGATACATATGATGATCTGGTACTGTATTATATTGATATAACAGATACATATGATGATCTAGTACTGTATTATATTGATATAACAGATGCATATGATGATCTGTCACTGTATTATATTGATATAACAGATACATATGATGATCTAGTACTGTATTATATTGATATAACAGATGCATATGATGATCTAGTACTGTATTATATTTATATAACAGATACATATGCTGATCTGGTACTGTATTATATTGATATAACAGATACATATGATGATCTGGTACTGTATTATATTGATATAACAGATGAATATGACGATGTGGTGCTGTATTATTTTGATATAACAGATACATATGATGATCTAGTACTGTATTATATTGATATAACAGATGCATTTGATGATATGTTGCTGTATTATATTGATATAACAGATACATATGATGATCTAGTACTGTATTATATTGATATAACTGACACATATGATGATCTAGTTCTGTATTATATTGATATAACAGATGCATATGCTGATCTGGTACTGTATTATATTGATATAACAGATATGTATTATGATCTGGTACTGTATTATATTGATATAACAGATACATATGATGATCTGGTACTGTTTTATATTGATATAACAGATACATATGGTGATGTGGTACTGTATTATATTGATATAACAGATGCATTTGATTATATGGTCCTGTATTATACTGATATAACTGACACATATGATGATGTGGTACTGTATTATATTGATATGACAGATACATACAAGGGGTGTCCCAGAATTACGTGGATTTTTGCTTTAATTAATCTATGAACAAAATTTGATAAAATTTGACAGATACTAAGCCTTAAATAGCAGCTATTGAATTTGAGCATTATTTTTATAATGGTTATGTAAAGAACTTATTTTAATGGTCACTATAGTAACCAACCTTCGCTGAGGCAGGGCAGGTCATTATTTTAATATATAATGCGATCATTATAAGTCATAATCAATACGTTTTGGAGCGACGTCGTGCATACCTTGTGTGACGTCATTTCGACGGATTCTGAAAATACTGACATCACATCTGTCGGAATTATTGTTTTGTACTACAAGTTGTGCGAAAGGTGGTTAAAAAAAACGCGCAGAAAATGACGTCAACTGATCATTCAGAACACCACACGATCATAAAATTTTGTGTAAATCTCGGTAAAACGCCGACGCAGACTCGAGATATGATACAAGAATCAGCTATAAAGCCAGCTGTATCGAGATCACTGGTTTTTAAATGTCACAAATGGTTCAAAGATGGAAGAGAGGATATAAATGATGACACGGGTCATGGTCGCAAGGCAACACAGGATATGAAGTCAGTTGTGAAAATCAAGAACGTCATTGATCAAGATCGGAGATACATGGTGCGCGGTATAAGCGACCTCAACGGAATAAGCCAAGCATTTGATGCATATGATGATCAAGTACTGTGTTATATTGATAAAACATATACATATGATGATGTGGTACTGTATTATATTGATATAACAGATGCATATGATGATGTGGTACTGTATTATATTGATATAACAGATGCATATGATGATCAAGTACTATGTTATATTGATATAACATACATATGATGATCTGGTACTGTATTATATTGATATAACAGATGCATATGATGATCTGGGACTGTATTATATTGATATAACATATACATATGATGATGTGGTACTGTATTATATTAATATAACAGGTGCATATGATGATGTGGTACTGTATTATATTGATATAACAGACACATATGATGATCAAGTACTATGTTATATTGATATAACATACATATGATGATCTGGTACTGTATTATATTGATATAACAGATGCATATGATGATCTGGGACTGTAATATATTGATATAACATATACATACGATGATGTGGTACTGTATTATACTGATATAATTCCAATCTCATTATCATATATGTATTTAAAGCATTTTCATTGGACAACGTCAATTTTTTGAAAGACTTTTATTTTTTCGATAAAACCCTGGAGTAGGACTACTTTTATGTTTCTCGAGAAAACAGAGAAGCATCGGCATTTTGATGGTCGGTTTAACAATATACTAACTTAAATGACGTATACAACGGTTCCACACTTATTTTAATAATAAAATACAACAAAAACAAATGTAAGATCTAGTCCTAGCTGTTTTCTTCAGTTTATTGTTTTATAGATTATTTTGGTTCAGCGATTTAACCGGGGATCACAATCATACATGCACGTATAAGTTGTTGGAGAAACAATGAAGTAGGTCATGAAATGTTCAGATTTGAGATGTCTAGTGTACCATTGAACCATTGTACCATTGGTTTACCGAACATGATTGCTAGTCATTGACAAACATTTCCACAGACCAATTTTTTCGACAGGAAAAATGAAATAAAAACATGTACATGTAGTTCAGAAGCAGACGATCGTGAGACAATGTAAATACACAAACTTTGCACATAAAAGTTGTTTAAAACGTTCCAAATTCGAATTCTCCATGAATGAGCGTGGATTTATATGACCTTCATAAATATTTGCACGTTTTTTAAAACAAGCGTGTAGACGAAAAACTAAACAATGACATCAGTGTCTACGTATATATACACTGTGGGTATTTCCTGGAATTATTGATTTTATATTTGTCTAAATCGAGAGATAAAAGGCGGGTGTTTAATTTTTTAACCGTAAAATATTTTGTTATTTTACAATAAACCAACTAATGTTACAGAATTCATCTGATAATGGAAACACTAGCCATTACGATATTACTGGATATTAGATTTAGAAAATTTTATGTCAACCAGGACAGAGGTGATGTATTCTTACGCGTTGACTTTGCAGCGTATAGTTATATTTGTTTTGTTTTTAAATTCACTTGAGCCTCAAATTAAATATAATCATCAGGATTGGAATTATAAGGATTAAATTCATTTTTTGTGTTTTTTATGCATGTGTAAAGAATGTCGAATCACGCACAAATCTGACATAAAGTCCTTTGGACTTTATTTAATTTGTGCGTGATTCGACATTCTTTACACATGCATAAAAACCACAAAAAATGAATTTAATCCTATAATAACAGATGCATACGATGATTTGGTACTGTATTATATTGATATAACATATACATATGGTACTGTATTATACTGATATAACATATACATACGACGATGTTGTACTGTATGATATTGATATAACATGCAAACGATAATTTGGTACTGTATTATATTGATATAACATATACATATGGTGATGTGGTACTGTATTATATTGATATAACATATACATATTGTGATGTGGTACTGTATTATATCGATATTACATATACACATGGTGATGTGGTACTGTATTATATCGATATAACATATACATATGGTGATGTGGTACTGTATTATATTGATATAACATATACATATTGTGATGTGGTACTGTATTATATTGATATAACATATACATATGGTGATGTGGTACTGTATTATATTGATATAACATATACATATGGTGATGTGGTACTGTATTATACTGATATAATTTATTGTAAACCAGCTGATGAACAAACCCCGATAGAAGTCATTGTAATTGTCTCCTCACTGGCAACCATTGGTTTGATTGTATTTTTTGTCGGGTAAGTATAAATTATTTTAATAAGTTTGAATTATTGGCAACATATATAGAGGGCTTACAGGCGAACAGTTAATCTAATCACTCTTTCCTGGGATTCAGGAAGGTACATCAGTACTCTTGCACACCCATCTCTGCAAGTAACATGTAACTTTGCCACTTCAATCAGTGGTGAAAGATGAGATTCAATGTTGTTTATCAATTATTACAGAGATTGTGGCTGGATTGGGATTCTAACTCACGATTCCTGAATTGATAGTCAGAAGTGCTACCGACTGATCTATCTTGACAAGGATTTGAACTCACAAGTAAATTAATGTCTATTAATTGTAAGCATTTCTGGTTCTGTTTGATTCATTTTGCAAGAACTGATTATTACAATTGAGTATCCAGCTGTCTGACAAACTGTCCCACGTGTATTACATAAATGAAAAAGTGTCAATGTGGCCGACTCTATCACTGACCACTTGTCACATATGTATTATATAAATGAATAAGTTGGTGTCAACATGGCTGACTCATATAACTGACCACTTGTCGCACGTGTATTATATAAATGAATAAGTTGGTGTCAACATGGCTGACTCATTTTAGTTTTCTCAGTCATCTTCTGTAGAGGTTTTTTTTCAACAGAAATTCATCTGTGATCTGTAAACAAAAGAACGATGCTGTAGCAGACTCAATCATTTCAACAGTCTCTGCAGGTTAATTTTTAATAAAAACCCATACTTTAATAATTGTCCTCTCTTCTGCGACGTCAAAACCACACTTTGTTTTATTGATAAGAAATGAGTGCAGTTTTGAAAACAGCTTGCAAATTTTAAACATTGTTACTGTTGATGTTGAAATTTTCAGATTTCAATGTCACATAGATTTTAACTGTAAAATTTTGACAGGTTTGCTTTTTTTAGCTCACTGGGAGGAATGTCCAGGAGAGCTATTGCCATGACCCTGACTTCGTCGGTAGACACCCAGGTTAAACTTTTATGTTTAGTTGCATTTAAGTTTTGGTGTTGGTCTCCAATAGGCAAGCTTTGTTGTCTTCTGAAAGCTCTTGTTGACTCTATGTAATGCCCGTATACATTACAGGTATGCTGAACAACCGGCCATGAACATAGCTAGATTATTATATAATTATAGGCATATTATCGTAATGATTTTTGAGTGATTTTGTAAATATTCAAGAATGTTATTTATAAAACATCATAATTTCATTTAAAAGTGGTCATATTTAATTGGACAAAATTGCATTTATTTCCTACAACAAATAGTGTCCATGAACTTTATGGACATACCTCGTATGCAGTATTCATACATATTCTCCCTGCCAACTCGTTTATTGCATTATAGGTATCTGTTCTTATTTCAGCTGGAAATATCAATGTAGACAAAAGTTCAATGAATACATCCTTGAGAATAAAGTTGAGGTGAGCAAACTTTATCTACATCTGTCTGCCTTACGGAGACAATTTAAAGATATAAGTGAAACTTGGCTACCTTGATGTCAATCTTGCTGACTCTTCACAAGATTTTAAATTGCTGAAATACAACATTTAACTGTCACAACAGTAAGATAAGACTGAACATTTTTTAAACAAAAGTAATATGTTTTTGTTTTTTGTACCATTTGTATGTACAACTTGTATACTGTACCATTTGTATTTACAACTTGTATACTGTACCATTTGTATCTACAGCTTGTATACTGTATCATTTTTTTGAAATCAAGTAATCATTTTTCAGAATGAATTTAATTTTCTAAAAGTTGATTTCTTTTTTCCACAACCTTTTAATCATCCGTCAAAGTAACATAAACGGCGCCGGGAATGCCACCGTAAAACTTGGACGGGCCGATGTTTAAACTGGTATTAAAATGTTGCCCAATGCGTGTCTCGATACCTTATAGAAAACTAAAATAAAAAGTGTTTCATATAGAGTATCACCCATACATTTTAAACAACTTTTTTGAAAACTTTCACACTTTCCATGTTTCATCTTTATATACAAACAACCTAAAACTGGGTATATGTAAGTGCTTTTGTTGCAGCATACGTTTGTTTTCACAGTTGTTGTCTTCAAACTACACTATTGCTTCGCAGAAAATTATGTATGTGATCATAATCGTCTATGCATTTGCATCAACAATAACCAAAAAAAGCGTTTACGTAACTTAGTAGAACCACGTGATCAGGGCTGCATTCAGTTCGGTTAAACATTTGATAACATTAGCTAACATATTTTCCTGGACACTGGCTCAACCTCATAATAGTGCGCAGTACGCGATAATTTTAAAAACCAGGCATTAAAAGCATTTGCTGTTTAACGGTGCTGAACACAGCCCCGGATTTCCCTGAATCAGACGTGATCTGTCAAAACAGCTGGCATTGTAAAAATAACTCTGAAACCAGCTTGCCAAAACAAATATATGCGTAATTTAAATTTCTGTATTTTTAACGTTGTGTCAAAGTTGACGCACTGAACAAATTTAATTGCTTTAAATGAGATTTAATTGCGTCAAAATTGCAAGAAACGCGCTCTGGAGAAAACACTGATACTGTACCATTTGTGTCTACAACTTGTATACTGTACCATTTGTATCTACAACTTGTATATTGTACCATTTGTATGTACAACTTGTATACTGTAGTATGTGTATGTATAGCTTGTATACTGTACCATTTGTATGTACATCTTGTATACTGTATCATTTTATGTACAACTTGTATACTGTACCATTTGAATCTACAACTTATATACTGAACCATTTGTATGTTCAACTTGTATACTGTACCATTTGTATGTACAACTTGTATACTGAACCATTTGTATGTACAACTTGTATATTGCACCATTTGTATGTTCAACTTGTATACTGAACCATTTGTATGTATTACTTGTATACTGTACCTATTGTATGTACAACTTGTATACTGTACCAAGCTTGTATACTGTACCATTTGTATGTACATCTTGTATACTGTACCATTTTATGTACAACTTGTATACTGTACCATTTGTATCTACAACTTGTATACTGAAACATTTGTATGTTCAACTTGTATACTGTACCATTTGTATGTACAACTTGTTTACTGAACCATTTGTATGTACAACTTGTATATTGTACCATTTGTATGTTCAACTTGTATACTGAACCATTTGTATGTATAACTTGTATACTGTACCTATTGTATGTACAACTTGTATACTGTACCATTTGTATGTACAACTTGTATACTATACCATGTATATGTTCAACTTGTATACTGTAGCATTTGTATGTACAGCTTGTAAACTGTACCATTTGTTTGTACAACATGTATACTGTAGCATTTGTATGTACAACTTGTATACTGTACCATTTGTATGTTCAACTTGTATACTGTAGCATTTGTATGTACAACTTGTATACTGTACCATTTGTATGTTCAACTTGTATACTGTAGCATTTGTATTTACAACTTGTATACTGTACCATTTTTATGTTCAACTTGTATACTGTACCATTTGTATGTACAACTTGTATACTGTACCATTTGTTTGTACAACTTGTATACTGTACCATTTGTATGTACAACTTGTATACTGAACCATTTGTATGTACAACTTGTGTACTGTACCATTTGTTTGTACAACTTGTATACTGTACCATTTGTATGTACAACTTGTATACTGAACCATTTGTATGTACAACTTGTATACTGTACCATTTGTATCTATAACTTGTATATTGTACCATTTGTATGTACAACTTGTATACTGTAGTATGTGTATGTATAGCTTGTATACTGTACCATTTGTATGTACATCTTGTATACTGAACCATTTGTATGTACATCTTGTATACTGTATCATTTTATGTTCAACTTGTACACTGTACCATTTGAATCTACAACTTATATACTGAACCATTTGTATGTTCAACTTGTATACTGTACCATTTGTATGTACAACTTGTATACTGAACCATTTGTATGTACAACTTGTATATTGCACCATTTGTATGTTCAACTTGTATACTGAACCATTTGTATGTATTACTTGTATACTGTACCTATTGTATGTACAACTTGTATACTGTACCAAGCTTGTATACTGTACCATTTGTATGTACATCTTGTATACTGAACCATTTGTATGTACATCTTGTATACTGTACCATGTTATGTACAACTTGTATACTGTACCATTTGTATCTATAACTTGTATACTGAACCATTTGTATGTTCAACTTGTATACTGTACCATTTGTATGTACAACTTGTTTACTGAACCATTTGTATGTACAACTTGTTTATTGTACCATTTGTATGTTCAACTTGTATACTGAACCATTTGTATGTATAACTTGTATACTGTACCTATTGTATGTACAACTTGTATACTGTACCATTTGTATGTACAACTTGTATAATATACCATGTATATGTTCAACTTGTTTACTGTAGCATTTGTATGTACAGCTTGTAAACTGTACCATTTGTTTGTACAACATGTATACTGTAGCATTTGTATGTACAACTTGTATACTGTACCATTTGTATGTTCAACTTGTATACTGTAGCATTTGTATGTACAACTTGTATACCGTACCATTTGTATGTTCAACTTGTATACTGTAGCATTTGTATTTACAACTTGTATACTGTACCATTTTTATGTTCAACTTGTATACTGTACCATTTGTATGTACAACTTGTATACTGTACCATTTGTTTGTACAACTTGTATACTGTACCATTTGTATGTACAACTTGTATACTGAACCATTTGTATGTACAACTTGTGTACTGTACCATTTGTTTGTACAACTTGTATACTGTACCATTTGTATGTACAACTTGTATACTGAACCATTTGTATGTACAACTTGTATACTGTACCATTTGTATGTACAACTTGTATACAGTACCATTTGTATGTACAACTTGTATACTGTACAATTTTTATGTACAACTTGTATACTGTTCCATTTATATGTACAACTTGTATACTGAACCATTTGTATGTACAACTTGTATACTGTACCATTTACTGAACCATTTGTATGTACAACTTGTATACTGTACCATTTGTATGTACAAATTGTATATTGTACAATTTGTATGTAAAGCCTACAACTTGTATACTGTACCATTTGTATGTATAACTTGTATACTGTACCATTTGTATGTGCAACTTGTATATTGTACAATTTGTATGTAAAGCCTACAACTTGTATACTGTACCATTTGTTTGTACAACTTGTATACTGAACCATTTGTATGTGCAACTTGTATACTGTACCATTTGTATGTACAATTTGTATATTGTACAGTTTGTATGTAAAGCCTACAACTTGTATACTGTACCATTTGTATGTGCAACTTGTGTACTGTACCATTTGTATGTGCAACTTGTATACTGTACCATTTGTATGTGCATCTTGTATACTGAACCATTTGTATGTGCAACTTGTATACTGTACCATTTGTATGTGCAACTTGTATACTGTACCATTTGTATGTGCATCTTGTATACTGTTCCATTTGTATGTGCAACTTGTATACTGTACCATTTGTATGTGCAACTTGTATACTGTACCATTTGTATGTGCATCTTGTATACTGTTCCATTTGTATGTGCAACTTGTATACTGTTCCATTTGTATGTGCAACTTGTATACAGTACCATTTGTATGTGCATCTTGTATACTGAACCATTTGTATGTGCAACTTGTATACTGTTCCATTTGTATGTGCAACTTGTATACTGTTCCATTTGTTTGTGCAACTTGTATACCATACCATTTGTATGTACAACGTGTAAACAGAACAATTTGTATGTGCAACTTGTATACTGTACCATTTGTATGTACATCTTGTATACTGTACCATGTGTATGTACAGCTTGTATACTGAACTATTTGTATGTACAACTATATACTGTACCATTTGTATGTACAACTTGTATACTGTACCATTTGTATGTACAACTTGTATACTGTACCATTTGTATGTGCAACTTGTATACTGAACCATTTGTATGTACAACTTGTATACTGTACCATTTGTATGTACAACTTGTATACAGTACCATTTGTTTGTGCAACTTTTATACTGTACCATTTGTATGTGCAACTTGTATACTGTTCCATTTGTATGTGCAACTTGTATACTGTACCATTTGTTTGTGCAACTTGTATACTGTTCCATTTGTATGTGCAACGTGTATACTGTACCATTTGTATGCATAACTTGTATACTGAACCATTTGTATGTACAACTTGTATACTGTACCATTTGTATCTACAACTTGTATACAGTACCATTTGTATGTACAGCTTGTATACTGTACCATTTGTATGCACAACTTGTATAATGAACCATTTGTATGTACAACTTGTATACTGAACCATTTGTATGTACAACTTGTATACTGAACCATTTGTATGTAAAGCTTGTATACTGAACCATCTGTATGTACAACTTGTACCATTTTCAATTACACTTTAATGTGACTTTGTTTTATCAGAATTCTGACTTGGACAACAGGCTTGAGAAATGTATAAAAGAACAGATAGCAATTGAGGTAAGAATTTCACTTCTTATTTGCCTGAATACAGGACTGGTATAGATAAAAGATTGCTATTAAAGTCAAAGAAGGTTTTTGTTTTAAACTTACCTATTTTACATTGATTGTGAAACAAATTCTTACAACTTGAAAGGAATTAGATTATTTCTGGATAGAACTAGTACTAAGCATATGCGGATGAAGTGTCTCTTACTCTACATGTAGTCATAGCAGAGGATCAAACCCACCACCCACTGATCATAGATCTGATAGCTCTACTGCTAGAATTGCTCTACTGCTAGAATTGCTTTACTCGACTAGCCTCAGACTCACTTGTAGCCATAGCAGAGGATCAAACCCACCACCCCTGATCATAGATCCATTAGCTCTACCACTGCAATTGTTGTACTCGACTGGCCTCAGACTCACATGTAGTCGTAGCAGAGGATCAAGCCCACCACCCCCTGATCATAGATCCAATAGCTCTACCACTGGAATTGCTGTACTCAACTGGCCTCAGACTCACATGTAGTCGTAGCAGAGGATCAAACCCACCACCCCCTGATCATAGATCCAATAGCTCTACCACTGGAATTGCTGTACTCAACTGGCCTCAGACTCACATGTAGTCGTAGCAGAGGATCAAACCCACCACCCCCTGATCATAGATCCAATAGCTCTACCACTGGAATTGCTGTACTCAACTGGCCTCAGACTCACATGTAGTCGTAGCAGAGGATCAAACCCACCACCCCCTGATCATAGATCCAATAGCTCTACCACTGGAATTGCTGTACTCAACTGGCCTCAGACTCACATGTAGTCGTAGCAGAGGATCAAACCCACCACCCCCTGATCATAGATCCAATAGCTCTACCACTGGAATTGCTGTACTCAACTGGCCTCAGACTCACATGTAGTCGTAGCAGAGGATCAAACCCACCACCCCCTGATCATATATCCAATAGCTCTACCACTGGAATTGCTGTACTCAACTGGCCTCAGACTCACATGTATAGTAGGTTAAACTACTTAAAGAGTATAAAATACTTTTCCGATAACAAAATAGTTGGATGTGCCACTGCAACTGGACTGGCCTAAGGCTCACACACGTAGTCTGTAAAACTGCCCATAGAGTAATGACAAAATAGTTGAAAGTGTCTGTTTAAAACTGGATATGTCATATATAACCTGAAATGTGTTATGTTGAACATGCATGTATGCATACATGCAAAATAAAATATAAACAATTTTTAGCTCGTCAGGATGAACATGCCATGACCCCGCCGGCGGTTGCAGTGGCGTCGGCAGCGTCTACATGTAGACACTGAGGTTAAACTTTTGTGTTTAGTTGCGTTTATGTTAAAGATATCTACGCAACCACTCATTGGATATAAACGAAACTTTGCATGTGTGTCACCATCATCAATGGACCACACAGAGACAAGAACCATAACTCTGGATTGCATTTTGGCAGAGTTATGGCCCTTTTTGGACTTGATTAATTTTTCAGGTTAAAGTTTTTTGTCAGGTAAGATATCTATGCAACCACTCATTGGATATGAATGAACATTCACATGTGTTCACCATCATCGATGGAACACACAGACAATAACCATAACTCAGGGTTGGATTTTTGCAAAGTTATGGCGCTTTTGGACTTAATTTTTTGTCTGTAGACACCCAGGTTTATCTTTTGCATTGAGTTGCATTTAAGTATTGCCTCCAATCTCAATCTTTGCATGGGTGGTGAGTTTTATCCGATTGGCGAGCTTTGTTGTCTTCTGACAACGCTTGTTTATCAAACTAGTGGCGTCGCACTTACCTAATGTCTTTAAAATACAAATAAATATTTCCAGGGAATGTTTCTGTCAGACTGATATATACTGGTTAAAATACAAATAAATATTTCCATGGGATGATTTCTGTCAGACTGATATATACTGGTTAAAATACAAATAAATATTTCCAGGGAATGTTTCTGTCAGACTGATATATACTGGTTAAAATACAAATAAATATTTCCATGGGATGATTTCTGTCAGACTGATATATACTGGTTAAAATACAAATAAATATTTCCAGGGAATGTTTCTGTCAGACTGATATATACTGGTTAAAATACAAATAAATATTTCCATGGAATGTTTCTGTCAGACTGATATATACTGGTTAAAATACAAATAAATATTTCCAGGGAATGTTTCTGTCAGACTGATATATACTGGTTAAAATACAAATAAATATTTCCAGGGAATGTTTCTGTCAGACTGATATATACTGGTTAAAATACAAATAAATATTTCCATGGGATGATTTCTGTCAGACTGATATATACTGGTTAAAATACAAATAAATATTTCCAGGGAATGTTTCTGTCAGACTGATATATACTGGTTAAAATACAAATAAATATTTCCATGGAATGTTTCTGTCAGACTGATATATACTGGTTAAAATACAAATAAATATTTCCATGGAATGTTTCTGTCAGACTGATATATACTGGTTAAAATACAAATAAATATTTCCAGGGAATGTTTCTGTCAGACTGATATATACTGGTTAAAATACAAATAAATATTTCCATGGGATGATTTCTGTCAGACTGATATATACTGGTTAAAATACAAATAAATATTTCCATGGAATGTTTCTGTCAGACTGATATATACTGGTTAAAATACAAATAAATATTTCCATGGAATGTTTCTGTCAGACTGATATATACTGGTTAAAATACAAATAAATATTTCCAGGGAATGTTTCTGTCAGACTGATATTTACTGGTTAAAATACAAATAAATATTTCCATGGGATGATTTCTGTCAGACTGATATATACTGGTTAAAATACAAATAAATATTTCCATGGGATGATTTCTGTCAGACTGATATATACTGGTTAAAATACAAATAAATATTTCCATGGAATGTTTCTGTCAGACTGATATATACTGGTTAAAATACAAATAAATATTTCCAGGGAATGTTTCTGTCAGACTGATATATACTGGTTAAAATACAAATAAATATTTCCAGGGAATGTTTCTGTCAGACTGATATATACTGGTTAAAATACAAATAAATATTTCCATGGAATGTTTCTGTCAGACTGATATATACTGGTTAAAATACAAATAAATATTTCCAGGGAATGTTTCTGTCAGACTGATATATACTGGTTAAAATACAAATAAATATTTCCATGGGATGATTTCTGTCAGACTGATATATACTGGTTAAAATACAAATAAATATTTCCATGGAATGTTTCTGTCAGACTGATATATACTGGTTAAAATACAAATAAATATTTCCATGGAATGTTTCTGTCAGACTGATATATACTGGTTAAAATACAAATAAATATTTCCAGGGAATGTTTCTGTCAGACTGATATATACTGGTTAAAATACAAATAAATATTTCCAGGGAATGTTTCTGTCAGACTGATATATACTGGTTAAAATACAAATAAATATTTCCAGGGAATGTTTCTGTCAGACTGATATATACTGGTTAAAATACAAATAAATATTTCCATGGAATGTTTCTGTCAGACTGATATATACTGGTTAAAATACAAATAAATATTTCCATGGGATGATTTCTGTCAGACTGATATATACTGGTTAAAATACAAATAAATATTTCCATGGGATGATTTCTGTCAGACTGATATATACTGGTTAAAATACAAATAAATATTTCCATGGAATGTTTCTGTCAGACTGATATATACTGGTTAAAATACAAATAAATATTTCCAGGGAATGTTTCTGTCAGACTGATATATACTGGTTAAAATACAAATAAATATTTCCAGGGAATGTTTCTGTCAGACTGATATATACTGGTTAAAATACAAATAAATATTTCCATGGAATGTTTCTGTCAGACTGATATATACTGGTTAAAATACAAATAAATATTTCCAGGGAATGTTTCTGTCAGACTGATATATACTGGTTAAAATACAAATAAATATTTCCATGGGATGATTTCTGTCAGACTGATATATACTGGTTAAAATACAAATAAATATTTCCATGGAATGTTTCTGTCAGACTGATATATACTGGTTAAAATACAAATAAATATTTCCATGGAATGTTTCTGTCAGACTGATATATACTGGTTAAAATACAAATAAATATTTCCAGGGAATGTTTCTGTCAGACTGATATATACTGGTTAAAATACAAATAAATATTTCCAGGGAATGTTTCTGTCAGACTGATATATACTGGTTAAAATACAAATAAATATTTCCATGGAATGTTTCTGTCAGACTGATATATACTGGTTAAAATACAAATAAATATTTCCAGGGAATGTTTCTGTCAGACTGATATATACTGGTTAAAATACAAATAAATATTTCCATGGAATGTTTCTGTCAGACTGATATATACTGGTTAAAATACAAATAAATATTTCCAGGGAATGTTTCTGTCAGACTGATATATACTGGTTAAAATACAAATAAATATTTCCAGGGAATGTTTCTGTCAGACTGATATATACTGGTTAAAATACAAATAAATATTTCCATGGAATGTTTCTGTCAGACTGATATAAACTGGTTAAAACAAAACATTTTTACACTTTTAATCATAAATGACCACAAATTTACGATATGACTGTGAGTCTCCCACCTGAATAAGTTGGGAAGTAGTCTGGGACTTGAAGAGATAAGACATGTCTAGAACTGGTGATGCAGATCCAAGTATCAATGATTAGGTGTGCTGACCACTGTTAGTTAAAGTGTTTTTGTCAAGTTATAATGGGGAGTGTTGGGAACTGGCTGAAGATGACATCACTGAGCTATTGAAAACACTGCTGGTTAAAGTGTTTTGTTGTCAAGTTGGGCGAGTGTTTGGAGGTGAGTGGGTGGGTGGTGGTCGGGTGGGGGGGGGCTCTGGCCAAGTGATTTATAACTAGCTTTGTCTGTTACAAACAAGTGAGAGTATGTCGCTTTCATTTTCAGGTCTACGTGGTTTGGCTTTATTATGTAGTAAATTCGTAAATTCTTATAAACACCTCTCCTTAATGATAATAAAAAACAGTATCATCCAAAACAAGTATGTCATATTCTATTATTGTATTTTAGCAAGTGAATATTTGATATTGTTTGAGTAAATATCTAAATATGAAATGGCCCGATCACAATAGTAGAACAGAAACTGACAGCAACCCATCATCAGTGATTGAATGGAATGGTCCTTCTTCTAGGATAGACTCAGAGTATTTCATTATAGGTCAATATATATATGAATGTTTTTACAGAAACCGCCCGAGCACGACAGTGGAACAGGAACTGACAGCAACCCATCATCAGTGATTGAATGGAACGGTCCTTCTTCTAGGATGGACTCTGAGTACTTCATTATAGGTAAACATTACTTGCTGGCACTTAGACGGAGTTTGTCCAGAGCGTTGCGGCATCAAATTTAAAATTTCATAGTTTTGGGGGAGTGGGGGAGTGGGGCGGTGGATAGATTTTCAGCAAATTTTCAATACATGGGATTATGTGTGTGTGTATGTGCAATAACAAAAGACAGTGGTGCAAAATCCTTCAGAGAGGTTAATACACAATTTTTATGGCTCTGCCATTTATGGGAGTGGGGGAAGAAAGACATACAGAGTTGCCCTCATCTGCTAAACTGTTCGTATGTAACACTTCCTTGTCAAGTCAACTCCTCCTGAACTTCTCAACCAATTTTCACCAAACTTGCTACGGAGTATCAGTGTGAAGTCCAGTTGGACTTTTGGCTTAGTTATGGCCCCTCTTTAATTATTTTTAATGGTAAAACTATGTACTTTGTACAACACACTTTCTTGTCCCCTCTACTCCTCCTGCTCAACCAAATTTGGCTAAACTTGTTCGGGAGTATCAGTAGGTTGTCTAGTTGTGCATATCTTCATTGTGTTGTAATCTATTAAATTTGGCCCGTTAATGATTTTAGGTCACCTGAAGATTATTGACGCATATGGGTCCTTTATAAAAATTGTGAATTTCATGACCCTGGGTCTCACGGTTTGGCCCTGGAAGTGGGGCCTACTTTACTAAATCTATATAAGCGAAAATGACAAAAACTGTTGTTTCTTATGACTGAATAGACTAATGTGAATGTCTTTCTGTGTGATTTGTTGTTGCTGATATAATGGTTAATACATTGTACCTATGTTAATTTTAAGGTCCCCACCCACATGGGGGCCTAAGGGGCAATCCCGAAACAGTCAAATTCAAGGTTAACTTTAAAAATCTTCATCTTATTATAAGAAGCTCTGGGAAAAATTGGTGAGCACAATTATTGACACCTATGGGTCATTTTTAAAATTGTAAATTTCATGTCCTTGGGTCTCATGGTTTGGCCCTATGGATGGGACCTACTTCACTAAATTTATATGAGAGAAAATGACAAAAACTGTCATTCCTGATGACAGAATAGACTTCTAAATTTAAATGGTTAATGATGTGAGTTTCTGTTACTGATATGACTGTTAATGCTTATGTTTTATTGAGTACCTCCCCTTCTGTAACCTTTGCCCTGGGCCAAAACAGTCATATTTAAGGTAAACTTTTAAAATCTTCGTATTATAGGAGTTACGCGTCAATCTATCAATCCAGGGGTTGTGAGTTCGAATCCCCGCCCGGCAACAGTCTCCGTGATGATTGATATACGACATTGTGTCTCATTATCATTCGTCTCTCACCACTGATTCAAGTGGGAAAGTTATCAGTTACTTGCGGAGATGGGGTGTGCTCGAGTACTGGTTAATCCCAGGAAACAATGGTTAGGTTAACTGATCATCTGTTAGCCCTCGATGGCATAAAAATGACGCTAAATATTCAGTCAATCAATAGTATTATAGGAAGCAATGGGAAGTCCTTCCGTCCGGTTTTTCGTGTCCGGCCTGTAAATTTGTCATGCATAGATGGATTTTGTTGATACTTGCTACAAATGATAAACATAATATGACGACGTGTTGTAAGACCCACACCCATACCTCAAAGGTCAAGGTCACAATTTAAAATTGTTTGACAACACTTGGAGTCTGTGTGAGATTTCATGTCTGGTCTGTAACTTTGTCATGCATAGATGAATTTAAATGATACTTGCTACAAATGAACAACATAACATGACGACCAGTCATGAGTAAGACCCACACCTATAACTCAAAGGTCAATGTCACAATTTGAGTTTGTTTGACAACACTTTGAGTCTGTGTGAGATTTCATGTTCAGCCTGTAACTTTGTCATGCATAAATGGATTTTTAGCTCACCTGAGCCAAAGGCTCACAGGTGAGCTTTTGTGATCGCCTGGTGTCCGTCGTCTGTCGTCCGTCGTTAACGTTTAGCTTCTAACAACTTCTCCTCTGAAACTACTGGGCCAATTTTGATATAACTTCACAGAAATGTTCCTTGGGTGACCCTCTACCAAGTTTGTTCAAGCCATCTTGATTCGTCAAAAAACATGGCCACCAAGGGGTGGGGCAAGTTTAATTAGTAAAAACTTAAAAAATCTTCTTGTCAGAAGCTACTGGCTCGATTTTAAAATAATTTCACTGAAATGTTCCTTGGGTGACCCTCTATCAAGTTTGTTCAAGCCATCTTTATTCGTCAAAAAATATGGCTGCCAGGGGGTGGGGTTAGTTAACTATATAAATGTTCCTTGGGTGACCCTCTACAAAGTTTGTTCAAGCCATCTTGATTCGTCAAAAAACATGGCCACCAGGGGGTGAGGTTAGTTTACTATATAAGCTATAGTAAAAGTTAATAAATCTTCTTGTCAGAAACTACTGGCTCGATTTTAAAATAATTTCACAGAAATATTCCTTGGGTGACCCTCTACCAAGTTTGTTCAAGCCATCTTGATTCGTCAAAAAACATGGCCGCCAGGGGGTGGGGTTAGTTTTTAGCTCTACTAGCCAAAGGCCAAAAGTGCTTATACGATGGCGCGTTGTCTGTCGTCCATCGTCTGTCGTCTGTCATCTGTTGTCTGTTAGCAGCACTTTCTCTGAAACCACTAGGCCAATTAAACTGAAACTTCACATGCATGTTTCTGTTGCATAGGAGACTATACAGAAGATTTTTTTTTTTCGATCTGAAATTCAAGATGGCCGCCGTTACTAAAAATAGTCCAAAACTTAAAAAATCTTCTTCTCATGAACGGCCCAACAGATTTTCAAAATGTTTATGTAGTAATGATGACCAACTATAGTATTGTTAGATTTGTTCAAATGGTGTCCCTAGAGTTCAATATGACCCCGCCCCGAGGGTTCAATTAGGGGACACATGTCATTATAATATTTTTTTTTTTTTTTTTTTTGAAATGGAAATAATTTTGCCTATATCTTCACAGAAGCATTGTTTTGTGAAGAAGATTCAGATTTGTAAAAATGACTGGGTTCCACTGTCTTAAGGGGTCAGAAGGGGCCCCAAAAGGGTAAAAATTGGGAATTACTAAAATCATTTTCTTAAGAACCGGTATATCAGATTTGTTCATATTTGGCATAAATTATCCCTATGTGTAGGGGTTTGATTTCAGATAAGAATTAAGGGGCTAAAATTTATAGGGGCCCTGTAAGGGGACTTAGAATTTTACATAGGGATACTATGGGAAAACAGAAAATTCTCTTTTTCTTTCATCTATTCTGAAACCACTAGGCCAATTAAAATCAAACTTCACATGCATGTTTCTGTTGCATAGGAGACTATATAGACGATTTTTTTTTTCGATCTGAAATTCAAGATGGCCACCGTTACTAAAAATAGTCCAAAACTTAAAAAATCTTCTTCTCATGAACGGCCCAACAGATTTCCAAAATGTTTATGTAGGAATGATGACCAACTATAGTATTGTTAAATTTGTTCAAATGGTGTCACTAAGGTTCAATATGACCCCGCCACAAGGGTTCAATTAGGGTACACATGTCATTATAATATTTATTTATTTTTTTTTTTTTAAATGAAAATTGATTTTGCCTATATCTTCACAGAAGCATTGTTTGGTGAAGGAGGCTCGGATTTTGTAAAAATGACTGGGTTCCTATGTCTAAAGGGGTCAGGAGGGGTCCCAAAAGGGTAAAAATTGAGAATTACTAAAATCGTTTTCTTAAGAACCGGTATGTCACATTTGTTCATATTTGGCATAAATTATCCCTATGTGTAGGGGTTCGATTGCAGATAAGAATTAAGGGGCTATAATTTATAGGGGCCCTGTAAGGGGACTTAGAATTTTACATAGGGATACTATGGGAAAACAGAAAATTCTCTTTTTCTTTCATCTATTCTGAAACCACTTGGCCAATTAAAATGAATCTTCACATGGATGTTTCAATTGCATAGGAGACTTTACAGAAGATTTTTTTTTTTCGATCTGAAATTCAAGATGGCCACCGTTACTAAAAAAATCCAAAACTTAAAAAAATCTTCTTCTCATGAACGGCTCAGCAGATTTTCAAAATGTTTATGTAGTTATGATGACCAACTATAGTTTTGTTAGATTTGTTCAAATGGTGTCCCTAGGGTTAAAAATGACCCCGCCCCGAGGGTTCAATTAGGGGACACATGTCATTATAATATTTATTTATTTTCTTTTTTTAAAATGGAATTGATTTTGCCTATATCTTAACAGAAGCATTGTTAGGTGAAGGAGGTTCAGATTTTGTAAAAATGAATGGGTTCCACTGTCTTTAGGGGTCAGGAGGGGCCCCAAAAGGGTACAAATTGGGATTTACTAAAGTCGTTTTCTTAAGAACCGGCATGTCAGATTTGCACATATTTGGCATAAATTATCCCTATGTGTAGGGGTTTGATTGCAGATAAGAATTAAGGGGCTAAAATTTATAGAAGCCCTGTATGGGGACTTAGAATTTTACATAGGGATACTATGGGAAAACATAAAATTCTCTTTTTCTTTCATCTCTTCTGAAACCACTAGGCCGATTAAACTGAAACTTCACATGCATGTTTCTGTTGCATAGGAGACTATGCAGAAGATTTTTTTTTTCGATCTGAAATTCAAGATGGCCGCAGATACTAAAAATAGTTCAAAACTTAAAAAATCTTCTTCTCATGAACGGCCCAGCATATTTTCAAAATGTTTATGTAGTAATAATGACCAACTATAGTTTTGTTAGATTTGTTCAAATCTTGTCCCTAGGGTTAAAAGTGACCCCGCCCCGATATTTCTATTGCATAGAAGAATTTCAAAAAGTGCTATGGCCACTATGAGTCAGTAGAGCGTCCTCAGGCCCTCTTGGGCCTCTTGTCTATATAAGCTTTAGTAAAAACTTAAACAATCTTCTTGTCAGAAACTACTGGCTCGATTTTAAATAATTTCACAGAAATGTTCCTTGGGTGACCCTCTACAAAGTTTGTTCAAGCCATCTTGATTCGTCAAAAAACATGGCTGCCAGGTGGCAGGGCAAGTTTAATTAGTAAAAACTTAAAAAATCTTCTTGTCAGAAACTACTGGCTCGTTTTTAAAATAATTTCACAAAAATGTTCCATTGGGAATCCTTCACCAAGTTTGTTCAAACCGTAGTGATTTGTCAAAAATCATGGCGGCCAGGGGGTGGGGTTAGTTTACTATATAAACTATAGTAAAAACTTAAAAAATCTTCTTGTCAGAAACCACCGGATCAATGTTAAAACAATTTTGCAGAAATGTTCCTTTGGTGACCCTTTACCAAGTTTGTTCAAGCCGTCGTAATTTGTTAAAAAACATGACCACCACAGTGAGGTGATAGTTAACTATATAGGCAGCTATAGTAAAAACTTCAAAAGCCTTCTTGTCAGAATCTACTGACCTGATTTCAATGTAATTTCATTGACATTTACCATGGGTAAACCTCTACCAAATTTGAACTCTTCTACGCATCTTTTATATCTTCAAAACAAATCAAAATTCTAACTACTCGCCCATCTCATTTTTCTGGAATTTTGAGTGTACATGTATTATATAATCTACTTATGTTGGGTGACTCAAGGTCAGTCAGGTGAGCGATATAGGGCCATTACGGCCCTCTTGTAATGATACTTGCTACAAATGATCAACATAACATGATGACATGTTGCGAGTAAGACCCACACCTGTACCTCAAAGGTCAAGGCCATAATTTGAGTTTGTTTGACAACGCTTTCAGTCTGTGTTAGATTTCGTGTCTGGTCTATAACTTTGTCATGCATAGATATATTTTGTTAATACTAGCTACAAATGAGCAACATAACATGAGGATTTGTCGCCCGTTACACCCAAATTCCCAATTTAAAGGTCAAGGTCACAATTTAACTTTGGTTGATGACACTTTCAGTCTGATTGAGATATGGTGTCCAGTCTGTAACTTTGTCACCTATGGATAAATTTTAAAAATATTTGGCTCAATTCATCAGCATGACATGACATGTCACGTATAAGACCCACATGTGTACCTCAAAGGTCAAGGTTACACTTTGAGTTTTTTTGACAACACTTTGAGTCTGTGAGATTTCATGTCAGGCCTGAGTAACTTTGTCATGCAAAGATGGATTTTATAAATACTTGCTACAAATGATCAACATAACATGACGACATGTTGCACTTAATACCCAGACTCCCACTTCAAAGGTCAAGGTCACAATTCAACTTTGTTTGACAACACTTTCAGTCATTTTGAAATTTCTTGTATGGTCTGTAACTTTGTCATCTATGGATAAATTTTAAAAACACCAGTAGATCAATATGACATAATTAAGTGTCTGGTCTGTGACTATGGTTTTAACTTGGCTCAATTTATCAAGATGACATGACGACATGTCATAAGTAAGACCTAGACCTGTACCTCAAATGGCAAGGTCACACTTTTAGTATGTATGACAACACTTTCAATCTGTTTGAGATTTCAAATCCGTCCTTTAACTTTATCATACATGGATTGATTTCAAAAACACTTGGCTCAATTGATCTGTAACTTTGTCTTACATTTAAGGATTTTAAAATAGCTTGACACAAGTGATCAGCATGTCATGTTGATGTTTCACCTGCATTTAACTGTTGAAATACCCGGACCATTACATCAGATGTCAAGGTCAAGGTTACACAAAGGTCAAGGTGAAGCTTTAATGTAAAAAAAAACACATGCAATTGCATGTCTAGTCTGAAACATCAGTCCATTACTCTTGATATTCATGGCTACTCTCTGCCTATTATAACATATATTGTTAGTTTTCACAGACCATTTGGGGGGCATGCGACACTTACCAGTGACATTTCTTGTTTTCTCAAATTTTGATGTTTTACTTATCATTGTTAACTAAATGTTTTCTTTATTTCAGATATGGACACTGATCAAGAGTGTACACCAATACTTTCTCATAAACCCAGTTTGGTTTCCAAGACGAGCACTAGCTCATCTCTATCGGGATACTTGAATGTTGGAGGAACCTCTGATGGGACTCTGACATTAGTTAATGTTTGCCAGCAAGAAAATGAAAGGAGCCATCTAATCAAGGAAGGCAGTGATCCAGAACTTCCAGAAACCAATGACAGTTTTGTTTTCCCAGGTGAAGATCAATCATCATACAAGTGGAAGAAGAAACCGAAAGTTAACAGTGAAATACAGCCAAACTTACCAGTTATAGAACCAGAGAATGGCATGGAAGCAGTATTCCACATTAGTGGAAGCAAACCAGAAACAAGAGTGTCAGCTACTGATCTTCCTACACAAGTCCCAACTTTACCACCTTTTACAACTATAACTAATGATCCATCAGAATTTCATGTATTAAATGACTATGTTGCAGCTGAAAACACAGATGCAATTCCAAGTGTTTCAGATGCAGCAGAAAATGTAATTGGTTCAGGAAAAGTATTCACTTCGGAAGGCAGTTGTGCAGCGGTTGATGGCAATGAAACTGCTGTAATGGATACAGATGCAGCAGAGAATGTAATTGGTTCAGGAAAAGTGTTCACTTCGGAAGGCAGTTGTGCAGCAGTTGATGACAATGAAACTGCTGTAATGGATATAGATAAATATGCTGATGAGATGACTAGTGAATCTAGCTTATCTGGTAGTTATCTAAATATATCTGATAAGATCTGTAATACTTCACTACATTCAAATCGAAGAACTAAAGAAGATGTTGATGGTCCTCAACTTGACTTGTCTGATGCTGAAGACGACCCAAGATATGACCATGACACCTCATTAGATTCATACTATGATCCAGATTCGTTGTCTAATGGGGAAGATGCCTCAATAGGTGAGCTAGACACAAGCAGTGTTAATTCTTTTGATGCTGTTGCAGATAAAACTGTGAAAGCTACTGAAGAAAACTTGATAGAGAAAGATTCAGGTATTGAATATTCATGCAATCAAATCAACAGTTTGGTAAAATCAGGAAAAAAATTACCAGAAATCCATGAAGAAAATAATCAAGCCTTTAGTACTGAAATGAAAGAAACTTGTCTGAAAAGGGAAATGAAGCTTGCAAATGAAGTTAACAAGTTTGGAAAAGGGTCAGTGGTTACTTCTGCTGGGAGTGTCGGAAATGGAGGTTCTGGTTCATCCGGTGTGACTTCATATGTCACGGCAGTAGTGCAGTAACTTCAGATTGAATCCGGAATTAATATGTACATAAGATAATTCTAACATTTTGTAGCGGAATTAATTGTTTTTTGTGGCATTTCACTGACAGTGAGACATATGTTTACATGTAGCATAAGCTGGCATGACTTCACAAGGAGGCATTGGTTGATGAGATCGAGGACAGTGTTCGGTAACAACAAAGGTTTACGGGTTTGCCGTCAGCACCTTCATTTTTCATTAGATCTTTATCAAACTTACACAGATGCAATTCCAAGTGTTTCAGATGCTATATTAATATAATATCTTAGTTTTTAAACTTGCCAAATCTGATGGTAAATGTGTGAGTTATAGACCTTGCATTATCAAAAGTTGTCTTACCTTGCAAGCACTCTTGCCTCAGCATGTCACAATTGAGCCTTTCGTGGATCAGTGCAACACTGTTCTGTCTACATATGAACAATAAGGAAATAGAACAGTGTTGCATTGAACCAGTGATTTGTTTTTTTTCCACAGCAGTTGCATATCATAACATCTGAACTACTTATTAATCATGCCAAGAACCCTCTGATGACGAGTGGTCAAAGACGCCATTTCAAGATCACTTAACTCTCACCGCTAAGGTGGTAGGTTCTACTCGTGCACCATCCAAAAACTTTATTTGAGAAAGTTTGCCAGTTACTTGTGGAAGGACAGTGATTCTTCTCAGATTCATTCCGGGGTCGAAACTGTATATGCCATATATAACCTGAAATGTGTTAAAAATGGCATTAAATCGCATTAAAAAAAAAATAAACATAATAATAATAAACATGCCTAATTTGATAATTTCTTAGTTGTGGTCCTCGGGTTATAAAAGTTAGTTTATTTAGCATAGTTTCAGGTCACAGGATACTATGACGCAGACATTATTTCAGGAATCCGGAGATTGAAATCCGGTAAGAGTTCAGGCCCTTCTGGAATCGGAGCAGACTTTTTTAAAAATACGGAAACTGAAGTTGTCCCATATCTGAATACAATATTTAACAAAATCTTAGATAGCGGTACCTATCCAGATGCTTGGTCAGAAAGTATTCTATGCCCAATACACAAATCCGGATTAAAAGACGACCCAAATAATTACAGAGGAATTTCGCTAATAAGCATTATGTAAAAAATATTTTCTAATATTGCTACGCAAAGAATTTACAGTTGGGCTGAGCGTGAACATAAGATTGATGAGGCGCAAGCAGGCTTCAGATCTGGTTATTCTGCAATAGATAACATCTTTTCCTTACAAGCACTTGTACAGAAATATATTTCAAAGAAAGGAGGGCGTTTTTACTGTCTTTTCGTAGACTTTAGCAAAGCGTTTGACACTTTAATTCATAATAAATTATTTAATAGTATTGCGCGTAAAGGCATTCATGGTAAAGTTTTATCTGTATTTAAATCTATGTATAGTAAAACTAAATGTTCCATACGTACGCCAAATGGTATTACTGATCCATTCCCGTGTAATATTGGAACGAGACAGGGGGACATAAGTAGTCCTATTTTATTTTCACTTTATATCAATGGCCTTTGTACATTATTTAGAGAACGCTGTGGTACTGGAATATTTGTCTCTAACGATATACCTGATATCATGTATTTATTATTTGCTGATGATGTAACAAGCGTAGCTGAGACTGCGTCAAAGCTACAGATTCAACTAAATGTATTAAATGATTTTTGCATTTCTACAGGCATGAACATTAATCTTAAGAAAACTGAAATTATTGTATTTAGAAATGGTGGCAGACTTCGTTTATATGAAAATTGGTCGTACAGAGGAAATCTCATAAAAACAACGTCGTTATATAAATTCATGGGCATTCTGTTGACACCCAAACTGTCGTGGACTTCCGCCAAAAGCAAAATTGCGACACAGGCCAAAAAAGCTATATATTCTATTCGAAATTATCAAAGGCCATTTGGACGATTTTTACATAATGAACTATTTAAATTGTTTGATTCAATGGTAAAACCTATATTATGTTATGCATCAGAGATATGGGGTTACGAATATTCAAGTGCAATTGAGTCAGTTCAGGCTGATTTTTGTAAATACTTCTTAGGTGTTAATAGTTCTGTAAATAATAGCGTAGCGCTCGGCGAGTGCGGAAGGCTTCCTTTGTGCGTTACTTATCATACAAATTGCATTAAGTACTGGTGTAAAATAATACATATGCCAAATCACCGATATCCAAAACATTGTTATAGAATGCTTAAAGATTTAGATGATGTTGGAAGAAAAACTTGGGCTTCAAGTGTCAAGAAATTATTGTTTCGATATGGATTCGGGTATGTTTGGATTTCACATGAAGTGGGGGATATTAATATGTTTATTTTAGCATTTAAACAACGACTATCAGATTGCATGACCCAGTACTGGTATGGTAGTATTGCAGAATCCACACGTTGTGACACTTATAAGTACTTCAAAACTTTACTAAATCCAGAAAAGTATCTTTGTATTGAAATTCCCTTTTTACATAAAAAATCTCTTGCCCGTTTTCGATGTTCTAGTCACAAGCTCAAAATAGAAACTGGTCGTCACGAAAATATTGAAAGGCAAGACCGAAAGTGTACATATTGTTATATTCATGCGAATATAAACGTTATAGAAGACGAATATCATGTATTTTTTCTGTGTCCGAGATATGCGGATCTGAGACTACAATGTTTACAGTCTTGGTATTCCGGTGAAAATAACTTAGAAGATTTTTATCAGCTACTACAACTAAATGACACCTTCAAACTTAGGAAACTAGCTGCATATATCCATTTTATTTTGGTACGAAATGAATCACAATTATAATAGAAAAGAATATTGTAAAATATTTCCACATAAATTGTATGCCATATTTCATTTCATATTTTGACACTACTAAATGTTTGTAAATAATGATATGTATTTTGGGCCGGAGGCCTCTATTTACGAAATAAAGGATTTGTATTTGTATTTTAGGGACCTGGCAGCCCTCTGTTGTATTTATAAAACACTGTCACCTGCTGGTTCTCAGTTCAGGGTCTGGTTTCACTGGACATCTCAAGTTGAGATTTTCCTCATCTCAAAAATCTCAATTTCTCTAAATGATTACTTTAACTCAATTACACAGTAAATGACATCACATAATTGAAGTCAGAACAAATCCTTACTCTTTTGTAAAAGATAACATGCAAAATTATCAATGTAAATCAAGTTATGGCATTTAAAATATTTGAGTTGAGGAAAATCTCAAGTTGATATGTTTAGTGAAACTCATGGGCCCAGGAATATAAGGATATTATATTTCAAAATATTTTCACCTTGATAGTGCCTTTATTATATATAATTGTGTAATATTGTACTGATATTAAGAAAGGCACCTTTATATTGTACAGTATTGTAGGTTAGATTATATCCACACATACTTTTACTGTATTAATATGTAATAAGTCTGGTGACTGAATTGTGCCATTTCATCTTGTATTTAATTTAAAGGGATGATAATGTGCAATTTTTTTATATAATGATGTGTAATTCAGTAAGACCTCTGTATATATACTAGGAAGATTTGATACATTTATGTATAATACACACAGCTATATACATCCAGTTTCAGGGTTCTCCATGGCGAATAATGCCCTGTTGAATAATACACACAGCTATATATATCCAGTTTCAGGGTTCTCCATGGTGAATAATGCCCTGTTGAATAATACACACAGCTATATATATCCAGTTTCAGGGTTCTCCATGGTGAATAATGCCCTGTTGAATAATACACACAGCTATATATATCCAGTTTCAGGGTTCTCCATGGTGAATAATGCCCTGTTGAATGATACACACAGCTATATATATCCAGTTTCAGGGTTCTCCATGGTGAATAATGCCCTGTTGAATGATACACACAGCTATATATATATCCAGTTTCAGGGTTCTCCATGGCGAATAATGCCCTGTTGAATAATACACACAGCTATATACATCCAGTTTCAGGGTTCTCCATGGCGAATAATGCCCTGTTGAATAATACACACAGCTATATACATCCAGTTTCAGGGTTCTCCATGGCGAATAATGCCCTGTTGAATAATACACACAGCTATATACATCCAGTTTCAGGGTTCTCCATGGCGAATAATGCCCTGTTGAATAATACACACAGCTATATATATCCAGTTTCAGGGTTCTCCATGGTGAATAATGCCCTGTTGAATAATACACACAGCTATATATATATCCAGTTTCAGGGTTCTCCATGGCGAATAATGCCCTGTTGAATGATACACACAGCTATATATATATCCAGTTTCAGGGTTCTCCATGGCGAATAATGCCCTGTTGAATAATACACACAGCTATATATATCCAGTTTCAGGGTTCTCCATGGTGAATAATGCCCTGTTGAATAATACACACAGCTATATATATCCAGTTTCAGGGTTCTCCATGGTGAATAATGCCCTGTTGAATGATACACACAGCTATATATATCCAGTTTCAGGGTTCTCCATGGTGAATAATGCTCTATTGAATGATACTTGGAGTACATAACTAAAGTACATAGGCCTTTTTTTTTAAGTGTAAGAATCTTGCTACCATGGGAAAAAAGGGGCATTATAATTTAAACTGTGTAGTGAGATGTTAATAGGGGTCTTCCTCGACAAATTGAATTGCAGAATGCCATATATAACCTATACATACAGTGTGATAATGAGGGCATTAAACCCCATTTGTGTATGTATCTTACAGATACTATCCATGCACTTCTGTGACCAAGTGATCAACATGTTGTTCAATGCCATGTTACATATAGACGGCATACTCTTGTCACCATAAGAATATAATATATAATTTAATAATTACTGGTATGTATTCCTTTTTAAAGCAGATCATCCCTTCATAATATTACACCAGTTTACTCTGATAAAACTGTAAAAAGCATATTCGATCATTACAAAGTTATTTACAAAAAACAATTCCAATTCTTGATGATTTTAATGGGGGTTCCATGATGTGCTGAGGTGATTGAAGACACAACACATGTTGCATGAATATTAATTGCAGTGAAAGGTTCATAAATGTTTGAAAAGTTCCGTGAGCATTCTCTTTTATTCAGAATCGATGATTGTGTTTTAATTTAAACAAAGACTGACTGTTTCATAACCAATTTATTCCGTAGCATATGTTTCTGAACCGACGTAATGTGAAAAATCCAGTCACAACTTGTTTTCTTAGGCAATGTATACATGTATTTTAACATGCAAGAAAATTAATCTTATACAGACGATGAATAGGGTGTAAGAAAATAAAACTCTTGGCCAAGATATGTGCCAGTAACTCAGTAGAGCTGTGTTAACCATGTCCTCCATGTCCCAGTGGTATAAGGCATTGTCTCAAGATCACTTGTCTCTCACCACTGAGGTTGTAGGTGTGAGTTCCACTCACTCGAAGAAAAACTTTATGCGCGAAAGTTTGTTAGTTACTTGCGGCCAGACGATTGTTCTACTTTGATTCATTCTGAGGTCTTCCTCCACCAGTAGAACTGGATATGCCATATATAACCTGACTCAGTCTGAGGTCTTCCTCCACCAGTAAAACTGGATATGCCATATATAACCTGATTCAGTCTGAGATCTTCCTCCACCAGTAAAACTGGATATGCCATAATATATAACCTGAAATGAATTGAAAATGGCGTTGAACCCCATTAAAACAACAACGACAAAATGTTCACTTAACCCCTTGCAACATCTCTATTTATTTACATCCTCTACATCACCAAGCAATGGTAGTAAAAGTAAGTACATCGGCATTTAATGATTAATGTATATATTATTCATGTTCAGTTTTAGTAGAAATAGATATTTCCACAAAATGTTTGATATATTTAAATATTTATACATGTATTCACATTTGGTTTTGATAAAAAATAGACTGATATTTCCACATATTATTTAATGTTTAAATATTCATATTCAGTTTAGTAGAAATAGATATTTCCACAAAATGTTTGATATATTTAAATATTTATACATGTATTCACATTTGGTTTTGATAAAAATAGACTGATATTTCCACATATTATTTAATGTTTTAATATTCATATTCAGTTTTAGTAGAAATAGATATTCCCACACATTATTTAATATATATTTAAATATTCATATTCAGTTTTAGTAGAAATAGATATTTCCACACAATGATTAATATATTTAAATATTCATTTTCAATAAAAGTAGATTTTCGCAATGATTAATATATTTAAATAATGGTTTATACTCAATTGAAATCCTTTTTAGTCACTAAAACTAGAATTTTTTTACTTTGGTGGTACTCTAATGAATTTATGTCATGCAGCCACAGTGATTGCTGTTGTAAATAGGCATAAAATAATGTCTCTGAAACAGCTGGTTTTACCTCAGATGAGCGTATCTGGGCTGTCTGGGTCCTCTTGTTTTATGGGAAACTTCTTGTGTAAACAAAAATCCATGTTTCTTTGATGTTCTTTACTTTGGTGAAATGTAATGAATTGATGCCCATATGCCATGCAACCTCGGTGATTTCTACTGTAAATAGGCATGAAACAATATCTCTGTGTCCTCTTGTGAGAGCAGAAATCTGTTTTTTTATGTGTTTTCTTGGTGAACAGTTATTTTTCGAGCCAAATACATTGTATGTACTTGTTAAGTATTACCATATTATGCATGGAACTTTAATATTTCTGTTTATTTTGTTATACTATATAGAATGTACATTTTATACATAACATGTTTTATTGTAACTCATTTTTTCCCAGGGTTCCAGTATTGTACCATGACTTGTTCACGCAATAAGGAGATTTCTTTGATAATTTTTTACACATGACTGTAAAACTGTGATTATAATGCACACTCAAGTATATGTATTCTATGTTAAGTTTCTCATGACTGTAAATAGGGTCCTTCATGGCCTTCATGGCCGAGTGTCTAAGGCGCCATCCCAAGATCACTTACCTCTCATTGCTAAGGGCAATAGCCTGTGTGGTTCCGGCTAAGAATAGAATCACTGCCGATCTCTGCAGAGGGGTAGGAATCCTCCAAATGGGTGTTATGTTCATTTTATCATTTTTTGTCATGTTCATTATTGTGGTTACCTGGAATCTTCCTTCCTGTTGGCGTCGAATAACCTATAATGTGTTAGTACGCCGTAAAACCCTATTCATTCATTCATTCATGCCAAGGTCAAAGATTCGAGTCCTGCTCTCTTAAAAAGCATTAAGTGAGAAAGTTTGCCAGTTACTTAGGAATGAATCTAGGTAAAACCACCGCCATTTTCAACACATTTCATGTTATTAATGGCAAGGTCCTCCCATATGCCATATATAACATTTTTGATCACTCGGCCATGGAAAACCCTGCCATAAATAACATGAATTGTGTTGAAAATGGCGTTAAACCCCATTCACTTCTGAAAACCAATGTTACAATATGCTCATGAGTATAATCTTTTCTGTGTTTTAGTTTATACTAATTTATTTTAGCTTGATTGCGAGCACAGTGTAGTAATGGATAGGGTGTTGGCCACTATGCTAGAACTCATAGGTGCTATCCTAGGATCAACCCGATGGACTCTAAAATCACCCTGTACCTATTCACCCTGTTAACCTTAGATACATGTTGTCATCTGTTGGTCCATACATATATATACACAGGACAAAACATGGGGTTGACCAGATTGCTTTCTCAAAATTTCAGATAGTTTAATGACTTCCTTTCATGTTGGCCCATGTGTTGTAATATATCTCTATGCACCTTCAGATGGTTATATTGTCACCAAACAGCATCCAATATCATCCAAACTTGGCAGGCAGAACTTATGTTCCAATTTCTCATATGTACAAAAGAAACTTGATTATTTTAAGGATTTTTATCAAAAAAATGCTCAACCAATTTACACAGCTTAATTTCTCAGTATCTTGCTACCATCACCAAGGGAGGTAATTGTAAAGTGAGAGCTATATACATTGCACAAGTGTTGGTGTAGGTTTGCTTCAATGTAAGTTTTAATGAAATTTTAAAACTGCGTTTTTTCTAAGTTTTATAGCCGACTTAAGTATGTTAATGATGTGACCATTCATAATTGTAACAGTTATATATTGTATAGCCTTAATGTTCCACTTATATATATATATGTGTGTGTTATTATGTTTGTGTCCCAAATCATTTTGACATTAATAATTGTCTATTTTATACAGCATGTGTGCATAGTATACATCTAGTATGAACTGATTGTTTGTGGGAAAATTTTATGATATTCAACTAGAGTTTTTGAAGTAGAACATAATGATTCAAATAATTATGAGCCCGTGTGGTTCCAGCTTAGAATAGAATTACTGTCTATCTCTGCAGAGGGGTAGGAATCCTCCGAATGGGTGTCATGTTCATTTTGTCATTTTTGTGATGTTCACTATTGTGGTTAAACTATCAAACCCTGTGTGGTTCCAGGGAGCCATGAGTGATGGCAAGAATAGGATCACTGTGGCTTATGCATGTCGTAAGAAGCAACAAATTGAGTAATACGATAGAATTTGCTGAAACTCAGCAGTTCTGCAGGTATCAAGGTTCTAGGTTCATTTTGCGTATTCATTTGTTGATGTATTTTTTTTTTAATCTGTTTGTTAATTTGTTGTTTTTGTACATGTAGAATGAACCTGGAATCTTCCTTCCTGTTGGCGTCGAATAACCTATAATGTGTTGGTATGCCGTAAAACCTTATTCATTAATTATTCAAATAATCATGAATTTTTAAAAGGTGTATCAAATATTAAACGCAAGCATAATTATGTTTCTTGGATGAATTAACATGTGAAAGTCACAGTTAAAATGTGAAAGTCATTGTTTTCGTATGAATAACATGTGAAAGTCATGGTTCTGATATGAATAACATGTGAAAGCCATGGTTCTTATATGTATTAACATGTGAAAATCATGGTTCTCATGTGAATTAACATGTGAAAGTCTTTGTTCTTGTATGAATAACATGTGAAAATCATGGTTTTCATCTGAATTAACCTTTGAAAGTCATTGTTCTCATATGAATTAACATATGACATTGTTTTTGTCTGAATCAAGCCCGTGTGGTTCCAGCTAAGAATAGAATCATTGTCGATCTCTGCACAGGGGTAGGAATCCTCCAAATGGGTGTCATGTTCATGTTCATTTTATCATTTTTCACTATTTTGGTTAAATTATCAACCCCTGTGTGGTTCCAGGGAGCCATGAGTGATGGCAAGAATAGGATCACTGTGGCTTATGCATGTCATAAGAAGCGACAAATTGAGTAATACAATAGAATTTGCTGAAACTCTGCAGTTCTGCAGGTTCTAGGTTCATTCTACATATTCAATTGTTGGTGTATTTTTTTAAATCTATATGTTAATTTGTTGTTTTTGTACATGTAGAGTGAATCTGGAATCTTCCTTCCTGTTGGCGTCGAATAACCTATGTGTTGGTACGCCGTAAACCCTATTCATTCATTCATTTTCTGAATTAACATGTAAAAGTCATGGTTCTTGTCTGAATTAACATGTGAAAGTCGTGGTTCCTGTATGAATTAACATGTGAAAATCATGATTCTCATATGAATTAACATATGAGAGTCGTGGTTCTTGTCTGAATTAACATATGGAATTCATGGTTCTTGTCTGAAATAACATATGAAATTTATGGTTTTTGTCTGAATTAACATATGAAAGTCATGGTTCTTGTCTGAATAAACATGTGAAAATCATGATTATGATATGAATTAACATATGAGAGTCGTGGTTCTTGTCTGAATTAACATATGAAATGCATGGTTCCTGTCTAAATTAACATATAAATGTCATGGTTCTTGTCTGAATTAACATGTGAAAGTCATGGTTCTCGTCTGAATTAACATGTGAAAGCCATGATTCTCATCTGAATAAAATGTTAAAGCTATGGTTCTCATCTGAATTAACATGTGAAAGTCATGGTTCTCATCTGAATTAATGTGAGAGTCATGGTTCTCGTATGTATTAACATGTGAAAGTTATTATTCTTGTATGAATTAACATGTGAAAGTCTGAATTAACATGGAAAGTCATGGTTCTCATCTGAATTAACATGTGAAAGTCATTGTTCTCGTATGTAATAACAAATGAAAGTCATGGTTCTCATGAAATAACATATGAAAGTCATGATTCTTGTATGAATTAACATGTGAAAGATATGGTTCTTGTATGAATTTATATTTGAAAGTCATGATTCTCATGAAATAACCTGTGAAAGTCATGGTTCTTATATGAAAATAATGGTTCTGGTATGAATTAACATGTGACCGTCATGATTCCTGTGAAAGTCATGGTTTTTATTTGACTTAACATGTGAAAGTCAATTGTTCTCATGAATTAACATGTGAAAGTCATGATTCTTATATGAATTAATATGTGCAAGTCATGGTTCTTGTATGTATTAACATGTGCAAGTCATGGTTCTCGTATGAATTAACATGGGCAAGTCATGGTTCTCGTATGAATTAACATGTGCAAGTCATGGTTCTCTTATGAATTAATATGTGCAAGTCATGGTTCTTGTATGAATTAACATGTAAAAGTCTTGGTTCTCGTATGAATTAATATGTGCAAATCATGGTTCTCGTATGAATTAATATGTGCAAGTCATGGTTCTTGTATGAATTAACATGTAAAAGTCTTGGTTCTTATATGAATTAACATGTGAAAGTCATTATTCTCATGAATTAACATGTAAAAGTCTTGGTTCTTATATGACTTAACATGTGAAGTCATGATTCCTGTGAAAGTCATGGTTTTTATTTGACTTAACATATGAAAGTCATGGTTCTTGTATGTATTAACATGTGCAAGTCATGGTTTTCGTATGAATTAACATGGGCAAGTCATGGTTCTCGTATGAATTAACATGTGCAAGTCATGGTTCTCTTATGAATTAATATGTGCAAGTCATGGTTCTTGTATGAATTAACATGTAAAAGTCTTGGTTCTCGTATGAATTAATTTGTGAAAGTCATGGTTCTTGTAAGAATTAACATGTGCAAGTCATGGTTCTCGTATGAATTAACATGTAAAAGTCTTGGTTCTTATATGAATTAACATGTGCAAGTCATGGTTCTCGTATGAATTAACATGTAAAAGTCTTGGTTCTTATATGAATTAACATGTGAAAGTCATGATTCTCGTATGAAATAACACATGAAAGTCTTGGTTCTTATATAAATATTACCATAAAAGTCGGAATGATGAAAATTTCAGATGAGATTTTGTACAATTTTGTAGATAATACTTTAGGAATACAAATATTAATGTGAATTATATAATCTTGGGAGTTTGGGGGTTACTAGGTACTTTAGGATCTGTGAATCTGAACTGTAATTGTGTCATGAATATGAAAGTGATTTTGTTAAAACAATTTTACAATTTTGAAATGCATTAAGAAAATCCTGAATTTGTTATGGCAATTTTTTTTACTGTGAAAAAATCATTTTAAAAATAATAATTATCATGATGTAAAATTTAAGGGCTTCCATTACACAAAACCAACACCAAAGAGTGTTTAACCTTTTTATTATCAACAGGACTGGTGTGTGAAGGTTCTAGGTTCATTCTGCATACTTATTTGTTAATGTCTTTGTGTGTCATTCTGTATTTTCATTAATTATTTTGTCTTTGTAAGTTGAAGTTGAATCTGGAAATTGATTTATAAAACCAGGTTTTAGTGAACCAGTATATTCATTTGTTAATGTATTTGTGTTTCATTCTGTATTTTCATTTATTGTTTTGTCTTTGTAAGTGAGCAGTGAGCTAGGGGTATTATTTCTTGTTTGTGCCATATAATGTAATTTTAACATTTTTTTTAGTGAAAATTGTTCATCCATTTAATCATTTAAGAAGTATTAATTAGTACTTTGTGTAATAAAAGAGACTGCCAATCAATATGTTTGTGTTTATTTCATTTATTGCCAAGATCAGTGACACACATATATATATATATATATACATGTATATGAAAGAAGTTGCTATGTTGAGCCCATTAAAAAAGTATTCATGAGCACAAGGACTTATATAGATGGATAGGGTGGGACCTACTTTACTCAATGTATATAAGAGAAATAGACAAAAAACTCTATTTCTTATGACTGAATAGACTTATATGAATGTTTTTTTGATAACCAGGTGATCATTAAGGTCCATGAGCCAGTAGAGCAATCAGGTCCTCTTGGGCCTCTTGTTGGGATCTTTTCTGATGCACATTCACAATGTATGATATATATATATATATATATATATATATGGAGTTAATTATTTGTGAACGACCAGGCATAAATGTACATACCAGGCTATGGCGAGCGCGCCTAGCTACAATGCAAACCATAGGCACAATATCAAGGCATCTATTAAACCAATAGATTTGGTATCAACTATGACTTGTATACTATGATTTTACATGCAACATATCTGGATGGACATTATAACTTACATGAACAGATAGCTTTATATGAAATAAATACATATGGTTTCACTGTATCTTCATGGTCCAACTGGATCCTACTCCTATAAAGCTATCAGCTAACACTTAAAAATGGTCTCAAGAGTGCTCAGGTATATTTCCACTCAACTAATTACATGCATCGGCAATGTTTTCTAAAACAGGATGTCACTGAAATTTCAAATTAATTTTTTCAGTGTTTTGGGGGATGAAACAACTGACGCGGGAATTGTTGAGGAAATGAGTTTGTGTATGAGGTGTGTCTCAGAAACTGCCGAAGTTAGAGAAAAGTTTCTTAGGTTCGTTGATTTTCCCAAAACTGATGCGAAAACAATCATTGACATTTTAACTTTAACAGAAAATAATCAAGACTTGCCAAAATGGCGCGGTAAGGGGTTTGGCGATATTCAACGATGAGTGGAAAAATAAAAATGTAAGAATAAGAAAGCTCCATATCCAAATGCAAAATAGTTCATTGCAAGAGTCATTGCCTCAATCTTGTCGACGTTACATCTCGTGTAAACTTGCCACTTATTAATAGCTTTGTGTCTGTGTTTCAAAAACTTATTTTTCTTCTTCTGGAACTCTGATAAAACTATTTTGAAAAATCAAATGTCAAACGCTGTATTGCAATTACTTGCGGATTTAACGAAGGGCACAAGCGACGAAAAAAAGAAAGTATCATACTCCAAGGTGCGATAAGGAGGTTATCGAGCTTACCAACACTATCTGACACAAGATGGCTGTCATATATTGTTGCTATCAGGACCGGGTGACTACTCGTATATTACGACATAATTTACTATACTTTAAGTGATATTAAGGACGAATCAGCTGGACAGTCAGCTGCTGGTGCAACTAGTTATCAGTTTACACGCCATGAACAACTTTGAATATTTGTCGCGCGACCATGACACAGTTTATTTCCAGCTTCACACGACCTTTGTCTAAGAATTTACAAGCTTCCAACTTTGATCTTTAAGCTCACAAAGAAGCGGGAAATTTGATTGAAACCTTTACTGAACTAAGATCCGAAAAAACAGACGACATGTTTTGTTAACTATACAGCAGAGCAAACAGTCCTCTAATGTCAATACTATGCCACTAATTCCTAGAACTGCTGGACACCAACGACTCAGAACGAATGCTAAACAAAATTTGACCGTTGCTGAACATTTTAATTGTTTTATCCGTTTGTCGCATGCATTATTTCACGCATGAGTATTTTGGTGTCAGGATATCATGAACAGCTAACTGTAGAATTTGAGCATAAGATGAAAAAGGAATTCTTATTCGACTTTTCATTTCATAGTCAGTTTGAGTCTAAAGTTGTCTGATTGAAGTACGAAATCCTCTTTTTCCAAGAAATAACAATTCCTGTTCTACTATACAGCTATGAGTAATGGCAAAGCGTGACGCAATCTGATATATTAACATTAGAAAAAGTACTCCGATTATCAGCAAAATGTATACAAAAGCTGCCATTGAACACTTGAACAGATATGGTCATCTCCATGCTTGGATGGAGGCCGATCATATCATATATTGAAAAACGTAAATTAAATTTCCTGCAAAATTATGTACAATGCCTTGACTTGTTGTCAAGACAAATCTTTGACTTACTTTTTAAGCTTAAAGAATGCCAAGGCTAACATGGATTCGTATCGGATATAGATTCCTTACTAGTTAAATATGGGCTTTCTCATTATATTGACACTTATATCCGAAGTGCTGAATTACCAAGTAAACCGAACTGCTGAATTACCAAGTAAATTGTCATGGAAAATAATTGTTGTTGTTGTTATAAAAGCGGTGTAGGATTTCCATGACCATGAGAGACTGATAAGAATACGTGCAGATCCTGAACTTGATCGTTTTAAAAGTATTAATGACAGAATTAAACACTACATATATAGGAATGTTCAGATTCTCCTGATGACATTGTGTGTGCCCTCAGTTCAGTGCAACACAACTTCTGATGTCAGTTGATCAATGAACCGGCCGTGAAAGCGCTTGTAAACCACATAACCATGCAACAAATGATGTAAGAAAACATATACTCACTGTATGTCCGGACTTCCATATGGACAAATCAGACTTCCACATGGACAAATAGCACTACCTTACTACAGTAAAACCCCTCTAATAATACCTTTTATTGGGACCAGGCAAAATAGGTCTTAATAGTGAGGTGGTCTTATCGAATTTCAGAATAATTGGCAAAAGTTATATGCCTATGTAACTGTAATAGTAGATTAATGTATATAATATTCTACATGTGAAAAGAGTGCTTTGATGCTCTCGAACGTCAATGGGATGGGATTGGTTGAATGGTTTTACACTGCTGTATGTCCACAAGGGTGTGACCTTAAAACTTGTTGCACATACTGGGAAAATGGAATGTTAGCGGACACAGAAGAATTACATTGATGTTGACATTAGAACTACCTTCAGTTCTGTGTTAATTGCAACTATAGTTCGCAATCTGTTATAAACGGGAACGGTAATAAATCCAACACGCCAAATGTTATGAAACTACGTCGTCCTATTTCTAGAAGGAACCTACGGAATTAGTGATGTTTTGTAGTGATGTTAAACAGCACATTTATATGTACATAACTTGTACAATAGATGTTACCTGTAGTGGATGATTCAAACTATAAATAGAATGACAGCACTTCAGATCAGTGCATTTTGTTTAAATACAAACAATAATTTGTTTTATAGGAATATCAATATGAGACGTCGATATCACTTTTAGTTATTAAGGCATTCGGTGGATTGAACATAGATTTGAAAAAAAAAATTGAAAAAAAAAAAAGAAAAAAAAAAAAAAAAAAAAATTCAGATGGGGTGGCAACGTCGGATATCCACGGGTGTCAATTCCGATACTTCCCATCCATCACCTGTGGAAAATTACGCTAGCTCCGCGTTGTTATATTTGAACAGAACAGAAAAAATACAGCTAACGTTAATAACGGCATTTGCATGAAAATAGCATTGCGATTGGAAAACGTTCCCTTCATGAAATCGTGAAGGAACCAACCATATGGTAGCATCGTGGCTTGGTAAGAACCGACGCAAAGCTAGTGTAATATCTCGCTGGTGATCAATGGAGAGCACCGGAATGGATTACACGTGGGTATCCGACGATGATAGTGTGTGGGGAACTAACCAAGGCCCATTACTCCTGACTTTGATTCAATAGTAAGCTATCAAATAAATCAATGTAAAATGTCATCCATTAGTATACATATTTAAACCGACAGTAAGTAGAAATTGTAAAATTAATATCTGATTTGTATAAAAAAAATAACAAATATAGTTTTATTTTCAGGGCCAATAGTCTTAGTACTAAGTGTTAATATGTACTATAATATCTGGTCTAAAAAAGCTATTTATGGTTATTTAAGATATTGGTGAAATATGGGCAACCGTATACAATACAGTGTGGATTCTCCATTTTGTAAGGCTTCAAAATGTCTCTCAGATATAAGGAAAACCCAGGAAATGCATTCTAGGACAAAGGTCTTGTATAGAAGGATAGGAAACTTGCACCTCCTTGCTAAATGTTGGTAAAACAGCACACGAAGGACTCATTATTTGGTAAATTAATCATTCATAATTCCCAGCAAATGATTTATTGTACATAAAATGCAAGTTGTATGCAATCTTACATGTTTAAACAGGTTTCGATCACGCAAAATGATATTGAATTAAAGATATTGAGATTTGAAGGAAAAATCCTAGTAATTTGTCGTTATTTTGTAATCAAAAATACGTCACACAATTTTAAACATAAATTTCTGGGAATGGTATAATATTTTTTTAATGAGATTTTCATTCTGCAAAGTAAGAATTTTGATTTGTGTTCCTGAGATGGAAGTTAAAATAATCGAAAACTTGATATATTGCGAGATTTTGCGTGAGTATGCGAGCGTTCACAAAATCGCAGTCAGTTGTCTTTCCTTCTCTATATAATTCCTTGCTAGGATCTAACAATTTTCAGAGTGGGAGAGGCATGCGTCCGGATCCCTCTAGCAAGGTTGGAATTGTGCCTCCTGTAAAATAGGTTATGGTCCTGAATAGTAGCTGCAGTAGTAGTAGAAGTAGTGGTAATGGTAGTGGTAGAAGAAGTAGTAGCAGTAGTAGTATTGTGAGACGTAGTGCAGAGTGGATAGAAGTGACGTAGACGAAGAGCTAGTGTGAGATAGGTAGGGTAGGAGTAGTAGAACAGTAGAAGTAGAATATGAGTAGTGGGTGGTAGAGGCAATGAATAAGAGATAGTTCCTTAGTAGAATAAACAGCAGTAGAAGTGAGTGGGAGGAGTAGTGCAGAGTGAATGTAATAAATAAATAAAGGCTAGGCGACTGGTTCGTAGAGAATTATGAGTAGTGTAGGGTAGAGTATGAGTGGAGGAGTAGAAATAGTGGAGTATGATGGAGTGGAGGAGGAGTAGAACTAGTGGAGTATGATGGAGTGGAGGAGAAGTAGAAATAGTGGAGTATGATGGAGTGGAGGAGAAGTAGAAATAGTGGAGTATGGTGGAGTTGAGGAGGAGTAGAAATAGTGAAGTATGTTGGAGTGGAGTGGAGGAGGAGTAGAAATAGTGGAGTATGATGGAGTAGAGGAGGAGTAGAAATAGTGGAGTATGGTGAAGTGGAGGAGGAGTAGAACTAGTGGAGTATGCCGGAGTGGAGTGGAAAAGGAGTAGAAATAGTGGAGTATGGTGGAGTGGAGTGGAGGAGGAGTAGAAATAGTGGAGTATGGTGGAGTAGAGGAGGAGTAGAAATAGTGAAGTATGGCGGAGTGGAGGAGGAGTAGAAATAGTGGAGTATGGTGGAGTGGAGTGGAGGAGGAGTAGAAATAGTGGAGTATGCCGGAGTGGAGTGGAAAAGGAGTAGAAATAGTGGAGTATGGTGGAGTGGAGTGGAGGAGGAGTAGAAATAGTGGAGTATGGTGGAGTGGAGGAGAAGTAGAAATAGAGGAGTATGCCGGAGTGGAGTGGAAAAGGAGTAGAAATAGTGGAGTATGTTGGAGTGGAGTGGAGGAGAAGTAGAAATAGTGGAGTATGGTTGAGTGGAGGAGAAGTAGAAATAGTGGAGTATGGTTGAGTGGAGGAGAAGTAGAAATAGTGGAGTATGGTGGAGTGGAGTGGAGGAGGAGTAGAAATAGTGGAGTATGACGGAGTGGAGTTGAGGAGGAGTAGAAATAGTGGAGTATGGTTGAGTGGAGTGGAGGAGAAGTAGAAATAGTGGAGTATGGTGGAGTGGAGGAGGAGTAGAAATAGTTGAGTATGGTGGAGTGAAGAAGGAGTAGAAATAGTTGAGTTTATTTGAGCGGATTGGAGGAGGAGTAGAAATAGTGGAGTATGGTTGAGTGGAGTGGAGGAGAAGTAGAAATGGTGGAGTATGGTGGAGTGGAGGAGGAGTAGAAATAGTTGAGTATGGTGGAGTGAAGAAGGAGTAGAAATAGTTGAGTATATTTGAGCGGAGTGGAGGAGGAGTAGAAATAGTGGAGTATGGTTGAGTGGAGTGGAGGAGGAGTAGAAATAGTGAAGTATGTTGGAGTGGAGTGGAGGAGGAGTAGAAATAGTGGAGTATGGTTGAGTGGAGTGGAGGAGAAGTAGAAATAGTGGAGTATGGTGGAGTGGAGGAGGAGTAGAAATAGTGGAGTATGGTTGAGTAGAGTGGAGGAGTAGTAGAAATATTGTGGTATGGTGGAGTGGAGGAGGAGTAGAAATAGTGGAGTATGGTTGAGTGGAGTAGAGGAGGAGTGGAAATAGTGGAGTATGGTGGAGTGGAGTGGAGGATGAGTAGAAATAGTGGAGTATGACGGAGTGGAGTTGAGGAGGAGTAGAAATAGTGGAGTATGCCGGAGTGGAGGAGGGGTAGAAATAGTGGAGTATGCCGGAGTGGAGTGGAAAAGGAGTAGAAATAGTGGAGTATGTTGGAGTGGAGTGGAGGAGGAGTAGAAATAGTGGAGTATGGTTGAGTGGAGTGGAGGAGAAGTAGAAATAGTGGAGTATGGTGGAGTGGAGGAGGAGTAGAAATAGTTGAGTATGGTGGAGTGAAGAAGGAGTAGAAATAGTTGAGTATATTTGAGCGGAGTGGATGAGGAGTAGAAATAGTGGAGTTTGGTTGAGTGGAGTGGAGGAGGAGTAGAAATAGTGAAGTATGGTGGAGTGGAGGAGGAGAAGAACTATTGGAGTATGGTTGAGTGGAGTGGAGGAGGAGTAAAAAAAGTGGAGTATTGTTGGGTGGAGTGGAGGAGGAGTAGAAATAGTGGAGTATGGTGGAGTGAATGAGGAGTAGAAATAGTGGAGTATGGCGGAGTGGAGTGGAGGAGGAGAAATAGTGAAGTATGGTGGAGACGAGTGGAGGAGGAGTAGAAATAGTGAAGTATGGCGGAGTGGAGTGGAGGAGGAATAAAAAGTGGAGTATGGCGGAGTGGAGTGGAGGAGTAGAAATAGTGGAGTATGGCAGAATGGACTGGAGGAGGAGAAATAGTGAAGTATGGTTGAGTGGAGTGGAGGAGAAGTAGAAATAGTTGAGTATGGTGGAGTTGAGGAGGAGTAGTAGAAATATTGTGGTATGGTGGAGTGGAGGAGGAGTAGAAATAGTGGAGTATGGTTGAGTGGAGTAGAGGAGGAGTGGAAATAGTGGAGTATGGTGGAGTGGAGGAGGAGTAGAAATAGTGGAGTATGGCGGAGTGGAGTGGATGAGGAGTAGAAATAGTGGTTGAGTGGAGTGGAGAAGGAGTAGAAATAGTGGAGTATGGTGAAGTGGAGGAGGAGTAAAAATAGTGGAGTATGGTGGATTGGAGGAGGAGTAGAAATAGTGGAGTACGGTTGATTGGAGTGGAGGAGGAGTAGAAATAGTGGAGTATGATTAAGTGGAGTAGAGGAGGAGTAGAAATAGTGGATTATGGCGGAGTGGAATGGAGGAGGAGTAGAAATAGTGGAGTATGGTGAAGTGGAGGAGGAATAGAAATAGTGGAGTACGGTTAAGTGGAGTGGAGGAGGGGTAGAAATAGTGGAGTACAGTTGATTGGAGTGGAGGAGGAGTAGAAATAGTTGAGTACAATGGAGTGGAGTGGAGGAGGAGTAGAAACATTGAAGTTTGGCAGAGTTGGGTGGATGAGGTGTAAAAATAGTGGAGTATGGTAGATTGGAGGAGGAGTAGAAATAATAGAGTATGGCGGAGTGGAGTGGAGGAGTAGAAATAGTGGAGTATGGTGGAGACGAGTGGAGGAGGAGTAGAAATAGTGGAGTATGGTGGAGTGGAGTGGAGGAGTAGAAATAGTAGAGTATGGTGGAGTTGAGTAGAGGAGGTGAAGAAATAGTGGAGTATGGTAGAGTGGAGTGGAGGAGTAGAACTAGTGGGGTATGGTTGAGTGGAGTGGAGGAGAAGTAGAAATAGTGGAGTATGATGGAGTGGAGGAGGAGTAGAAATAGTGGAGTATGGTGGAGTGCAGTGGAGGAGGAGTAGAAATAGTGGAGTATGATGGAGTAGAGGAGGAGTAGAAATAGTGGAGTATGGTGGAGTGGAGTGGAGGAGGAGTAGAAATAGTGGAGTATGGTGGAGTGCAGTGGAGGAGGAGTAGAAATAGTGGAGTATGGTGGAGTGGAGTGGAGGAGTAGAAATAGTGGAGTATGGTGGAGTGCAGTGGAGGAGGAGTAGAAATAGTGGAGTATGGTGGAGTGCATTGGAGGAGGAGTAGAAATAGTGGAGTATGGTGGAGTTGAGTGGAGGAGTAGAAATAGTGGAGTATGGTGGAGACGAGTGGAGGAGAAGTAGAAATAGTGGAGTATAGCGGAGTGGAGGACTAGTGGAGTATGGTGGAGACGAGTGGAGGTGGAGTGGAACTTGTGGAGTTGAGTGGAGGAGAAATAGAACTAGTGGAGTATGATGGAGTGGAGTGGAATGGCTAAAGAACTACATGCATATGTTGTTGTCTTTTTATTTTATATGACGCTAACTTTGAAAGCTCGGTTCCGACCGAGTATAAATATATATATATATATATATATATATATATATATATATATATATATATATATATATATATATAGAAATAATTCTTCTTCATACATTAACTGATGATTAATTAATTGTTGAAATAAAGTTGGTCTTTTGAATGTCTTTTTTTATAATTTTAAGTCCTTTCCATTATATCATTCGCCCCATTTCCGCACCATCGGATATAAAATGAGATCAACCGGAAGTAAACATAAATTTGGCGGGAAATAAACGAATAATATTGTAAATGTCAAGAAAATCAGATTTATGAATACAGAAAAATGCCCCCTGTCCCCATTAAATACGTGGTTTCATTCTCATCGCAGGTAAATTAATTGATGGATAATAACCGCCTACCGTAAAGTTTTTTATGTGAAACGAAGGAAATGTAATGGATGAAGGATGGTCGGAATGTCGATTATTATTTTTCCTTCTTATTTCTATCAAAGACATATCACAGGGGCTAGTGACAATATATGTTCTATATCCATATAGGCCTATAAACATAGTATATCTTTGTAGTAAGCGAGATTATGATAGTTTTAATACTGAAATCAAGGACACGAACTGGGATGAACTTCTTGAGAAAAAATGTATGAACACTTGTTGGGAAAATATTAAAGAGAAATATGGTGCAGTAACCTGTTTTCGAACGTCGGCTGAAATCAATCACTTCTCATAATTTAGAATATCGCTCCTGCGTATTTCAACTTCCTGCAAAATTGGCAATATTTACAAACAGTATCCACGTGGTCATTGAATGCAAAGAAAAAAATAAAAAATAATGCTTCCGATACAAGTGAGAAAGTCATTTTATGGTACAGACCTGAAAAAATGTATTTCTCACTATGTCCATTTTTCAGTTTACATAAAACATTGACAAATGCTAGGTTTGTTTATGAATATCGATTTCAAACATGTCTGCTGAAAACTGATGCAGTACAGGTCAAAGTCAAAAGTTATAAAATATTTCGCTGGTGCATGTCAGAAATTATAGAGGTTCCGGATGAGAGACTTTATATATATTTTTTTAAAAATGAGATTGAAATTAGTACAGGACCACATTTAAATGTATAATAAAAACAAGCAAACAGTTGAAAAGATTTGTTATAAGAAGTGGATAAGAAGAGGTGGTTATATAAAGATTAAATGATAAATTAACAAATAAAAAAGAAGATATGTATTTTTTAAATCGGTGTTACTATGATTTTTAAAAATAATAAAATAAAAAAAATAAAAAAAAACCTCATGCTGTTAAGTGAATTGATATTGTTATGTAATAAACCCATTGAGAAATATTTATTCATGTTAAAGGTAAGCGAAGTTTTATCTGCTTTCATTTATTTGTACTTTTGCAGCAAAATGTCATTTTAGTTTGACATATTACGTCATCCTGTCATGTGCTCGAAATCAGGTGCCGCCATTTTGTTGGACATGTACTGGGTCACTGATCTAATGTGAATGGTGAAGTCAATGGGCATGTATTTGTAATTGTTTTGGTAGAAAATAAATAATTATTTGATAGTTATTTTAACGTTATATTCAAGCATTTAGTGTCAAAATCTGTTTTGCATTGAAATTTTTGGCGGCGATTCATAAGTGATCGAAAACCGGTAACACCATCATATGACTATTTACCAGAGAAATATGTACCTTATAAATTAGTAAAGCCTGGGAAACACCATGTACAGTCATGGACTAGATATAAATCTATAACTAAGGCCAAGCAGTTGAAAAGGAAGAAATGGATTGATTATAAGAAATCTGGTTTATTTTCAGATAAGTTAAAATAAAGCTGAGCATGAAAAAACTATATTCACTGCAAAATCCCATTATGAAAATAAGCTTGTCGATGATTTGAAGGATAATCCTAAAAGATGCTAGACATTATTCAAGGTCTTCAAGTTCTGTGAATGTTATTGAACATGATCATGTAAAATATGCTGATGATGCATTTAAGGCAGAGCTATTGAATGACTATTTTGTTTCTGTTTTGACCCGTGAAGATCCAGATTTGAGAAGTATTGACTTTAACTGGTGGGGGCCATTGAGTCTGTATTTTGTGACATTTATATTAGTGTAGAGGATGTGAGAAATAAATCCTGTAAACTAAAGTTGAATAAAGCATGTGGACCAGATTTCTTTCATGTTAACGTTATGATGTAGGTTATAGAGCTTGCAATTCCATAAGCTTATATATTCAACTTATCTCTAAGATCTGGAACTATTCCTCAGGTTTGGCGCGATGTGAATATTACACCCCTCTTCAAGAAAGGATCACATACTTCTGCTTCAAACTATAGGCCGGTGTCCTTGACCAGTCAAGTCATTACAGGGCCTTTTTACCTTATATAATAGAGACCAACATTCGGTGACTTCCCAACTGAAAAAAAAAACACGAATTTTTCCCAATCTGAAGAAATAATTTCCCAAAAAACAGACTGAAATTCCCAATTTGTTGACGTAATTTTTCATTAAAAATCGATTACATACAACCCGTTTTATGTCAATGTGTAAAAAAAAAACTGTTTAAAAATACCTTTGACAGTGATTTAAACCGAAAGTTGTATAAAATACAAATACTGTCAATGTTCGGCTTATTTCGTTTTCTTCCATACTCTGGCGAACCAATCTAGTACGCGAGTTTAACTAATCTGGTACCCTGCCTAACTTCATTCCATTACCCTCTATTACGGAGGTCAGGTATTGGGTAGAATATTCTCCAAGCAAATCTTTGTATATAACGGAAGTAATTTATATGCTAGGGACTAGTTACCGACTGTTTATCGATCAAATCGTGCTCGTTTATTTATAAATAAACCTGTACACCAGTCAATATACAGATTGGATGCAATGAGTTTATCGATAAAATCACGCTCACTAATTTGTAAATAAAATATACACCAGTCAATATGCAAGCGATTTTGTCACTGAATATTGTGATCTTAAAATTGATAATCATGCCGTGATATAAAACAAATTCTTCGTCACCAGCCCACGATATAACATATTCTGAGAAGATTGTCGTAATGTTTCTTGTAACAAATAAGTGAACTAGATAAACATTAACATTCAGAGATTAATTATGCCGTCAAAAAAAAGGGTAAATATTACATAAAATGAGACAAACAAGCTGCAAATGACAAGGATCAAGGCAGTCTTTTTAACTTTGTAATTAAAAAAAACCGAAACCAACAAGTAGTATAATGCTCAAGAATCGTCATGATATATTGTTGATGAAGTGTCTGAACAAGTCACTAACACTCCTTCTATTACCTTTCTGTGAGTGCTGATCATGAATGACTTGTGTACATTTTTGAGAACATCACTCAATACACAAAATCTTGAAGCACTCATGAGGATGAACTGTATAAGACCTCAAGTGGGGTATTCTTCTTCTGAGCCATTTGCAGACAATTTCAAAGATTTTAAAGTCAGACAGTTGTGTTTGTAATAATCATCATAATGTGTGGACTAATAAAATGATATGGCATTATGGTTGTCCTATTTCATCATTTAAGTTCAATTTAAGTTAAATAATACTGACTACTAGTATATGATAACATGACTTTCTATTTAGTAGAAAATCAGTACTTTTTCCCAATTTGGTCGAAAATCGCGCTTCAATTTCCCAAAATGAAAGGCTAAGGCCTCTTCCCAATTTCTGGAAAAAAGGCCCTGCATTGAAATGTTGAAAAGGGTTATTCAGGACAAATTGGTCAAACATGTTGAAGATAGTCAGATCTCTTGCCATCAGCACGGCTTTCAGAAAAAGAGCTCATGTGTTACACAGTTACTTGAATGCCTAAATGATTGGACTGAATCCTTTGATAACAAGCAATTAGGAATTATATAGAGAAGGAAAGACAGCTGATTGTGATTGTGTGAACGCTCGTGTATTCATGCAAAATCTCGCAATATCTTTTTTTTTTATTATCTTAGTTAACTTCCATTCATATCTCAGGAATACAAATAAAAAATCTTACACTGCAGAATGAAATTGTCATCAAAACAATACCATACCTGTCAAGTCTCATGGTTTTGCCGTGAGTCTCACAATTTTGGCAATGAAATCACGGTCTCGCGCTATGTAATTTCTCACGCATTTCAATTAAAACAAAATTCACGAAAATAAATACTAGGTTTTATGAATTAATTGGTAAAAACACTGGTTCGTGTATTAGTTGTGTCTGACCTTATATTAGCCACAGGAACCGGTGTTAGTATATAATATACTAACACATAATAATCGTTACCCAGTGTCAAACTGTTGTAGAAAACACCCCAGAACACACCACAGACGATCTAGAAATCAAATTTTTTCCGGGGGGGAATATTTTCTCACTCTAAGGTTCAATATGCAATACCATTCCCAGAAATTTGTGTTTAAAGTTGTTCATGTACTTGTGATTACAAAATTCGTATACTGCAGCTAAAATAAAAGTATTCCCTATTCTGAATTGAGTATGACATTGATTCTTTAATGAAATGGCCAGAGAAGCAAGTGTACACATTTTTATGGAGATGAACAAATATATTTAAATTATATTTTCCAAATGTTGATGAAAATGCCACTTTAATAAATTCCCAATTCCAAGGGTATGGGTCATCTTCCCAAAATGGTGAGAAAAAAAACCACTGTATAACTTTCAGAAAAAGAGCTAAAAATGGTTGGCCCATGAAAAATAAAATAGGGTACCGTAGGTAGGTAACATTTCCTTTTTTTTCTTCTTTTTACACACGAGGGGTAATAGTTGTGTTCGAAGCAATTCGATGATTGGTTTTAGTTGTATGTTAACCAAGTTATTTTATTGAGATAGATACATTAAAGTTCTGAATAATAATTTTTCAGTCATATCAGTCTGAGGATGGGGTCTATTTGGGGCAGTAATCTCTATCACTCTGGTCAGCCATGTTTGATATCGCCCAGTGAACAAATTAGGGTACTCAAAAGACTGCAGCGGAAACCATTTTTTTTTTAAATTGGAATCAGCAGTAAACATTAGGGACAGTTGGCAAATTGGAAGCAGTTTTTTTGGCCTAAGTGAACATTGATCCAAATTGTCGTGTGTCCCTGTAAAACAATGCACCAGTATGTATATATGATTTATATCCTACATTACAGGATGACAAACACCCAGTGTCGAATCTCATAAAGGGGGATGGGTTAAAGAAATGGTTGTGCAGTCCGCAGGAGAGGTCAGGTCAAATTGAGGTCGTGGTTCAGCTGGAGCAGCCGTGTGTGATATCTTACATAGATATAGGTGGGTCATATCTTACATAGATATAGGTGGGTGATATCTTACATAGATATAGGTGGGTGATATCTTACATAGATATAGGTGGGTCATATCTTACATAGATATAGGTGGGTCATATCTTACATAGATATAGGTGGGTGATATCTTACATAGATATAGGTGGGTCATATCTTACATAGATATAGGTGGGTGATATCTTACATAGATATAGGTGGGTCATATCTTACATAGATATAGGTGGGTCATATCTTACATAGATATAGGTGGGTGATATCTTACATAGATAAAGGTGGGTGATATCTTACATAGATATAGGTGGGTGATATCTTACATAGATATAGGTGGGTGATATCTAACATAGATATAGGTGGGTGATATCTTACATAGATATAGGTGGGTCATATATCTTACATAGATATAGGTGGGTGATATCTTACATAGATATAGGTGGGTCATATCTTACATAGATATAGGTGGGTGTTATCTTACATATATGTAGTTGTGTGATATCTAACATAGATATAGGTGGGTGATATCTTACATAGATATAGGTGGGTCATATCTTACATAGATATAGGTGGGTGTTATCTTACATATATGTAGTTGTGTGATATCTAACATAGATATAGGTGGGTGATCTCTTACATAGATACAGGTGGGTGATATCTAACATAAAAATAGGTGGGTGATATTTTACATAGATACAGGTGAGTGATATCTAACATAGAAATAGGTTGATGATATCTTACATAGATACAGGTGGGTGATATCTAACATAGAAATAGGTGGGTAAAATCTTACATAGATACAGTTGGGGGATATCTTGCACAAATATAGCTGTGTGATATCTAACATAAATATAGGTAGGTGATCTCTTACATAGATATAGGTGGGTGATATCTTACATAGATATAGGTGGGTGATATCTTACATAGATATAGGTTGGTGATATCTTGTTTAGATATAGGTTGGTGATATCTTGTTTAGATATAGGTGGGTGATATCATACATAGATACAGGTGGGTGATATCTTACATAGAAATAGGTGGGTGATATCTTACATAGATACAGGTGGGGGATATCTTGCACAGATATAGGTGGGTGTTATCTTACATAGATACAGATCGATGATATCTTACATAGATATAGGTGGGTGATATTTTACATGGATACAGGTGGGCAATATATCTTACATGGATACAGGTGGGTGATATCTTACATGGATACAGATGGGCAATATCTAACATAGAAATAGGTGGGTGATAATTTACATGGATATGGGTGGGTGATATCTTGCACAGATATAGCTGTGTGATATCTAACATAGATAAAGGTGGGTGATCTCTTGCATAGATATAGGTGGGTGATATCTTACATAGATATAGGTGGGTGATATCTTGCATAGGTATAGGTGGGTGATATCTTATATAGATACAGGTGGGTGATATCATACATATATACAGGTGGGGATATCTAACATAGAAATAGGTGGGTGATATCTTACATAGATACATGTGGGGGATATCTTACATAGATATAGGTGTGTGATATCTAACATAGATACAGGTGGGGATATCTTACATAGATATAGGTGTGTGATATCTAACATAGATACAGGTGGGGGATATCTTACATAGATATAGGTGTGTGATATCTAACATAGATACAGGTGGGGGATATCTTACATAGATATAGGTGTGTGATATCTAACATAGATACAGGTGGGGGATATCTTACATAGATATAGGTGTGTGATATCTAACATATATATAGGTGGGTGATCTCTTACATGGATCAAGGTTGGTGAAATCTTACATAGACATAGGTGGGTGATATCTTAGACAGATATATGAGGGTGATATCTTACATATATTAAGTGAGTGATCTCTTACATAGATATAGGTGGGTGATACCTTTTATAGATATAGGTAGGTGATCTTGTGTGATACCTTACATAGATATAGGTGGGTGATATCTTACATAGATATAGTAGGGTGAGATCTCACAGAGATATAGATAGGTGTTACTTACATAGATATAGGTGGGTGGTATCTTATATAGATATACAGTGCCCCAGATAATAATTGACTGAATAGTGTGAAAACTCCTAAATATTGGAATAATTGAGTGAAGTCTTATAATCAAAGAATTAATTGGGTGATTTTCACTTGACAAGTTTACAATAATTGAGTGAAACAGGGAGTATTGAAGTTTAAATGAAAGCAATTCAAATACCTACTTTGATTAAACAAGTCAATGGGCGCGTTTGGTTCAAGGTTCTGGTCAATCCGAACAACTAGAACAACAATTGAATACGTTGGAACAGTGTCCGGAATATGTTTCAGCTGTGGCACTGAAAAAGGTTGTATGGTCGGAACAGTGACATCACAAACACGACTGCTATAACACTGGCACTTTATCAAACAATTGATAGATTGATTCAATCTAAAATGATTTTGTTTTTGTATCCTGAAATCAATTGAAATAACAGAATTGTGGTTGTGATGTTTTAAACAATGGTGAGTGATTCATAAATACTAATTGAGATGATCCATTGGACATTGGTAGTTGGCATGTCCAATGCTTACAAATATTAAATTATACAACAATTATTTTGAAAAATCATTTATTTGATTTGGCTGTGCCATTTTATTTCACATTTTCTGTTTCTTTACGTTTGATTGCTGATTGTTTTGGAACATCTTCTGAACAATGAATCAAGCGCATCCTTTATTAAATGTACAGTATTGTATCAAATGTTGCTGCCTGCAAGGTTTTTAGCTCTACTGACCAAAGGCCAGGAGTGCTTATGTGATGGCGCGTTGTCTGTCGTCCGTCGTCTGACGTCTATTGTCTGTTGTCTGTTAGCAGCACTTTCTCTGAAACCACTATGCCAATTAAACTGAAACTTCACATGGGTGTTTTTGTTGCATACGAGACTATACAGAAGATTTTTTTTTTTCGATCTGAAATTCAAGATGGCCTCCGTTATTAAAAATAGTCCAAAACTTAAAAAATCTTCTTCTTATGAACGGCCCAACAGATTTTCAAAATGTTTATGGAGTAATGATGACCAACTATAGTTTTGTTAGATTTGTTCAAATGGTGTCCGCCCGAGGGTTCAATTAGGGGACACATGTCATTATAATATTTTTTTATTATTTTTTTTTTAAATGGAAATGATTTTGCCTATATCTTCACAGAAGCATTGTTTGGTGAAGGAGGTTAAGATTTGTAAAAATGACTGGGTTCCACTGTCTTAAAGGGTCAGGAGGGGCCCCAAAAGGGTAAAAATTGGAAATTGAAATTCAAGATGGCCACCGTTACTAAAAATAGTCCAAAACTTAAAAAATCTTCTCATGAACGGCCCAACAGATTTACAAAATGTTTATGTAGAAATGATGACCTACTATAATAGTTCTGTTATATTTGTTCAAATGGTGTCCCTAGGGTTAAAAATGACCCTGCCCCGAGAGTTCAATTAGGCGACACATGTCAATATAACATTTTTTTATTTTTTTTAAATGGAAATAATTTTGCCTATATCTTCACTAAAGCATTGTAAGGGATCAGGAGGGGCCCCAAAAGGGTACAAATTAGGAATTAGTAAAATTGTTTTCTTAAGAACCGGTATGTCAGATTTGTACATATTTGATATAAGTTATCCCTAAGTGTAGGGGTTTGATTGCAGATGAGAATTTAGGGGCTAGAATATATAGGGGCCCTGTAAGGGGACTTAGAATTTTACATAGGGATACTGTGGGAAAACAGAAAATTCTCTCTTTTTTTTCTTTTATTCTGAATTCCAGACACATGAAATTGTTTTGGTCGAGATAGATAAATAAATAAACTTTAAAAAAAGAAATGATCCAAAGTTGTTATCGAAATCGTTACGGAATTTATTCTTTCTAAATAATATCATTTGTAAATTTGATATTAAACGTTGATCAACGATACTTCATCATGCAGTTTCTTGTTAAGGACAGATTTCTTTACAAAGCATTCGGCATATTTTTAGCCTAACTGGCCAAAGGCCAGAAGGGCTTATGCGATGATGCATTGTCCGTCATCTGTTGTCTGTTAGCAGCACTTTCTTTGAAACCACTTGGCCAATTAAACTGAAACTTCACATGGATGTTTCTATTGCATTGGAGACTATACAAAAGATTTATTTTTTCGATCTAAAATTCAAGATGGCCACCATTACTAAAAATAGTCCAAAACTTAAAAAATCTTATCTTGAACGGTCCAACAGATTTTCAAAATGTTTATGTAGTAATGATGACCAACTATAGTTTTATTAGATTTGTTCAAATGATGTCCCTAACGTTAAAAATGACCCCGCCCCGATGTTTCTATTGCATAGTAGAATTTCAAAAGGTGCTATGGCCACTATGAGTCAGTAGAGTGTCCTCAGGCCCTCTTGGGCCTCTTGTTTCTTGAACAAATGTTGCTGCCGGCAATTTTAATTCATCCCTGGCAACGTCAAATAATATTTAAAATACTTATTGAAGAAATGGGTGCTGGGGGCGAAAAGTATCTAAAAGTTGTACTTTGATTTGGGTTAGAACATGCTTTTCCATTACAAGCTGTTTTAGTCCTTATTTTGACATTTTGTTAAAGTTTGTGATCATGATCATCTAGACGCTTTCATTACCATGTGCTATTGTTATGCAAACTCCTGTATGAGATCACTGAATAAACTGGTACTTGTCGAGCTACTTTCTTCTGCTAATAGCTTGTGAGGTACAAACTGTTATAACTGAGAACCTTTTTTTTCTGGCTGTTTTCTATTTACCAGTTAACAGGAAATATGAATCGGCTGTTTGGATACATATGTATTTACAATGTTTTGACTGAAGGGAAAATAATTTGCGTAACGAGTACACTTAAAAACAAAATTGTTTGGCGTTTTCCTGGAATATTGTTTGAGCAAAACACGCAAATACGCAGCTTATCTGGAGCACTGGATATAGGTGCGTGATATTTTCTCCAGACTTACACAGAATTTACCTAGCACTGTACCATAAAAGACCAAGCAGATTACATTTTGACAAGGATGCACATAAGATGTGGAATAAAACTTTACCTAATAACGTAACCACTGCAAAAAGGTATAACATTTTATATTATGAGAATTATATCAATAAATTAACTCATTAAACATGACGGATGTTGTTTTAAGCAGCTGTTAGCGTACATGATGTAAGGTAAATAAAATTTATGTTTTATTCTAAGAAATGAAGCCTTTTTTATACAGTATTTCACGTATTTGTGTGTGTGTGTTGCAGGTAGTATATGGTGTGCCTCTCTTGAAGTCAAGGTTGGCTGCTCTGACTGGCCGGCAGGCCGCGAGTTTGATACTCTGGTATATACTGTTAACCTGATGACCCCGGCAGACTGTACCTATGACAGGAATCCAATCAAAACACAGATGTTCGCATCAGGTAATTTAACAACTAACTCCCTGTTCACGTCAATTATACCTCTTGGAAACTATGCAGATCTGGATCAACCTGCGAGTTAGGTCTGTATTTTTTGGCTATCAGTGAGTAAAATCTTCACTTATATTATTTCTATATTGACTGTGAAGCAAGGACTGCATGAGTGAAGATTTCATCCGTGAAATATAAATAGATTTTCTCAGAAATCATTATTCGCAATGTTGTGTAGTTCACATGACTGCAAATTGCTCATCAAAAGGGCCAAAGCAACTTTATCATTGTAACTCAATGCGAAATAAAATTGTTTTTCTCCAATTGTCAAGGCATGCAAAAGAAAAAAATAATAGCAGAATGTAAATAGCAAGGACTTGTTAAGAGTATAGGAAATTTGCATCTCCTGACTAAATGTTGATAAAATGGCACACGAAGGAGTCATAATTTACAAATTTATCATTGATAATTCACAGGCAACTGATTTATTGTACATAAACTGTAAGTTGTATGAAATCTTAGATGTTTAAACATGTATCGATCACGCAAAATGATCTTGAATTAAAGATATATTGAGGTTTGAAGGAAAAATTTATCGTAAACACAAATTTCTGTGAATTATATTGTTTTAATGACAATTTCATTCTGCAGTGTAAGAATTTTGATCTGTGTTCCTGAGATGAATCCTGGTAGTTAAGATAATTGAAAACAAGATATTGCGAGATTTTGCGTGAATATGCGAGCGTTCACAAAATCTCAATTACCTTTCCTTCTCTATATAATTCCTTGTAAATATCATTCACAATAGACTGTAATTCTTATCTGAAAATCTTCCTAGGGAAATAACTCTTGATTTTCTAACACCAGGAAAGCGATTTTAGTCTTCCTTATACATGCAAGTAAGGGAGGTTTTAAAGTCAAATAGAGCATTATTGATTTATTATGATTTTTCTCCTTTTCCTTTTATAGATTTGTTCTGCCGTGAGGTTGCCAAGCAACAGTTTGATCGGATTAAAGTGATCTGTCGTCAGCCATACAAGAAGCTAACTCAGTTTGGTCTGTCCTTCCTGCGAGTGAAGTCTAGTGGACCAGTCCAGACAAAACCTGAAGACCCTTGTAAAACTTCAGTAGCACAGTCAGCCTCAGTGAAATCAATTCAACGGCATTTCTTTGGAAAATTATCAAATGGGTAAACAATGGTAGAAATTTGTAAATAAACAATGTTCAAAGCTAATAAATTTCCATTTACCATGGGCCGGCAAAAGCACTTGTCCGCTTGTCCCGACGAGTATTTTTATGCAGGAATACAAATGATTTTTATCAGTAACTAGTCCGCCGGACAAGTGAACTTTGAAGGAAATATCATTGTACTTATCGTTATTTCTCAGTCAATGTTTCATTTACCATTGTGTCCTGCATTCTGGACGTACAAATCGCAGCCTGTTTTAATAAATGCTAGTTGAAATTCCAGACACATGAAATTGTTTTGGTCGAGATAGATTAATAAATAAACTTTAAAAAAAGAAATGATCCAAAGTTGTTATCGAAATCGTTACGGAATTTATTCTTTCTAAATAATATCATTTGTAAATTTGATATTGAACGTTGATCAACGATACTTCATCATGCAGTTTCTTGTTAAGGACAGATTTCTTTACAAAGCATTCAGCATATTTTTAGCCCAACTGGCCATAGGCCAGAAGGGCTTATGCGATGATGCATTGTCCGTCATCTGTCGTCTGTTAGCAGCACTTTCTTTGAAACCACTTGGCCAATTAAACTCAAACTTCACATGGATGTTTCTATTGAATAGGAGACTATACAGAAGAAATTTTTTTTTCGATCTGAAATTCAAGATGGCCGCCATTACTGAAAATAGTCCATGAAGTGCCCAACAGATTTTGTAAATATTTATGTAGTAATGATAACCAACTATAGTTCTATTAGATTTGTTCAAATGCAGACACATGAACTCTCCCGCATTGTGCGAGAGTCTCCAGGAATCAAAGAGAAAACCCTGCAACTTCTGGACAGGAGTCAAAATCTCCCACAATTACAATATCTTGTGTATTATATTTTCACTCAAGTGCAATTTGTTGTAAAAACAAACTAATTGACACTGTGACTGTCAGTCATTGTTCAAAACATGACCAAGATACATAAGCTCCGCCTTTATCAGTTGTAAGCCAATCAGATTGCAGATAATATTAGAACTTTCAACGTGATTACACACGAGAGGTGTTACAATCAAATTCGACACAGTAATACTATTTGGCATAAATTGTTTTAACGCAAATTTTCATAGTCTTAAATTGCTTTAACGCAAATTCTCATAGTCTTATTGGTTTTCATTAGTTTAACGCCGAAAAAACGATAAAGAAAATCAATATATAAAACTCTATACCAAAGACGATCTTTAACACGTCCTAAACTTTTAGAAAATACGACTTGAAATTCGAAGCACTGTGCTGCAAGACCAGAAATAAACAATCTGAAAAAGAAATGACACAAAATATTTTCTGAAATTGTTACAATATTTATTCTACACTTCAACGCAATTATAATTGTTAAATCATTTGCAAACTAGACATTGGGAGGAAATTCTTGTTGAATCTCCAAGGAATCTATTCATCGCGAATCATTCACTATTTTCTTGTATAAGTTATTATCAAGGCGCGCATGTGCAACTTTCTAATCGCGGTTTAAACATCGGGATATTTTCCGGTATTTGCCATGTTTTTCTTTATTGGACGGGGAAAATTTAGGGATGAAAGTGGATATTTTCTATACAGCAAATACAGTATATACATAAGCACTTGATAATAAAGTTTAAAAAAAAGTTTCTGCCTACTGACCCTGTTGTTTTTTTTGACAAAATCACACTGACATGGTTTGATTTTAACAAACAAAATAAAATAGAATGCTCCTTTCACCACTTTCATATTCATTTAGAAAAACTTGTTTTGTGGTATTAGAGTAGTTGTTGTGATGAATAAAGTTAGGATTCAGACTTATTAGAAAGTTAGAATGCTAGGTTTAAAAAAAAGGTTTGAAAGTATTTTATGTTTACCCCAAGCTGTTTGTATTCGGAACAATTAATGTTTATTACATGATCATAATGCTTAAAGCTAGTGGTGTACGTACTGTAAATGAAGTAATAAAAATATTTACGTAATTTTAAAATATACAATACCAACTGATTTTTGAAAATCCCCCTTTTTTTTCAAACAGGTGGGAATCCCCCCACCCTGTCCTGGAACTCGTACATGGACAATTCTGAATGAAACACTGTTTCTGTATGACAATAAACTCCAACCCTTCTCAATGTTTTCTCGTTATTTGTTTTTGTTTTTGAGATGTCTCAAGGTCAGTAAATAACTAATTAGTCCAACTCTTAATCACATTAACTGAGAAAGTAAGCACAGCATACTTCAAAATAGACATCTTTTTCGGACAATTTTCCATCTGGATAAGTACTTTTTACCAATCCACTTTCCCGACGGACAAGTACTTTTTACCAATCCATTTTCCCGATGGACAAGTACTTTTTACCAATTCACTATCCAGACGTACAAGTACTTTTTACCAATTCACTATCCAGACGGACAAGTTTTTTTTACCAATCCACTTTCCCGACGGACGAATACTTTTATATGTTTTTCCTGACCCCAGTCTTTACTATCAAGGAATTTTCTGTTAAATTTTTATTTTCATGTTTCAACCTGTTTAATTTCATTTCACCTTTAAAGCAGTTTATTTTCACTTCATCTTTCAAGCGGGTTATTTAAAACTTTATATTTGCAGAGCTATTCTGTAGAAGGTTGTATGTTTTTGTCCATCATCATTGTCCACCATTTATTAGACGCCAGATTTTCTGGCGTCTCATTAGAATCGTAGGATGTTGGTAGTTGAAAAAATCACATATACAGGCAACAATATATGAGCATTATGCTAAACACATATACTGGCAACAATACATGAGCACAATGTCATTTTAACACATATACGCATATGAGCATCATGCTTAACACATATACACACATTAATATATGCAAATCATGCTTAACACTTATACACACATGAGCATCATGCTTAACACATATGAGCATCATGCTAAACACATATACACACATCAATATATGAGCTTCATGCTGAACACATTTACAGGCATCAATACATGAGCTTCATGCTGAACACATTTACACATATGAACATTATGCTTAACACATACACACACATCAATATATGATCATTATACTAAGGACATATACACACGTCAATATATGATCATTATACTAAACACATATGAGGGGTAATTTGATCTTGGTCCATATGAGGGCAATTGATTTGACTTTGTAATTATGGGTTTCTCAAAATGAATTAAATATAATGATGTATAACATTGTTTTTGTAATTAATTGAAGAGATAAAATATGATAAAAAAAAAATAACTGATTTAAACAGTTATTGAGAAAATTAATTTTCGCTAGTGAATTGCACAAATTTTTAGACGAAATTTGTGACATCGTGAAGGGGGTAAAGCCAATAGCAGAATTAAAAATAAATAAACCCATCCAATGTAAGTATTTTGGTACATAATATGGAGAATATATTATATTTTATATACAATTATCGATTTATCACCTGTTTAATGCAAATAAATCAAACTTAAAAAACGCGTTTCGTTCGCATCGTGTTGTGTCCACCCCAACGTGAAATATTGTTCTTCGATATTTTTGGAAGTTTTACGCCATATTGTGTAAACAACTTCATTTAATCATAGTAGACACGTGAAAGACATGAAAACTGTATTGTAATGTAAAGCAACCGTTTCGACTGCAATTAAAATCGGTTTATAAATATAGTAGTAAAATTGTCGTCCACTCCGTCACGAACGTACACTGCTGCTGAAATTCCACAAATCGTAATTTCTAGTATGTAAATTTGGACCAATAGATCGCGCTGCATTGTGGTTTTTCCCACTGATAGAGCTTAAACGCATGCGCATAGTGTGATATGCAAAGAATAACATCCTGTCCTCGTGTCCGCAAGCTGTCGGTCCCGATACGAACATAACAAGTAAGTACCATGAAACTTAAATATATGGATTTTTATAGATATACGAACTTATTAAAGACATTGTGTAACATGACAACAAAGAATAATAATTAAACTATTGTTTTGTATTTAAATTTAGACACGACATGCTCTAGAACGATTTGGAGGTCGAATATTTTTTTGAATACCTGATCGAACTACCTCTGTGACACAGTTTCCAGTGTTACGAACAACACTACGATAGCTGTTCTCAAAGAAAAAACACACAATTAGTAAATTCAAAGTAGCATTTATTATCAGAAAACGTTTGTTTGTCTGTTTCATGTCGAATTATAACTCCTTTTTTTGCATTATCTACTTTGTTGATAAACTGTTGTGTTCATATCAATGGACAAAATATTTACCGTCTCGTCGTTACGAACAAAACAAATCGAGTTTTTTTTTACATGTTACTGTTAATGTCAGCAAAATGCTTTGGTGTTTTGTCTAAAAAATATTCATATTTTATATGATGTCTTGTATGAATATCTCATAGAAAGCTATAAGACTCGCAACACAATTCGTCTCGTTAGTATCAATGGACACTTTAATTTTACAAATACTACGTGTCTTTTGTTACGAACGAAACATAATAACACCATACCCTGAACAAATTACAACTCGCATATCATTTTGAAATGCTTAATTTATAAGAATGTAAGTTATCTTCATTGCTATTTTAAAGCCAACTTGTTTAATTCTTTTTGCAGTTACTAATTTATAGTTTCGTTCATAACAGCAGATGTCACAGAGAATCAAAGAGTATGTGTCTCTTGTCATGAACAAAACATAAATACACATTGATTACTTATTTATTATCATTTGGTCCAATGAAGAGATGTTTCAATTTCTTGCAATATAAGATATCGTTCATGCTTATTTAATGTATGATTTTACAATGATTTCTAATAGTTCTAAATATTCTGTTTTGTTCATTACGACAGACAACAATTTTATGTGTATATTTTGCTTTGTGTTATGAACATAACTGTTTCCTTTTAAAACAATTTCTAGATATACCTGTGACACTAATTGAAGCTATTTTGAATAACTTGAAAACTATTCAGTGTTTAGTTATTACTATCCTAAAACTGAAATATCAAAATACTGTTTATTTAAATATTTTTTGTTCATAACAATAGACAATATCATGAACAATTATTTTGTGTCTTTTGTTACCAACAACACATAAGGAAACCATAACCGCTTTGAGGCTTATTATTTCAACCATTTTCCTGTAATATTAATTTCTAAAGAATGTCAATCATTATTCATACTATATTTATGGTTATTTAAGTTTATATTTTCTCCAATTTTGAATCTTGCATTGCTCCAAACAGGAGACAGTAATCATTTTTTTTGTCTGATGTTGCAGGGCCCGTTTAGCTCAGTTAGTTATGCGTCTGACTATCAATCCAGGGGTTGTGAGTTTGAATCCCCACCCGGCAACAATCTCTGTGATGATTGATATACAACATTGTGTCTCATTATCCTTTGTCTCACCGCTGATTCAAGTGGGAAAGTTATCAGTTACTTATGGAGAGACCGCACCGCAGTGTAGAGTGTCCCCCTCACAGGCGGAAGGTCTTGGGTTCAATCACCGACTGGGTCATACCAAAGACTTTAAAAATGGTATTAAAAGTTTCCTTGCTTGATGCTCAGCATTAAGAGAAGAGTTCTAGGTCTGGTCGGCCCGGTGTCAATATAATGTGATTGGGTGGGGTATCATATCATGTGTCTGTGGCATGATACGAAAATGGGCATTACTCACAAATGTTTTCACTATATCTGATTAGTTGTTTTAGTCCAAAGATAATTGCTGGCATTTTATTACAAAAATATTATTTTATCGCGAATTCAAATCATAGAATATGTCTTTCTTCATATTATAAATTAATGGCATTTACTACACTTAAAAGAAATATGTGATTTTGAAAAATTATCCGTGTGATATTTTGATTGCAGAAATAAATTGTTGCCGGCACTGAGATGAATCTCGATGACACGGGGATGGATCCCGTGGCTGGCACATCAAAATTTCAAGTATGGTGGGAGCTATTACCACAAACATTAGCACTGGAGGAGGCCATGTCTCAAGCATAAGCCCTTACTGAAGTCCAGTCTCCAGTATCAGAGACTACAGCTCTTGATGGAGGACAAACATCACTAGTTTTCCGTGACGCTGACAAGTCTGTTGATATGTAAGTTTTTCGCACTGAAGTATAGTTAAATGAATATATCTGTTATGAAAAAACAAGTATTATCAATAGTCTTTTAAAAGTTAGTTCATGTTTAACCTCATTTGACAACTAATGGAAACGCTCCCTACAGTCGCTCCCTTTGGGTTTCTTAATTGTTAATTTTTTACTAAATGAACACTATTACATGATTTGCTTTTCATAATTTCAGTTGTTTAAATTTTAATCTTATATCTTTTAATATATTTCTAATTCAGAAGAACAAGACCAGAGCAGTCATCCAAATCATTAGCCCTCACCAAGACCCCAAATCCAGTACCAGAAATCACTGAGGCTCCACCTGACAAGGCTGTTATGTAAGTTGATACCACTGGATGTCTTCTTAAGCTTTGTATAGATCTATATTATAACAACATTATATTCTGCACAAAGTTATTTTTGTATAATCATTATTGAATGTAATTATCAGATATGCCACGGGAACATACATTGCTGTGAAACATGGACTAACAATATATCGTGTGGTTGTAAGTGAGATGTTCAGTGTTATTCATAATTCTTTGTTATGGTTATAAATGGTAGTTACATGTTTGAGCTCTTTCTTATCCCTTTCTTTACACTCAGCCTTTGGGTAGAGAATATGGTACAGCACACAATTTTTTCATCTGATATCTTAATTGAATTGGACATACTTAATATCCATATGATTGGATCTCGGATCCTGTACTCATTTCCAGGTGTGAAGATATTCCTTTTTGGTTAGATTATATTAAACATGAAAACAAAATTGATATACTGATGAATGCAGAGGGTTTGGTGATTTGAACTCATGACCCCTGTATGATAATCAGACACGTAACTACTGAGGACTGAGCTAATCGGGCCTGACTTCACTTCTTATGAGCACATCTTTTCCTACATTTCAAAATCTTTTCTTCTGTGAAAGGAAACATTGTTTTTGTTTTAAAAACAATCTTTATTATAAATGTTTTTGCGATACTTTCATTTTACCATAAACTGTCTGTTATTGATGAACCAGTGAATTACCAAGTTCCCTTTGTTATATTTTTCAGATCTGCCTGAAAGCGGAAAGAAATAGCTGTTCAACTTCTGCCTATGTCATCCATTAATTGTTATCAGCTGTCAACTGATCATATTCCATTATTATTTTATTAAAGTTGTCTGCTGTAAATTGATCGAGTTGTTATGTTATTTCTATGAAAAATAATCATCACAAATCCTCGCTCTTTTTTCTATAGATTTGAGTAAAAAACTACCTTATAAAGCTCCCTATCATTCTAAAATTGGAAAAAGGAGGTTTAATTATTATCAGACACTACTACTGTATAAAAACCAACATAAAATATATTTAAAGGTGGTGGATACGTATGTTATTATTATTTATTAGTTAATTGGTGTCCATGTTACGTACGCAACAAAATCAACAAAATTGCATCATTTTAAGGTTAATATGGTATTTATTTCCAAACTTCTTTCAAACTTGTTGAAAGTACTGTATTTTTTAACTATTAAACAAATGTATGTCCCAGTTAAAGGGTAGAAAATAGTTTAAAAAAATAAAATTGGTTTCATATGTTCATCACAACGGTGTCCACTTTTGTTTCTCCATTATTTTGTTCTCATTCTATTTCATCGTCCCCTGAACCAAATGACATAAATATTAACTACATTATGAAACATTCCAGGCATATGAAATTGTGCAGAAGGATTTAATTTTCCAAAATTATAGAGTCCATGGACACCGCGTTATGAACACAACAATACAGGGCGGCTTTTTTCGACCCCCATTTTCTTGAAAACTCCTGTTGTAGTTATCTTCTCCATATAATTATATGAGAGGGCATATGCTACTCTTTAGAATACACTGCAAAAAACAGAGAAAAACTATATTTAAAATTTTAGTGTTGATGTCACACTTTTGGAACCAAGATCAAATTACCCCTCATATACACACATCAATATATGAGCATCATGCTTAATAACATTTACAGGCATCAATATGTGAAAATCATGCTTAACACATACACACACATCAATATATGAGCATTTTGCTTAAGGCATATACACAGATCAATATGTGAGCATTATGCCTAACACATATACACTCATCAATATATGAGCATTATGCTTAACACATATACACACATCAATATATGAGCATTATGCTTAACAAATATACACTAATCAATATATGATCATTATGCTAAATACATACACACACATCAATTTATGATCATTATGTTAAACACATACACACACATCAATATATGAGCATTTTGCTTAAGACATATACACACATCAATGTGTGAGCATTATGCTTAACACATATACGCACATCAATATATGAGCATTTTACTTAAGACATATACACACATCAATATGTGAGCATTATGCTTAACACATATACGCATATCAATATATGAGCATTTTGCTTAAGACATATACACACATCAATATGTGAGCATTATGCTTAACACATACACACACATCAGTATATGAACACTTTGCTTCAGACATATACACACATCAATATGTGAGCATTACGCTTAACACATACACATCAATATATGAGCATTTTGCTTAAGACATATACACACATCAATATGTGAGCATTATGCTTAACACATACACACACATCAATATATGAGCATTTTGCTTAAGACATATACACACATTAGTATGTGAGCATTATACTTAACACATATACAAACACAAACATTAGTATATGAGCATTATGCTGAACACATACAGGCATCAATACCTGGGCATCATGCATTTGACCCATGTATTACTCAGTATAAATTGATCCATATTTCCTCAGTGTGATATACCTTGCAGTTTACATTTTTCTCTCACTTCAGTTACATTTTTTTTACTTGAAATGTGTTTATACTTATAGCCAGAAGAAATCAAACACCCAGCTAAAGTCTAAACTGCTAAAGATTGCTGCCTCGTCTGATGCTGGTACGGAGCATCAAAACAACGACTCACTGTCCCGGACAGCCAAGCTGGTTCTGGCAGCATCCGGTTGCAAACCTAAAACCTACAACCAACAGGGTAATACCCCAGAGGTGGAAAAAACTGGAATGTTCTCCAGTCGCATAGAACAGAAATATGGACCAAAGGTCAGTCTTATATGTTGTTGTTTACACGGTCTTATAGAACAGAAATATGGACCAAATGTCAGTCTTATATGTTGTTGTATACACAGTCTTATAGAACAGAAATATGGACCAAATGTCAAGTCTTATATGTTGTTGTGTACACAGTGTTATACAACAATATGGACCAAATGTCAGTCTTATATGTTGTTGTGTACACAGTCTTATAGAACAGAAATATGGACCAAATGTCAGTCTTATATGTTGTTGTGTACACAGTCTTATAGAACAGAAATATGGACCAAATGTCAATCTTATATGTTGTTGTGTACATGGTCTTATAGAAGAAATATGGACCAAATGTCAGTCTTATATGTTGCTGTGTACACGGTCTTAAAGAACAGAAATATGGACCAAATGTCAGTCTTATATGTTGCTGTGTACACGGTCTTATAGAACAGAAATATGGACCAAAGGTCAGTCTTATATGTTGTTGTGTACACGGTCTTATAGAACAGAAATATGGACCAAAGGTCAGTCTTATATGTTGTTGTGTACACGGTCTTATAGAACAGAAATATGGACCAAAGGTCAGTCTTTTATGTTGTTGTGTACACGGTCTTATAGAACAGAAATATGGACCAAATGTCAGTCTTATATGTTGTTGTGTACACGGTCTTATAGAACAGAAATATTGACCAAATGTCAGTCTTATATGTTGTTGTGTACACGGTCTTATAGAACAGAAATATGGACCAAATGTCAGTCTTAAATGTTGTTGTGTACACGGTCTTATAGAACAGAAATATGGACCAAATGTCAGTCTTATATGTTGTTGTGTACACAGTCTTATAGAACAGAAATATGGATCAAATGTCAGTCTTATATGTTGTTGTGTACACAGTCTTATAGAACAGAAATATGGATCAAATGTCAGTCTTATATGTTGTTGTGTACACAGTCTTATAGAACAGAAATATGGACCAAATGTCAGTCTTATATGTTGTTGTGTACACATGTCAGTCTTATATGTTGTTGTGTACAGTCTTATAGAACAGAAATATGGATCAAATGTCAGTCTTATATGTTGTTGTGTACACAGTCTTATAGAACAGAAATATGGATCAAATGTCAGTCTTATATGTTGTTGTGTACACAGTCTTATAGAACAGAAATATGGATCAAATGTCAGTCTTATATGTTGTTGTGTACACAGTCTTATAGAACAGAAATATGGATCAAATGTCAGTCTTATATGTTGTTGTGTACACAGTCTTATAGAACAGAAATATGGATCAAATGTCAGTCTTATATGTTGTTGTGTACACAGTCTTATAGAACAGAAATATGTATCAAATGTCAGTCTTATATGTTGTTGTGTACACTGTCTTATAGAACAGAAATATAGACCAAATGTCAGTCTTATATGTTGTTGTGTACACAGTCTTATAGAACAGAAATATGGACCAAATGTCAGTCTTATATGTTGTTGTGTACACAGTCTTATAGAACAGAAATATGGACCAAATGTCAGTCTTATATGTTGTTGTGTACACGGTCTTATAGAACAGAAATATGGACCAAATGTCAGTCTTATATGTTGTTGTGTACACGGTCTAATAGAACATAAATATGGACCAAATGTCAGTCTTATATGTTGTTGTGTACACGGTCTTATAGAACATAAATATGGACCAAATGTCAGTCTTATATGTTGTTGTGTACACGGTCTTATAGAACAGAAATATGGACCAAATGTCAGTCTTATATGTTGTTGTGTACACGGTCTTATAGAACATAAATATGGACCAAATGTCAGTCTTATATGTTGTTGTGTACACGGTCTTATAGAACAGAAATATGGACCAAATGTCAGTCTTATATGTTGTTGTGTACACGGTCTTATAGAACAGAAATATGGACCAAATGTCAGTCTTATATGTTGTTGTGTACACGGTCTTATAGAACAGAAATGTCAGTCTTATATGTTGTTGTGTACACAGTCTTATAGAACATAAATATGGACCAAATGTCAGTCTGATATGTTGTTGTGTACACAGTCTTATAGAACAGAAATATGGACCAAATGTCAGTCTTAACTGTTGTTGTGTACACAGTCTTATAGAACATAAATATGGACCAAATGTCAGTCTTATATGTTGTTGTGTACACAGTCTTATAGAACAGAAATATGGATCAAATGTCAGTCTTATATGTTGTTGTGTACACAGTCTTATAGAATAGAAATATGGACCAAAGGTCAGTCTTATATGTTGTTGTGTACACAGTCTTATAGAACAGAAATATGGACCAAATGTCAGTCTTATATGTTGTTGTGTACACAGTCTTATAGAACAGAAATATGGACCAAATGTCAGTCTTATATGTTGTTGTGTACACATGTCAGTCTTATATGTTGTTGTGTACAGTCTTATAGAACAGAAATATGGATCAAATGTCAGTCTTATATGTTGTTGTGTACACAGTCTTATAGAACAGAAATATGGATCAAATGTCAGTCTGATATGTTGTTGTGTACACAGTCTTATAGAACAGAAATATGGATCAAATGTCAGTCTTATATGTTGTTGTGTACACAGTCTTATAGAACAGAAATATGGATCAAATGTCAGTCTTATATGTTGTTGTGTACACAGTCTTATAGAACAGAAATATGGATCAAATGTCAGTCTTATATGTTGTTGTGTACACTGTCTTATAGAACAGAAATATGGACCAAATGTCAGTCTTATATGTTGTTGTGTACACAGTCTTATAGAACAGAAATATGGACCAAATGTCAGTCTTATATGTTGTTGTGTACACAGTCTTATAGAACAGAAATATGGACCAAATGTCAGTCTTATATGTTGTTGTGTACACAGTCTTATAGAACAGAAATATGGACCAAATGTCAGTCTTATATGTTGTTGTGTACACAGTCTTATAGAACATAAATATGGACCAAATGTCAGTCTTATATGTTGTTGTGTACACAGTCTAATAGAACAGAAATATGGACCAAATGTCAGTCTTATATGTTGTTGTGTACACAGTCTTATAGAACAGAAATATGGACCAAATGTCAGTCTTATATGTTGTTGTGTACACAGTCTTATAGAACAGAAATATGGACCAAATGTCAGTCTTATATGTTGTTGTGTACACAGTCTAATAGAACATAAATATGGACCAAATGTCAGTCTTATATGTTGTTGTGTACACAGTCTTATAGAACATAAATATGGACCAAATGTCAGTCTTATATGTTGTTGTGTACACAGTCTTATAGAACAGAAATATGGACCAAATGTCAGTCTGATATGTTGTTGTGTACACAGTCTTATAGAACAGAAATATGGACCAAAGGTCAGTCTTATATGTTGTTGTGTACAGTCTTATAGAACAGAAATATGGACCAAATGTCAGTCTTATATGTTGTTGTGTACACAGTCTTATAGAACATAAATATGGACCAAATGTCAGTCTTATATGTTGTTGTGTACACAGTCTTATAGAACAGAAATATGGACCAAAGGTCAGTCTTATATGTTGTTGTGTACACAGTCTTATAGAACAGAAATATGGACCAAAGGTCAGTCTTATATGTTGTTGTGTACACAGTCTTATAGAACAGAAATATGGACCAAATGTCAGTCTTATATGTTGTTGTGTACACAGTCTTATAGAACAGAAATATGGACCAAAGGTCAGTCTTATATGTTGTTGTGTACACAGTCTTATAGAACAGAAATATGGACCAAAGGTCAGTCTTATATGTTGTTGTGTACACAGTCTTATAGAACAGAAATATGGACCAAATGTCAATCTTATATGTTTTTGTGTACACAGTCTTATAGAACAGAAATATGGACCAAAGGTCAGTCTTATATGTTGTTGTGTACACAGTCTTATAGAACAGAAATATGGACCAAATGTCGGTCTTATATGTTGTTGTGTACACAGTCTTATAGAACAGAAATATGGACCAAAGGTCAGTCTGATATGTTGTTGTGTACACAGTCTTATAGAACAGAAATATGGACCAAATGTCAGTCTTATATGTTGTTGTGTACACAGTCTTATAGAACAGAAATATGGACCAAAGGTTAGTCAGTTATGTTGTTGTGTACACAGTCTTATAGAACAGAAATATGGACCAAAGGTCAGTCAGTTATGTTGTTGTGTACACAGTCTTATAGAACAGAAATATGGACCAAAGGTCATTCTTATATGTTGTTGTGTACACAGTCTTATAGAACAGAAATATGGACCAAATGTCAGTCTTATATGTTGTTGTGTACACAGTCTTATAGAACAGAAATATGGACCAAATATCAGTCTTATATGTTGTTGTGTACACTGTCTTATAGAACAAAAATATGGACCAAATGTCAGTCTTATATGTTGTTGTGTACACAGTCTTATAGAACAGAAATATGGACCAAATGTCAGTCTTATATGTTGTTGTATACACAGTCTTATAGAACAGAAATATGGACCAAATGTCAGTCTTATATGTTGTTGTGTACACAGTCTTATAGAACAGAAATATGGACCAAATGTCAGTCTTATATGTTGTTGTGTACACTGTCTTATAGAACAGAAATATGGACCAAAGGTCAGTCTTATATGTTGTTGTGTACACTGTCTTATAGAACAGAAATATGGACCAAATGTCAGTCTTATATGTTGTTGTGTACACAGTCTTATAGAACAGAAATATGGACCAAAGGTCAGTCTTATATGTTGTTGTGTACACTGTCTTATAGAACAGAAATATGGACCAAATGTCAGTCTTATATGTTGTTGTGTACACAGTCTTATAGAACAGAAATATGGACCAAAGGTCGATCTTAAATGTTGTTGTATACACAGTCTTATAGAACAATATGGACCAAATGTCAGTCTTATATGTTGTTGTGTACAGTCTTATAGAACAGAAATATGGACCAAAGGTCAGTCTTAAATGTTGTTGTACACAGTTTTATAGAACAGAAATATGGACCAAAGGTCAGTCTTAAATGTTGTTGTACACAGTTTTATAGAACAGAAATATGGACCAAAGGTCTGTCTTAAATGTTGTTGTACACATTTGTATAGAATAGAAATATGGACCAAAGGTCAGACTTAAATGTTGTTGTACACAGTATAGAACAGAAATATGGACCACAGGTCAGACTTAAATGTTGTTGTACACAGTATAGAACAGAAATATGGACCAAAGGTCAGTCTTAAATGTTGTTGTACACAGTTGTATAAAACAGAAACATAGACCAATTGTTGTGTTCATATATATTTCTCTATGACAGGATAAGAATTTTTCTCATTATGTTTGAGATGAAATTCAAGGGCTGTGATGGTAGAACTATCCATGATATTATGTAATTATATAATATATACTGTAAAGGTAGATATTTTCGCTGGGTTAAAATTTAGAGAAATTTTAAATCATGACTATGCTTGCAAGGTTTTATATTTGCTTAAGTGTTATGGAATATTAACATTTCCAGAGTCGTCTTTAATTATAATAACTGGGGGATTTTTGCAAAATGAACTGAAGTTTAATTTAGAGAAACGATCAGTTTTATAAATATATGTACAGGGCTGTCCCTAAGGGTCGGGGGCTGGGGATTTCACCCGGCAATTCTTGTTATGACCACTGGCTACTATGAGCTGGACCTCAAATATAATCTTATAATCTCGTACATTTGTCAGTCATTTTAACAGTCGCTCATTATTGTGACCTGATTCAACTTGTTATACGGATACATTTCATTAAGCAAAGTGCAGTCTCATAATTAGCTATTTCAAGGTCATTGTTAATCTCCCACTGCTGTGGTTGTTGATCTCCCACTGCTGTGGTCATTGATCTCCCGCTGCTGTGGTCGTTGATCTCCCGCTGCTGTGGTCGTTGATCTCCCGCTGCTGTGGTCGTTGATCTCCCGCTGCTGTGGTCATTGATCTCCCGCTGCTGTGGTTGTTGATCTCCTTCTGCTGTGGTCGTTGATCTCCCGCTGATGTGGTCGTTGATCTCCCGCTGCTGTGGTCGTTGATCTCCCGCTGCTGTGGTCGTTGATCTCCCGCTGCTGTGGTCGTTGATCTCCCGCTGCTGTGGTCGTTGATCTCCCGCTGCTGTTGTCGTTGATCTCCCGCTGCTGTGGTCGTTGATCTCCCGCTGCTGTGGTCATTGATCTCCCGCTGCTGTGGTCATTGATCTCCCGCTGCTGTGGTCATTGATCTCCCGCTGCTGTTGTTGTTGATCTCCTTCTGCTGTGGTCATTGATCTCCCGCTGCTGTGGTCATTGATCTCCCGCTGCTGTGGTCGTTGATCTCCCGCTGCTGTGGTCGTTGTTCTCCCGCTGCTGTGGTCGTTGATCTCCCACTGCTGTTGTTGTTGATCTCCCGCTGCTGTGGTCGTTGATTTCCCGCTGCTGTGGTTGTTGATCTCCCGCTGCTGTGGTCGTTGATCTCCCGCTGCTGTGGTCGTTGATATCCCAATGCTGTGGTCGTTGATCTCCCGCTGCTGTGGTCGTTGATCTCCCGCTGCTGTGGTCGTTGATCTCCCGCTGCTGTGGTCGTTGATCTCCCACTGCCGTGGTTGTTGATTGATCTCCCACTGCTGTGGTTGTTGATTTGCCACTGCTGTGGTTATTGGTCTCCCACTTCTGTTGTTGATCTCCAACTGCTGTTGTTGTTGATCTCCCACTTCTGTTGTTGTTGATCTTTCACTGCTGTTGATCTCCCACTGCTGTGGTTGTTGATCTTTCACTGCTGTGGTTGTTGATCTACCATTGCTGTGGTTGATGATCTACCACTGCTGTTGTTGTTGATCTTCCACTGCTGTGGTTATTGATCTCTCACTGCTGTGGTTGTTGATCTCCCACTGCTGTTGTTGTTGATCTTCCACTGCTGTGGTTGTTGATCTCCCAATGCTGTGCTTGTTGATCTCCCACTGCTGTGCTTGTTGATCTCCCACTGCTGTGGCTGTTGCTGATCTCCCACGGCTGTGCTTGTTGATCTCCCACTGCTGGTCATTGATCTCCCACTGCTGTGCTTGTTGATCTCCCACTTCTGTGGTTGTTGGTTGATCTTCCACTGCTGTGGTTGTTGTTGGTCTCCCGCTGCTGTGGCTGTTTTTGATCTCCCACTGCTGTAGTTACTGATCTCCCACTGCGGTGGTCATAAGTTAGAGCCTAGCTTCTATTCAAATGTCAGTTTTTTCCCGTCATATTATAAATGAATGTCTAAATGTGGGTTATTTGCACATTTTTTTTCTTCAAATGAAGAAATTGTCCACAATTAATCACCAGGTCCTATACTGAATCTCAAAATGAACAAAATCAGTATGAACATAGTTATAGTTATATTTTTGTATTTATGTGCCATGAAATATAACCCATTCGTTTTGGTTTCAGTTGAAAGAAGAAGTGGAGTTGTTTCTATCGAAGTTGGAGATAGATCCGAGTGATTTAGACAATATAACACTGGCAGGTAAAGAAACACTCATAAAAGTTGGAGATAGATCCGAGTGATTTAGACAATATAACACTGGCAGGTAAAGAAACACTCATACAAGTTGGAGATAGATCCCATTGATTTAGACAATATAACTCTGGCAGGTAAAGAAACACTTATACAAGTTGGAGATAGATCCCAGTGTTTTAGACAATATACCACTGGCAGGTTAAGAAACACTCATACAAGTTGGCTATAGATCCCAGTGATTTAGACAATATAACACTGGCAGGTAAAGAAACACTCATAAAAGTTGGAGATAGATCCCAGTGATTTAGACAATATACCACTGGCAGGTAAAGAAACACTCATACAAGTTGGAAATAGATCCGAGTGATTTAGACAATATACCACTGGCAGGTAAAGAAACACTCATACAAGTTTGAGATAGATCCCAGCGATTTAGACAATATACCACTGGCAGGTTAAGAAACACTCATAAAAGTTGGAGATAGATCCGAGTGATTTAGATAATATAACACTGGCAGGTAAAGAAACACTTGTATAAGTAGGAGATAGAGAAACACTTGTAAAAGTTGGCGATAGATCCCAGTGATTTAGACAATATAACACTGGCAGGTAAAGAAACACTTGTAAAAGTTGGAGATAGAGAAACACTTGTAAAAGTTGGAGATAGATCCCAGTGATTTAGACAATATAACACTGGCAGGTAAAGAAACACTTGTAAAAGTCAGAGATAGATCCCAGTGATTTAGACAATATAACACTGGCAGGTAAAGAAACACTTGTAAAAGTCAGAGATAGATCCGAGTGATTTAGACAATATAAACACTGGCAGGTAAAGAAACTATCATAAAACTTGGAGATAGATCCGAGGGATTTAGACAATATAACACTGGCAGGTAAAGAAACACTTATACAAGTTGGTGATGGACACCAGTGATTTAGACAATATAATGCAGATAGTGAAAGTTGGTTGGTAGTATGAAAGTTGTCAGTTATTTGCGTAGATTGGTGTGATCGAGTACTGGTTAAGGCCACACTTAAAAATATCTCTGTTTCCCCTTGCCCGACCCTAGATTTTAGAACTGGGTAGGTAGGTAGGCTTTTTTTTTTTTTTTTTTTGAAGTCCATAAAAAACATACATGTATTGATAAACAGAGAAACTCAACATTTTATTAACTGATATGGCTATTCCAATACAACAACATAATTTATATTACATGTATTAAATGTGCTCAATACTAACTACATTGCTCGTAAAAGTGAAGGATTGAAAACTAAGAAAAACTGTAAAAATGAATAGTATTTGTATAACATTTATATATAATAAACTGAACTGTGTTTATTTTGATTGACAAATGAAACTGAATACAATATGACTAGTATAAGTAAATCGGACAGCAGTTACTTAAACTGTTGGCATTTAAAAATGCTTACAGAACTATATCAAAAAATGAAACTGTATATAGAATAATAAGTATTAATCTGTTGGCATTATTTAATATAGTTCATTGGCATTTTTAAATGAAACAGTTTTAGTAACTGCAGTCAAATTTTCTAGTATTAGTCATTCTATATAATAATACAGTTTCTGAACATTGTTTATCAAAATAAACTACCAGAAGTAGTACTAACTTGCCCTGATCAAAGATTCACTTGCCCAGATTTTTATTACCAATACACTTTGCGGTAAAATATAAAATAATTAAACATAAATAGACTTAAATGTAATAATTTTTATGTAAGGTTAGCTCCCTATAACATTATGCATGTGTAAATCACAAGTTTTAGAGTTTGAACAAGACCGGGAGAAGTGAGAGAAATTCAGGGAGAACTGACTTTGTCTCTATAAGTATGACCAACTTATTAAGTTGTATTTTGTCTTTGTTCTTTATTGACTATCATATCTGTTCTGTCACTCTGTGGCAATGTGGGAGCAGGTGTTAATTCGAATCATTATTTTAAATATCTTTCTCTTTTCTTATGATTACTAAATGTCATAACACACAACAATGGAAATGTCAAGCCTACAAAGCTATTCAATTCATCCAAGAGAACTTGGCAGTCTATGATCTAGAAAAGTACAACTAGTAAACTATATTTCAAATATTAAAAAGACAATTTATCTTAATTGTTGTTTTCAATACTATATTTAAATCATGACATGACTGCCAAAGAAAATTATATGCTGAAACCACACAACCAAAAAGCAATAAATGTATTACTATAATACCCCTACCACATTTTTCTTTACCGTATACTCGATTTAAATATCAACGTTCACATTTTCACAACAGGGGTCGGGAAAAACTTTTAAAAGCACTCATCTGTCAGGCAAGTGGACTGGTAAAAAGTACTCATCCGTATGGAAAACTCACTTGTCCAAAAAAGTTATAGTAAAATAGTGTCTATTTTGGAAGCACGTTGTGATAACCTTATCTTACCTTAAATAGTTTTATTACTTCATTTACAGTAAGTACACCACTAGCTTTAACCGTTATGATCATGCAATAAACATTAAGTTTGTTGATGTTTATATATCGCTTTTGTTCCGAATACAAACAGCTTGGGGTAAACATAAAAAGTAAATGCATTCAAGCCTCCGTAACATGTAAAACGCAAAAAGACTGTTAATATTCCGAAGACCGGGAAATATTCCGAAGACCGAAAAGTCCGATTTTTAAACCGGTATTAAAAAGCTGCGCATGCGCGTCTCGATACCTTTAAAAAAATTATGCCGAATGGTTTCTAAAGAAAATGTCCTTGGGACTTGACAAGAAATTGCATGATAAGTTATCGTTGATGATCGTTAAATGTCAAATTTACAAATTATATTTACAGCAATGAAATATAGAAAGAATAAATACCGTAACGACTTTGGATCATTACCTTCTTTACAGTTTTCAGATTGTTTATTTTTCGATCTCTGCCAAAAGGTTTACTCGTCCGACGGACTAGTTACTGGCAAAAATCACTCGTCCGCAGACAAAAACCAGTCGTCAGGACGAGTGCTTTTGCCGGCCCCTGGTCACAGAAGATAATTTACGTACATGCAGTTCCAATTATTTTAAATCTACGAAATATTTATTAAAATACCAGAACTTAACGCTGTGTGTACCGTGGTCGTAGATATCCGACCAATCATAGCCGTGATTTAAAATAGATTAATTTATGTTCAAAGCTACCCCCCAATCACATTAGAGGAGTAAAAATAGATAATTGAATATTCATGAGAGGTTTTCCGAAGTCGCAATATCGGGCATGCAGTAAACACCGCGGGGGTCAATTGTTTCTACTGATTAGTTATGGTCTATAAACAACAGTTTCACATGTGTTGTATAGAATAGAGATATTTGCAGACCTGTGTATTGTGAAAACTCGCTTGTCCGATTTTTAAGATAAGCCCGGAGCGGTCGAAAATTAAAAAAAAAAACTCAGAAATTTTCCCCAATAAAATTTTTTCAGTCGGTGCTTTTTTCGTGGGTCGGTCGCGCAAGGGGAAACAAACACTATTTTTATTTAGGCCTAACCTGTCAGGATCCCAGAAATGAGTTATCCCTCGATGGCATAAAATTGACGCTGAATAAGCAGGGAACCAAGCATCTTCAAAGGACTTGCTTACTGGTAATGAAGATAAAGTACTGTTAGGGGTCGGGCCTAGCTTCAGGCCTGATATCCATATAGTAGATCTTCAAGATTTAACCCCGATATGACCCCCACTTCTTGATGTCTGAATAAGCTACACACTAATAGAATATTTCGAGTTTGGCTGATCTGAAAACTTGTTTCACGGTTTCTCTTCCAGTAAATGTATTACATGTAGATAGTAATAAGCAATTAATACAGTTGAGCGAAAAATTGCTTGCTTTCAACAGTTTGCTTCAAACTTCCCTGAAAAAGGATTTCAGACATGGTTTTGTAGCTAGGTAGATAGAAAGGTTACAGATATTATTTTTTAGCTGTACTGGCCAAAGGCCAGAAGTGCTTATGTGATCACGCATTGTCCGTCGTCTGATGTCTGTCGTCTGTCGTCCATTAGCAGCACTTTCTCTGAAACCACTAGGCCAATTAAACTGAAACTTCACATGGGTGTTTCTATTGCATAGGAGACTATACAGAATTTTTTTTTTTTCGATCTGAAATTCAAGATGGCAGCATTACTGAAAATAGTCCAAAACGTAAAAAATCTTCTTCTCATGAACGGCCCAACAGATTTTCAAAATGTTTATGTAGTAATGGTGACCAACTATAGTATTGTTAGATTTGTTCAAATGGTGTCCCTAGGGTTAAATATGACCCTGCCCAGAGAGTTCAGTTAGGGGACACATGTCAATATAATATATATATATATTTTTTTTAAATGGAAATGATTTTGCCTGTATCTTCACTAAAGCATTGTTAGGTGAAGGAGGTTAAGATTTGTAAAAATGACTGTGTTCCTATGTTTTAAGCAGTCAGAAGGGGCCCAAAAAGGGTACAAATTGGGAATTAGTAAAATCGTTTTCTTAAGAACCGGTTTGTCAGATTTGTACACTTTTGATATAAATTATCCCTATGTGTAGGGGTTTGATTGCAGATAAGAATTTAGGGGCTAAAATATATAGGGGCCCTGTAAGGGGACTTAGAATTTTACATAGGGATTCTCTTTTTTTTTTATTTATTCTGAAAGCACTAGACCAATTAAACTGAAACTTCACATGGATGTTTCTATTGCAATATTTCTATATAAAATATTTTTTTTATCTTAAATTCAAGATGGCCACCATTACTAAAAATAGTCCAAAACTTAAAAAATCTTCTTCTCATGAACGGTCCAACAGATTTTCAAAATGTTTATGTGGTAATGATGACCAACTATAGTTTTGTTAGATTTGTTCAAATGGTGTCCCTAGAGTTAAAAATGACCCTGCCCCGATGTTTCTATTGCATAGTAGAATTTCAAAATGTGCTATGGCCACTATGAGTCAGTAGAGCGTCCTCAGGCCCTCTTGGGCCTCTTGTTTGTAAAAGAAAAGGAAATACTTTAAATACAAAGTAAAAGGAAATTATTGAAAGCAAATAAAAATGAGGACGATAAAAAGGTTTGGGTAGTGACCTTGTTTTATTGGTAGGTATGGAACAACCTATCTAGAACTTTTTATTTCGGGCCTAAAGATAAAATAATTTGCACATTTTCATACATACATGTATAAATGTAATCTGTCATTTATATTTACAGATATACGACAGAGGTTTGAAAAGCAAAAACGATGTAAACTCACCAAAGATGAGAAGAAAACATTTATTGAAATGGCGAAAAACTTTATAACGGCCATGTTTGACAAATCTTCAGGTGAAACTAGTTGTAAAGAAAATAAAAGTAGGAATATTGATAGAACTAAACCTTATGGTGGGAATGAAAATGATTTATCAACAAATGGAGTGAAAAAACCTAATTCATCCACACCAAATGTGATAAAAACTAATTCAACCACCCCAAATCTAATAAAAACATCAACACCTAATGTAAAGGTGAATTCTAATATTTCAAAATTGAATGCAAGGGAAGTAACTCCAATTAACAAACGGAAGTTAAATGACAGTGATGAGTTACTTACTCCTCCTTCAAAAAAAGCTCTGACAGAAAAATTCACATCTGTAAGGCAACAACTGAAGTCGGCAGAAAAAGATCCTCGAGTGACTGAGAAGTGTGATTTGATTGGTGAAATAAAGAAAGCACGACAAGACTTGGGATCGGATTCAAACAAGGTAAAAACATCAGAAAACTCAGCATTCCTATATAAAGGTATGCGGGGAAAGGATTTTGACTGGACAGCTGAACCTGAAGATTTGAAAGCCAATGAGAAGTTCACTTCAGTCTCGCGTTCAGCGTTGTCCGATTGTGTTATGGATATAAATACTTCTGAAATTTCGAACTGCTCTATAAATAGCATTCAAACACCTGGGAAAAGTAGCTCTAGTTTTGGAGCATTTGAGGTGAACGTACCTTGGTCTCCTTCCAGTGATGAAGATGTAGTATTTCCTGAAGTTAATGCCGTTGTGACGAAAAGAGGTAGAGGACGAAAAAAAAGTAGAGGGCAGGGAAGAGGTAAGGCGTGTCAGAAAGTTCTATAGTAAAATCTATTACTTACTCGCCTATTACTTTTATTACTGGCTGCATTTCTTTTTTTCCTTTAAGCAGATCCTCTTTCCCAGAGAAAATCTTGTCATGGACAAGTCAATCAGATTTCTTCAAATGTCTTTCATATTATATTTTAGAGTTAAAGTGACACTTAATAATTATATAGACACTTTTATGTACGGACATTACTGTTGACATTTTGACAACCAAAAAAAAGTGATGCCTATTACTTCAATATCATTTGTAATAAATAATATTATTTGAATACCCCTGAAGTGGTTTATCAATTGGTAAAGAAATTAACTTTACCTTTGACTCCATATGCATTGAAGTGGACTATTCTCAAATTTTACTCATCTAATTAAACACACAATTAAGGCGAACATTTTTTATTGATTTTTATTGAAACATGTACATACATCCAATCTAAATGATTTGCACTTGGGTAAAACACAATTAAGGACACAAATACTATAATCATTTCAAATAGTTATTATAAGTTGATAATAATTAAAGATATAGCTGCAAAATATAAATGAAACATTAAGATGGCATTATTTTTTGTTTTTAACATCCGTTTGTCATAAACATTTGAATATTTTAAAAGCAGATCATACAAAATTCAGTATCATACTAAGCAAGGAACTTTTACCCAAAACACATTTATAAGTGACAGTGAATGTTCAAATAAGCACACAGTTTAAAACCAAGAATTATGTTAAGTATACTATATATTAAAGCCTCCTTAAACTTTTGTTATACCGTAATGACTCCGTTGCTTTCCGACTGTGCCTCCCCTAGTGTTCAGAAGTACACAAAAGAATACTGCAGTGGTAGTGTGCAGATTAATTCCATTAAGATCGTTATATAAGGGGTACATTAACAAGTTTGGAGTTATGGCTTCACTAATATTATGTATTTTGGTCTGGTAACTCGTGCTTAGGATCCTCCCTTGTATATATATACGCATGATACTATCACAGGCGACACTACGTCACAAATCACTTTATCATAGTCAATATTGTGTTTGTTAAGTTCAGTTATTAAAAACGTAAATTTATTTTTAATTCTATATGGTTGATTCGTTGCTAACATGAAATAAATTAGCTTGTGGGTTCCAGTTTATTAATACACCAAGAGGAACAAAGAGGATGTTCTTAAAAACTTTCAAACTGCAGACGGTTATTTGAATTTTTAACTGCATCCTCTACAGTTCACCATACTATGTTTTTCTCTGAAATGAAGTGATCATATATAACCAACTGACACGTTCCAAAATTATTAACTTCTCGTTTTCTGTTGAATGTATTTATCCAAAAGAGATGAACATTAATTTGTAAACAAAACCCGTTCATAATTATGTACTAGCTAATAATATGCTTTATATTTATTTTTCCATTTGCAAAGTCTCTCAGTAATCAAATAAACATGTATTCTATTATTGTGAAGATTAAAACTGACTTGCATTAAAACTAAAAACAACCGTTTAGGAAGTTTAATGAGTCTTTAAATAATTATGGACACTACAAAAAGAAAATGATAATAAGATCTTGAGCCAATCTGTAACAAGGCTGGTTGATCAAGACAGTGCACAATATCAAAATGGGAGACAAAAAGAAGTTTTTGTTCCAACATCCAGCCTGCCCTCGACTGTAAATCTGGACCCATATCCCACGCCGGTGTCAGCCAGTTCATCATTAGGTGGTGAGACAAACTGAAAAATATATAAAAAATTGTTTAGAAATTATAAATTTATAAATCATTTACAAGAAAATTTAACTCTTTTTACAATAGAGTATCAGTACAGAACTTATTAATGTTTTTGCAAAGAAATTTTGTTTTATTTACCATCATGATCAGTATCATTTCAATACATTCAGACACTAAACAACCTAGCAACATGGATTTTTTACATGGTTGACTGCAGTAGTACTACTTAAATGAACCAGTAAGTAAGTTCTATTGAAAGCCTGCTTTGATGAAATACATTGGTGTATAGATACTGACCTCAGGTTAGCTTGATGATCAGGTAACTGTGATAGTACAGTAGTGGGTGGGTCATCAGTCACAGCTGGAGACATGTTCATCGAGATTGAATCTTCATTCGCTGGTCCATTAGACGGGTCAGTCGAGAGTGGGTCAATCTCTGTGAGACTAGACAGGTTAGTTGAGTTTGGTGTGATGAACGGACGCGAAGTTAACAAATTCTGCTTTTCCGTTCTTTGGCGCCAAGCAATCTTCTTTCTCAGCCTTTCTTTTTCTTTGAAAACAGGATCATTCTTCCTTTGTTCGGGATACCTGATGACATCAAATGCATGTTTTAAATATAAGACATACCTCTATTGTTATATATCAGAAATTATATGTGTAAGGTGTTAATATGTGTATGTGAAAGCTTGATTCTTATAAAACAACTAAAAAGTCTCCAAGCAAAAGCTATAATTTCATTTTATAAAGAACTATATGTTTAATAGTATAGATCTTTATCTCGAGAAAAATTCAGACTTTTGTGACCAATGTTGACCCAGATCAGACTAGGTTTCTGCATAGCCTGACCCTCTATGCTGTTTACAAATATTGATTTAAAACTTTAATTAATAAAATCATTCACTGATGAAATAGCAAACAATATTGACTACACTGTACGAAAGTTAAGGTTAATCTGGTTGTACGCAAGTCATAAATGTCTGACCGCGTCCTTTTTTCTCTCGCAAGACTGCTCATATAATTATATAGTAGTCCACTAAATTAGTTGATTTAATTATTTTACCTTTTTGGTCTTTCAGCAGGAGTTTATGTCAAGTTATTACTATTACTGCTAATAGGTTTTGGCTCCTTTGCTCTACGTGCACAGAGACCATGGATATTCTGCAAAATAAATGGACCATTTAGCTTTTGTTGTACCTTTTACCGAATAACTGGCATTTAAAATGGTACTTCAAAGTCCAACATAGAAATTACATGCAATTTTCATGTTTTTCATACTTATTGTCATAGAAAAAAACACATTTTAGGGCATGTGATGATTTCTTATTACTATGATTAAAACTGGTCCTTCACCTATTTCAAAAGCCTTCTGCACCGGGGGTGGGGGTGGCAGCATTCTCCACAAGTTTGGGGTAGGGAGATATGTGTAAGCAGTATAGGGTTTAACATTTTTGACAAAACTCATTTGTTTATATTCAAATTATTCTATAACAGTATTGGATGTGTTGGACATAATGAACTATTTTTAAACCATGTCAAACATAATTTCCATCACAAAAACAGTACAAACATTGTTATTATTTATGCTAAGCCAATTTTAAATAGTAAAACTCTATTAACAATTAATATTTCAAGAAAAAACAATAACTTGAAAGATGACACTGATGCATGCTTTAAAATTCAAATCACAAATTACATTTCTGTATTTGGAAATTACTTTTGACAAGACAGTCTGGTCAAAATAACTGCCAAACTTCTATTTGATAGTTAAGTTTCGACAGTTGGAAGTTAGTCTCTTGCTCCAAAAATTATGAATAAAGTTTATATTTTCTTAATGTTTTTAAAGGCTGCTTAAAATTTTATCTGAAAAATACAAATAAAACGCCTCATGCATGTGATGGAAATTATGATTCTACCAGATTTAGTCTATCAAGCATACACTGTCAAAGCATAATTTCCGAATAAAAAATCAAAATATTTTCTCTTAGATGTTCTGCACACACTTTAAATGTGAGAGGCCAACAGCTACAGCCAAGTCATTATCATTAAAAGTCTTATTCAATCGAGTCAGCATCAAAAATGAAATAAATATGAATAAAGCATGAACGGCAATTACTTCTCAGATAAATGTCTGTCAATAAAAATGTCCGTACAAACAAGTTCTGTCAAACTGTAATTGCCGATCTCGACTTTTCTAAAATACACCTGAAAGTAAGGAGAATACTCTCGTGTGTTTGTGTGTCATCTCTCTAATCCATTTACACTGCTATCGTTACTTCGAATTATACACAAGTATTGTGTTGGGTTGATAAAACAATGATTCAATTTTTCTGTGACGCCCATTACTTGGCTGAGCGGTTGACAGACAACAAACTTACCTCCATATTTTTGTTTTATGTAAAATCTGCACTGGTATCGATGACGTAGTACACATACCTTCTAGTGGATTCGTGACCCGGCATACGCCAATTACGGAATTGACGGACATTTCGATTCCCGAATAAAATTTGAATTTTACAGCTTTGTCATTGTTATATACAAAGTGTGTTAGTTTAAAACCTACGATGGAAATATGTTTTCCAAACATGTGGATGTTCTTTGATCATCACAACATGATTAATATATTTTTTTTAATGCCGACAACTCTTCTTGTTTTGACCGATGCCGTAATAGGCGTATGCATCAATTTCTAACAAGTTTTTTTTATCACTTGTAACATATTCATTTAATAGTTATAGTGAATAGTTACAAGTATCATTTCATTTAAATGTTAGCAAATGACTTACTGTTGTCATATAGATTAAACGGGGAAAATTTGGCCATGATTGAAGTCCCCTCATTTCCCAGCCAAAATGGATGACGGATATTCCTTGACATTTCAAGTTTCAAATACAAATTTGATCCATTTTCTGAGAATTGAGTCAAGATATTGTTTTTTCTATCTGAGGAATTAACAAACAACAAATTTAAAACATAGTTTTTTATTTATCTTATTTCTAATAGAAAATACAATTTAAAAAGTGACGGCCATTACTATTTCCAAATAGCTGAGAAGGGCCCAAATATGTATGTTTGAAACAGATTACAGCTTCGCATTCATGTTCTTCGTTGTTTAAAGCTGTTAAACTAGCCTTAAACCCCATTAAAAAAAGTATGAATTAAATAAGAAAAAAAAACAATTACTTGAGGGGAATTCTTTCATATTAAATTAGGGGAAAAAAACATGTTTTTTTGAGTCTGGCCCTGATCATTATAATTACATTTCTGCATAACCACAGCAGTTGTCTAGTGTTAGAGTGTCCACCTCGCATGGGTAAGGTCATGAGTTCAATCACAGAATGGGTCATACCTAAGGCATGAAAAATAGTACTAGAAGCTTTCTCGCTTGGCGCTCAGCATTAAGAGGATAGTTCTATATCTGGTTGTCCTCGTGTCAGTATAATTTGACTGGGATGGTTATCAAATATCTGCAGCATCATACTCCAGTGTGGCAGCACTTAGAATATTGTCTCCGATATACACTGTCGTCATATGACTGAAAAATTGTTGAAAGCGACGCCTAACGCCATACAACATCAACATTTCTCAGCGCTTTTTTCGTGGAAATTGGGAAGATATCAAGCCTTAGAGATTATTAAAAAAAAACATGATTGAGGGGAAATAGGAATTTTTTTAAGGCTTTTGAGCAAACTTGAAAATGAAGCGTACTACTGTTTCATGTTCTAATCATTAATTATCAAATATGACAGTAATACTTCATATCTAGTGGGGTTTTTTATCCCCTAAATGTAAGAAAAATTCTCCTACACATTTTTTTTTGGGCCACATATTAGGAAAAAACATGATTTTTTAATTGAATTTAACCGATTTTCGGCCTCAGTTTAATAAGACAAAAAGCCCCACATTTTTACATAGCAATCACTTAATCAGGAAACAATGCCATAAACAAAGATTACGTGCACTGGCCAACATTATGTAACTGAAATATTTGTGTAATATTGCTTCTTCGGTTTAAAAGTTCTGATGCCAATATTGCGTCTGGCACCACTTTTTCATAAATGTGCATTTTCAGCACTTAAGGTACATTCAAGTTTACTTTTCAGCACTACAAGTATAACTCTTAAACTGAGTGTTTAAACTCTTAAACTGAGTGTTTAATTGCAACTCAGTATTTTATGATTAATGTTGAGGATAGCCGACACCACTGACTTAATTTTTGGATAAGACAGAATCCTTAGGTACTCTTTGATTAGAGTGTGAGAGTTTTTATGTCAAATAATGTGCATAAATCCTTATCTCTTTGATTTGTCAGTGTGAGAGTTTTTATGTCAAATAATGTGCATAAATCCTTATCTCTTTGATTTGTCAGTGTGAGAGTTTTTATGTCAAATAATGTGCATAAATTCTCAACTCTTTGATTTGTCAGTGTGAGAGTTTTATATCACATAACATCCATAAATCTTTATGCAGTATGGTACAGAAATAATGAAACAACACACAGATGGGTTCAACAGAAATATATTCAAAATTGTTGAATTATTATAACTTCCAATTCCAAATGTTCAGTGTTATGATCCAGGCACAAATTATTACATACATTGAAAATTCACACAAAACCACATCATTTATATAATATCCAAATTTAATTCAATCAGCAAACTGCAGAATTCAAGCTGAACATGAAATCCATAATTTGCACAAGATTCTACCTAATTTCAGTGATTGTCAAACACTGACACTAACTAGTAATTTTGATAACAAAACTAAATTCAAAGCCTTGTTTACAGGCACTGTTTATATTGGTAGAAAGTTCCAAAATAAGACAAGTTTTCATAAGTTCTTGTACAATTCCAAAATAAATAATTTCCTATTTAATTAATTATCCAAATTATTCCCACATTAGTTAAAAAGTCCAAAATGTAGAGTCAAGAGTAGAATGATTAATTGATGCTGGTAATTATACCCCAGGAAATGAGGTATATAAGAGCTATATAGGAGTCTGTACACTCGTCAGTAGGTCAGTTATTCAGTCTGTGGACAATTTTTGTGATCTCTATTTCTCAGCAACCATTGGCCAGAATTCAATGAAACTTCACAAGGGTGACTGGTATCAAGCCTAGTTGTGCATATTGTCAGTATGACGGCAAGAATAACTTTAATGTGTAATGGCCCTTTGAATTTTCATACATATTTTTTTGTGTCCGCTATTTCTGGACAACCATTGGCTGGAATTCAGGGAAACTTCACAAAAATGTTTGGTACCAAGCCTAATTGTGTATATTGTCGGCATGTTGTGTGCGAATCATTTTTCAATGAGTTATGGCCCTATGAATTTTTCATGTATACTTTTTGTGGTCACTATTTCTCGGCAACTATTGGCTGGAATTGAATGACACTTCACAAAACTAATTGGTTACTCTAAATTGTTCTGTGTCAAAATGGTCAGCAAAAGGGTGCAATAACTATGCCAGGGCACCATCTGGGGGTATTCACCACCTTCAGTGATATTTCTAGTTTTATTTATTGTCGCCACCGGTTTCCCATATTGGGCAACATCTCCAGAAGAGCATTAGTAAATTTAGATATTTGGAGGATAGTTCAGAGATACAGAAGACCCTTTTGTAGCGTTTCTGGTTCTATAACATGTCTGGTGTAAAGCAACAATACATGGAACCTCAATTTTTGTTAAAGTCTTATGCAAAAGACTGATAAGTATTTTTAGTTGGAAGAGCTGGGGGAACAAACCTGTAACACCTGGGTTCGCAGTCCAAGGCATTAACCACTGGACTACTAATCCGCTCTGAAAAATTAATTTCCAGTTACCTCTCATTATCACATTATCACAGCTGTGTTCTGATTGGTCAATAAGTATATCAACAAAAGCAAGAAAATAATTCATTATACAAAATAGAGTATGACAAAATAAACTTGAAGATCACTACATCATATATATATAAACTAAAATTAGTAAAAAGGACTTGTAACACCCCTAAATTTATTGGTAAATAAACCTCAATTTTGGCTCCCTAAAACAAAATGGCCACTGTTTTACAAGGAAAGATGAAAGACACTGTTTAGCTCAATGAGAATATACCATATTAAGCTTGAATATAATTATTTGCTACCAAAACATAAAATTAGTTTTCCAGCAATAACTCCAAGCATACTATATGTCAAAACTACAGTTTTATCTATAAAATAGATAATTACACATAAAAATTAGAGAGTTATTAACAAAATGGTTTTCCTTATACAATCTTAATGTGGTCAATTTTGGCTAATTTCAAAAAAAAATTTTTTTGTTATTTGTCCATGAATAATAGATACATTTACACGAGATATATAAAACTTAAACAGTAATGGCATAATAGTTTGCTTTATCAGAACATGTTAACTGAAAGAGTCTTAAGACTATCATTTATTAAGATATTTACAAAACCCAGTTTTCCGTATGGAAACTCAACCCTAAACCCAGTTTTCCCTGTGGAAACACAACACAAAACCCAGTTTTCCCTATGGAAGCACGACCTCAAACCCAGTTTTCCCTATGGAAACTCAACCCAAAACCCAGTTTTCCCTATGGAAACTAAACAACAAACCCAGTTTTCCTCATGGAAACTCAACCCAAAACCCAGGTTCTTCATACAAAAAAGCAAAACAGTATACAAGCATTGCAAAACATGAAAAAAGTACCAATGCTGACCAACAAACTGAACAACATTTTTTGATGTCTGGTAATGTGATGAAATGACTGTTGGTACTTGATTACACCAAGGACTTATAACGAAGGATAGGAAACTTGTATCTCTCTAATAAATGTTTATAAAATAGCATACGAAGAATTAATAATTTGGCAAATTAATCATTCAAATTTTACAGGCAACTGATTTCTTTTACATAAAATGTAAGTTGTATGTAACATAACATGTTTTAAACTGTTTTAAACGCACAAAATGATCTTGAATTAAAAATATTGCAGTTTAAAGCAAAATTTCAAGTACTCCATATTTTAGTTGCAGTATACAAATTTTGTAATCATAAGTACTTTAACAATTTTAAACATAATTTGCTGGGAACTGTCTTGTTTTGTAGAGGATTCCATTGTGCATAGAAAGAATTTTAATTCGTTTTTCTTAGATGAATGGAAGTTGAAATATTTGAAAACAAGATTTTGCAATGTTTTGTGTGAATAACATCTAAATCCGTTGCTTTTCCTCCTCTATATAAATCCTTGATTAGGCATGTTTAACTTTTAACATCTTTTTATATTCAAACTGAATATTTTAAATCACACAAAAATGGAAAGCAAATACTAAAGGAAACACAAAAAATATTTAAATTATATTCCCAAATGACCACGTATTACTAAAAATATATATTTAAACATGCCAAAATAATATATTGACAAAGGCTTCCATAATTTGGGCTATGTGCCGAGGTTTGACTAAAATAGATTTCCACTAAAATGGCAACATATTTTGTGACATATTAAATGAGTTATGTGGTTTCATTTTGATTTGAATTTTATCTGTTTTACAGGTTTACATGTAGTAAAATTTGTTTCATCTTAGAAAGAGTAAGAATGACGATGCAAAAGTCGTCAAACAGTATTTTAGAATGAGGATTTCGTTTCAAGTTCACCACTCCAATTAACGTACCAATTTTGTCTCGTTTTAGTGGATTTGACATACTTAACTATTCGGTTTATATTTATTAATGATAATCAGATGCTTTTAATCCATTTTGATAATTATTTTATTTTTCAAGACATTTATAATGTTTTATCCTGATACACTCCCTTTAAGACATTTATAATGTTTTATCCTGATACACTCTTTAAGACATTTATAATGTTTTATCCTGATACACTCCCTGTAAGTTTCTTCTTTATGTAATAACATAAAAGTAAGCTTAAGTTTTCATAGTAAAGAATAACATGTGTTTTGAAGTGTTATGGTTGCTCTCTCGATATTGTCCGCCATACTCCTGTAATATGGCTTATCTACGTTTCTCAGAAATGTTTTCTGGAAAACATTATCCAGTTTTGTATTTTATTATAAGATCCTTGCTATTTCTGTCGGCTAGACTTGCTATATGATGTTCAAAAATAAGTTATTATTTTCAACCACGTGTTACATCATAATTTCATTAGATTGTCCGTCACACTTCTGTGTTATGGCTGTATTTTCCAGTACACATAATCTGATCTAGTACTAAGTTTATACCTAATTTCCTTAGTTAATTTTTATTAGTTTGTATTTAACTTCTCCAAGTCATTTTCACTCTTCAGTTTTTTGTCAGTTCATTAGTACTTTGGTTACTGTGAAATCATTAATTTTTGTGGGGTACTAATTTTTGTTGATTTTGTGGGAGGCCTCAACAACCAAATTAAATCTCAACGAAATGGTCGTGGGCAAAATTTTGTTACATCCGTACTGCATAGCATTTATTTGTGCCTAAAACGTAGACCTACCTTCCTCAGCTAGATCTAAATGTTATCTAATATTTTCTATTTCGTGTGCATATTTTGCTATTAGATCTATTGAAAGTTAATTTGAATTTCAAATTTTTAATTTAGTGCACTGCATGATTAAGTTAAAATATGGTAACTGTATTAATATTCCATCTGTTCATTACATAAAATATACTTGTCGGTATCAGATATTGTGTGTTTACTTGCGTGTTCTTCATCACTGGAAAGAGTTTTAATAGACCATTGGCTAGAATAATATGTCAGTTACAATGGTACTCGACTCATTTTATGCTAGCGTGACATTTTATCAAGCATTCTTTTAATTAGTTACCTTCAATAGAAACAATATGCGTGTGGATAAATATGATACAGACTCTTAGCATTTAGTAACCTATTAGTCTATTGTGTTTTGTAATAGTTAGTGTTCATTTTAAATGAACGCTAACTAGCTAAGTGTTAAACGTCATTTGACTGACAGTGTGACGACATTTGACTGACAGTTTGACTTTATTGACTGACAGTTTGACATCATTTGACTGACAGTTTGACGTCATTTGACTGACAGTTTGACGTTATTGACTGACAGTTTGACATTATTGACTGACAGTTTGACGTCATTTGACTGACTCTGGGTGGAGCTTAGCTGGAGTGGAGTGGCGAAACAGCAGATTTGTGGTCACTACTATACAATGAAAGCAGAGATGACTGACATTTTAAAGTTGATATTTGCTTAGGCTGTTTCTAAGGATAGCTTGTGCGGTGTTGTAGTTTGTACTTGACTTGTTCAGAATTGAATCAAGGGCGGAGTCTTTGCAATACTATTCACGCGTGTGCAATGATGATGAACTCCTTAATAATTAAGAACAAACTTCCTAATTAAAAATTTTTTGTAGGTTGTTTTAACAAATAAGAGTGACGCAATTTTGAAAATTGAAGCGATTCAATTGGTTGTCAAATGAGGTTAAGCACACTAATATTTCTTTTTGTCTACGAGGAATAAAAATTTCTAACAAGTGAATTTGCACTGGTCTCACCCTATTTACACTTTCAGCCTGTGACACGTCCACTCCAATTGTTGTTTTCATAACAGTTTGATAAAAACTCGTATCTTTTTTTTATCGCGTGTGACATAATACTGGTACAAGTCAGTAATTAAAACGCATTACATTATAGAAATATTCAAAAAATTCAAAGATAGCACTAAAACATTTTTTTTTCTCAAATCAGTTTTCAATAAAATTCAGTCCCCCAAAAAATGTCCTTAAACCAAAAACAATGGATATTAATCCCAACGAAAACTTAATGATTTCACAGTATGATATTCTTTTATGGTATGCCCATCACACTCATGTGGTATGAGACCTCACTAATTTCGGAGACTCTAACTGGGGATAACTTTTGTGAAAATATAACCAATCCTACTTGCAGTGTCCATCAAATTCCTTAGTAATAAAGTAAGACTTTTATCAAATAATTGCTAGATTCTCATCCTAACTTTTCTTAAAGGGAGTGTAACAGGAAAACATGTTATAAATGTTTTAAAAAAATAGAATGATTATTAAAATGAATAACAATCATCTTATTATCAATAATGAATCAAATCCAAATGGTTTGGTGTGGAAAGTCCACCAAATCATGACAAAATCTATATTTAATTGGGAATGGTAAACTTGAAACGTTACGAATTCCTCATTCTTAAAATAGACAACACTTAAATACCGCTTGACGTTATTCAGACTCTTTTTAAGTTTACTGAGTGTAAACCTGTATCAATGGACGATCTATTCTTAAAAAAAAATAAATGAACATCCCCTCCCCAATAAACTCCCATATTTCAATAAAAATCATTATATTTCTACTGAAAAATGTTTGTGACCATTTTGTTAACTTATATCCTGAATCTACCCCGTGTATAACAGATCAAATTGAATTCAAAATGAAATCATGTGACTCCTTTAATCTGTCACAGTCTATGTTGCACTTTAAAGTGTGAAATCTATTTTAGTCTAATCTAGTGCTTAGCCCAAGTTAGAATATCCCATTTTAGCTAGACTATTCGTAGAATAGGGGGCTACGAATAGGGGGGGCTATTGTACTCTCCCCGGCGTCAGCGTTGGTTTTTCAGGTAAGATATCTATGTAACAACTCATTTGATATGAATGAAACTTCACGTGTGTTCAGCATCATCAATGGAAGTCACAGACATAAGAACAATAACTCTGGGTTGCATTTTGGCAGAGTTATGGCCCTTTTTGGGCTTGATTTACCAGGTTTAAGTTTTTTATCTGGTAAGATATCTATGCAACCACTCATTCAATATGAATGAAAGTTTACATGTGTGTTCAGCATCGTCAATGGAACTCACAGAGACAAGAACCATAACCCTTGGTTGCATTTTGGCAGAGTTATGGCCCTTTTTGGACTTAATTTTTCAGGTTAGATTTTTTTTATCAGGTCAAATACCTATGCAATAACTCATATGCTATGAATGAAACTTCACATGTGTGTTCAGCATCATCAATGGAACTCACAGATATAAGAATCATAACTCTGGGTTGCATATTTACAGAGTTATGGCTCTTTTGGACTTTTGGAGATTTTAAGAGGTTAAGGTTTTGATTTGTACTTATTTCATCATCCTATCATTGAACATGAATGGTGTTCAACATCCTCTAGGAAACTGATAGAGATAAGAACTGTAACTCTTGATTGCATTTTGGCAGAATTATTTCCCTTTTAGGCTTAGAAATTTTGTTTTAGCAGGTTAAAGTTTGTATTACAAGGCCTTGACCTTAGATGTTTGACAGATGGTGTCAGTTTGTGGTCCTCTCTTAAATTTGTTCAAAACCATGACCCTGGGGGCAAAAGTGGCCCGCCCTAAGGGTTAAAAAAAATATATATATATTCTGATGTTTTTTGGTCCGCTCTGAGGGGTAAAAAAAACTCTTTTTTTAAATATTTTTTACTTTTCTGTTTAATCCTATTTTTAAAAAAAAAAATTTAGATTAATTTTCTTCATTTTCATTAAAGGGTATTCAGCTGTGATAAACTGCATACTGGTACAAGATTCATTCAACTATAGATCCATTTTCCTGAACTGGTACCGATATATTGCCCTCTGAGGCCTATATGTCAGGCTGAATTAAATAATATTAAGGCAATACGAGCCATCCATTCCCTTTGTTGTTTTCAAAAAAACGTAACTGTTGATAATGAAAATAAATAGTGTTGGGGAATTATTTTTCTAATTTATTTTAAACAGATATGCTATAATCATAGTTTAATTTTACCACCCCTAAGTTTTAATTGTCTATTTTGGTACTTATTTCCTGAAAAAGCTGTAATTTTAGAACAGCATTGAAATAGTCGAGCATGCTGTCCCTCTGACAGCTCTTGTTGATATATTGTTTTGGCATGTTTAAATAGGTATCCTTTTGGCAATACGGGGTCAGTGATATGCATAGGCATAATATATTGGGAAAAGTATGTTTTAGTCAAATTTTAATGTTTGAATATCCTGATGAATTGCATTTAAAAAAGGGAGGAAGAGAATTTTATTAAAAAAAAGAATTAGATTTTTTTCTTTTATTTTTCATCATTTTTATTTTTTATGAAAATAAAAAGGGTTGAGGCAGCATGAAAATTAGGGGAGCGGGGATGATAATTAAGCAAATAATTTATTATGGCCTCTGTCAGTTTACAGTATTTATTATGATGTCACATTAAGTCATTGTATTGTCAATCCCATTCCTGTTATATGGCTACTCAATGATTCCCAGAAACATTTCCTTGAACACATAATCTAGCCCAGTAATCTATATCCAAACTCCCCACAGTATCCAGTAATACATAGTATCTGGGTAATGTCGTGCCCAGTAATTTATATCTAAACTCCCCACAGTATCCATTAATACACAGTATTTGGGTTATGTCGTGCCCAGTAATTTATATCCAAACTCCCCATAGTATCCATTAATACACAGTATTTGGGTTATGTCGTGCCCAGTTATTTATATCCAAACCCTTCACAGTATCCATTAATACACAGTTTTTGGGTTATATCATGCTCTTTTATGCTAAAAGATTAGTTTTATTTTTCATAACAAGGATAACCTCAAGTCATATTCTCATTAGATTGTCCATCACACTTCTGATGTGCCACTTGGTGGCATTGTAATCTGGCTTTATCCTCCACGACTCCAGAAAACACTGAACGCCTTCTGGAATACGATTTTCTTGCACATACATCCACCCTAATAGATTATATCCTGTCTCCCTGTGTCCAAGGTTACGGTCATTCTCTAGCACATGTCTGAGGTTAGAAATGGTTAACCGCTTATGCATGAGTTTGTTTGTCTCTGAGTAGACGAGGTACTTCAGGAGGTGGGGGTAAGCTCTGCTGTCTACAACAGCACAATCATACCATTGGTCCTCCTCCTCATCACGTGATCCCGGGGGCGTGTCCACTGATCTGTACATCTCGTACTGGAGAGGGGGCGGGGCTATTGTAATGTCTGATGGGAAGAACATTACACAGGATGCTGTACTCGAAACTGATGATGGCATAATCTCATGTGGAATGTTGAATGCTGATTTTACAAGTTGACCTTTTGAACAACAGCATACTGTTTCTATGTCCGGTTGTAAGTCCATGTTTATCTGATCCAGCAGATCCACACAGCTGTCATACTGTCCAAACTTGTACAACACAGATGCATACACAAGTCTTGTTGATGTCACGTCAGATGAACTACCTTTCCTGAAATGATCATGACTCGCGTATAACACATGAGACATCAAAGGAGTGCCAAGGATACCATCACTGCATGCCAGAGAAACAAGCTGTTGTGCTAACCTTGAATGTAAAAATGGAATGATATGACCAATTGTCTCCCTTGTTTGGTGTTCATCATGGTCGGTAATGTGCACACAAGATGGTATTTCACGTATTAACGTTGCCAGCCAGCGGCAGTTAGATATCAAATCTTTGTTTCTCAATAACCTGTTTGTTGTTTCCCGAATAAATCTATGTGCAGTAAGTGCGAAAAACTTAAGATTCCTCTTGTGAATCACAATTTTCCTGGATATTCTGTCAAAGTCTACATGTCCCGTCATAATGTCTCCTATCTGATCACATTTTATGTTAAACAACAACACATGTCCTGCAGATATCAGTTGAGTTAATATTTCTGTCAGAAGTGGCTTCATTCTTTTATGAACATCTCTGTCAAACATATTTTCTTCTTTAATGAAGTAATTTGGACAGTTTCCACTCATTACATAGTTACGCAATACAATTAAACACAAACGCACACATGAAAATAAGTTTTTAGGTGTCCATATATTTGGCCTTGTGTTCTCTATCACATTGAAGAGACATGTTTTACAATGGTATGAGCTGATTGATTTTCCCAAGACTGGTTCTATCAAATCATGTTTGATCATTTTAAGGAGAATGTAACACTTGTGTTGTACAGGATTCAGAGAAAACATGAGTTGTCTTTCCTGTAGAGAGAAAGAGAGCCTCCATTCTATATCTTTCTCATCGCTGTCTGGATGTCCTACACCTACAACAAAACATCCTTGTGATTTCATTTGTTCAATCATCTGTGCTGATGGCCAATTGTATGAGCGTTGTCTACTGGTCCACTCACTGGCAAAGTTTGGCACTGTTGCACATCTGAATGCAATAACGTAATCTATTGGTAATATTGTTGATAAAGTTGTATCAGCCGGTCCATTTCTCTCATTGACACGATCAACCACACCACATATAGATACATGTTCTTTGCATATTCTCCTATCACAGTCTGAGTCAATTCCATTAAACATATACATAGTGTACACAGTCTGTGGTATCCCGTAAATAACCACCTGAAGTTTTACGTATCCTGGTTGTGTGAGATTGTCACTGACCATGAGGAATGAGAGATCATAACCAGCAGCATCACGAATATTTTCTATCACGGGCAAATTATCTTGACAATCTAACACATCTATATCTGAGTTGAGGCCTAGTGTGGTTGTTCCCTCACAAAAACTCCCAAATATAAACAGTGACTGAGGTAAATGTACCAGATATTGTTCTATTGTACTAGTAATCTCTCTATTAATCCCAGTAGTCTGGTGGAGACTCCGCATGTCTTTTGAGGCTCCGACACGTTCCATAACATCATACAAGCGTCTTGACAAGTTATGGAAGTGATCAGACATCGTGGTATCTAGCATGAAATGATTATAAAAAAAAATTACATGTTGATAGCAACAAAATAACATTAAATAACAAGTACTGAATATTACTGACAACATTGAATAACAAGTACTGAATATTAATAGCAACATTGAATAACAAGTACTGAATATTACTGACAACATTGAATAACAAGTACTGAATTTTAATAGCAACATTGAATAACAAATACTGAATATTACTGACAACATTGAATAACAAGTACTGAATTTTAATAGCAACATTGAATAACAAGTACTGAATATTACTGACAACATTGAATAACAAGTACTGAATTTTAATAACAACATTGAATAACAAGTACTGAATATTACTGACAACATTGAATAACAAGTACTGAATTTTAATAGCAACATTGAATAACAAGTACTGAATATTACTGACAACATTGAATAACAAGTACTGAATTTTAATAGCAACATTAAATAACAAGTACTGAATATTAATAGCAACATTAAATAACAAGTACAAAACACATTGATATTATTAATAACAACATTAAATAACAAGTACTGAATATTAATAACAACATTAAGTATTAAGTACCAAAAGTACTGAAAAAGCTTTGATAATGAAGTTCTGTTCATTTGTACCAATGCAAACAACAGAGTCAACAATGTTTTTTTTTAGCTCACCTGAGCCGAAGGCTCACAGGTGAGCTTTTGTGATCGCCTGGTGTCCGTCATCTGTCATCCGTCGTCTGTTGTCCGTCGTTCACTTTCAGCTTCTAACAATTTATTATGGCCTCTGTCAGTTTATAGTATTTATTATGATGTCACATTAAGTCATTGTATTGTCAATCCCATTCCTGTTATATGGCTACTCAATGATTCCCAGAAACATTTCCTTGAACACATAATCTAGCCCAGTAATCTATATCCAAACTCCCCACAGTATCCATTAATACACAGTATTTGGGTAATGTCGTGCCCTGTAATTTATATCCAAACTCCCCACAGTATCAATTAATACACAGTATTTGGGTTATGTCGTGCCCAGTAATTTATATCCAAACTCCTCACAGTATCCATTAATACACAGTATTTGGGTTATGTCATGCCCAGTAATTTATATCCAAACTCCTAACAGTATCCATTAATACACAGTATTTGGGTTATGTCGTGCCCAGTAATTTATATCCAAACTCCCAACAGTATCCATTAATATGTTGTGCCCAGTAATTTATATCCAAACTCCCCACAGCATCCATTAATACACAGTATTTGGGTTATGTCGTGCCCAGTAATTTATGTCCAAACTCCCCACAATATCCATTAATACACAGTATTTGGGTTATATAATATACAGTATTTGGGTTATGTCGTGCCCAGAAATTTATATCCAAACTCCCCATAGTATGCATTAATACACAGTATTTGGGTTATGTCATGCCCAGTAATTTATATCCAAACTCCCCACAGTATGCATTAATACACAGTATTTGGGTTATATAATATACAGTATTTGGGTTATGTCTTGCCCAGTTATTTATATCCAAACTCCCCATAGTATCCATTAATACACAGTATTTGGGTTAAGTCGTGCCCAGTAATTTATATCCAAACCCTTCACAGTATCCATTAATACACAGTATTTGGGTTATATCATGCGATTTTATGCTAAAAGATTAGTTTTATTTTTCATAACAAGGATAACCTCAAGTCATATTCTCATTAGATTGTCCTTCACACTTCTGATGTGCCACTTGGCGCCATTGTGATCTGGCTTTATCCTCCACGACTCCAGAAAACACTGAACGCCTTCTTGAATACGATTTTCTTCACGTCGTTCACTTTTAGCTTCTAACAACTTCTTCTCTAAAACCACTGGGCCAATTTTGATATAACTTTACAGAAATGTTCCTTGGGTGACCATCTACCAAATTTGTTCAAGCCATCTTGATTCGTCAAAAAACATGGCCGCCAGGGGGCGCGGCAAGTTTAATTAATAAAAATAAAACATGGCGGCCAGGGGGTGGGGTTAGTTTACTATATAAACTATAGTAAAAACTTAAATCTTCTCGTCAGAACCTACTGCCTCCATTTTAAAATAATTTCACAGAAATGGTCCTTGAGTGACCCTCTACCAAGTTTGTTTAAGCCATCTTGATTCATCAAAAAAGATGGCCGCTAGGGGGGCGGGGCAAGTTTAATTAGTAAAAACTTAAAGAATCTTCTTGTCAGAAACTACTGACTCGATTTTAAAATAATTTCACAGAAATGTTCCTTGGAGAACCCCCACCAAGTTTGTTCAAACTGTTGTGATTTGACAAAAAACATGACTGCCAGGGGATGGGGTTAGTTTAGTATGTAAGCTATAGTAAAAACTTCTTGTCAACTAGAAACCACTGGATCAATTTTAAAACAATTTGGCAGAAATATTCCTTGGGTGACCCTTTGCCAAGTTTGTTCAAGCCGTTGTGATTTGTTAAAAAACATGACCGCCACAGTGAGGTGCTAGTTTACTATATAGGCAGCTATAGTAAAAACTTCAAAAGCCTTCTTGTCAGAATCTACTGACCTGATTTCAATATAATTTCACTGATATTTACCATGGGTGAACCTCTACCAAGTTTGAACTCTTTTACGCATCTGTTACATCTTGAAAACAAATCAAAATTCTTGCCCATCTCGTTTTCTTGAATTTTGAGTGTACATGTATTATATAATCTACTTAAGTTGGGTGACTCAAGGTAAGTCAGGTGAGCGATATAGGGCCATCTTGGCCCTCTTGTTTTAAAATATGGTCCAATTGCCTTAGAGAGTAGTTTTTCTTCCATGGGCTTAATAATGTTTTTGACCCTTGAATTGTTTATATAAAGTTTCATATCGATGCATGTACATTGTATTATTTAAGTGGTTGGGAAGAAAGAATTTGTTATTGGGCCATTTTGTGTTGTTCATCAGATTTGCATTGTTACAAAGGGTCATTTCTTAATAGTCATATTGGCATTTTCCCAATATCAATTGGACATTTTTTATAAAAATGGGACAATGTTCCTTCCATTCACGGTAAGCCCAAATCATATATTTAACCTTTCATCTAGATTATATGTTTATCACTGTCTTAGGCCATAATAAATTACTTGCTAGATTATCATCCCCACCCGCCCCCTAATTTTCATAAAAAAATAAGATTATTAAAAAAATGTCTTAAATTTTGAAAATTAAAAGTAAAATTCTCCCGCCCTCTCCGTTTTTAAGATATATTTGGATGATAATCTAGCAGTGACATAGCTAGGTTAAAATGAAGTGTACTCGAAAGGCAATGTCGAAGGCACGAGGCAAGTAGGGGGTAGGTAGGTAGGGGGTAGGTGCAGGAGTGGGGAGGCCTATTATGCATCATACCTATCTCTACAGGTTATATTTGCATATATATGATCAACGTTTCAGATGTGTAACGCGTTCTGATGCTATCTTTTTTACATTCTAAAGTTCTTTTTCCAGATTTTTTTATTTGTACGCAACTGCGTTTTTGCATACGGGTTGCCACTCCCCTGTCTGGCCCCTTATAATGGCCTTAACGGAAGTTTTAATATAAAAATGGGCATAATTAAACCAAAACGTTTTAGTACTTCTTTCAGGTCTTTTACAAAATAATTCATATAATTTTGTATCATTATTACAGCATTGATGATAGTTTTGGTTTATATATCAGAAGTAGATTAAAAAAGAAAATATCAGTAGTAAAATACATGGAAAAAGAAACTTGATATAAAACAAATTTTGATATCTGCAAATGAATCGTTGAAGGATACATTAATAGACGTACCTTATTATACATGTAACTGTCAAAATGTCACATTTGTTTTGTGGATTGACTTTAAATAAGCCAATGACAGTTGATTGTGGAAGTTGGTGATTTCCAGTTTTACACCGTCTTGTTAGACTGAGTCATATCTAAATATAGACTTTTTGTGTGAGATAAAGAAAGATAACTCATTTTGTATATCCAGATTTTTGCAGTAAACAGTTTTTCCCCTTGAATATAATTATAGAGTATAATAATTATTTACAAATACTTTCTAGCCAGGAGAAATTGATAGTTTATTGGTCAAGGAGAATTTTAACTCCAATAGGCAGAATATTAGTTATAAAAAGTTTAGCATTATCAAAATTAAATCATCTAATTATGGCATTGCCAAGTCCAACTTGTGCAATGATCAGAGAACTAAAATCATTATTCTTTAAATTTTTATGGGACGGTAAACCAGAAAAAATAAAATGTGCAGTTATATACCAGTCATATGAAAAAGGTGGTTTAAAATGTTTGACATCGATGTTTTCTTTGGCTCCTTGAAATTGACATGGATAAGACGGCTTTTTCAGTCAAAACAAACCATATTTATCTATTTTTAAAACTATGTACCCCTATACTATAAATTTTTCTTCATTTGGAGCAGATTTCATTTCTCGACATGTTAATAAAATAGATAACCCTTTCTGGAACAATATATTTAATATTTAAAAAAAAATCAACAAATATCATACCTAGAAACTGGAATAACTTTCAGTCCACTCCATTATGGCACAACCCTCATATTTAGGTCCGAGGATCTAGTATTTTACTGAATCATTGGTTTAAAAAAGGAATATATCTTATAAATGACCTCATGAATAAATATGGCAATTTCTTCACATACAGTGAATTCACTGAAAAATATAGTGTTAACACTAACTTTATCGAATTTGAAGGACTCGTAGCAACAGTCAGACACTACTTAGATAAGTTATCTTTTCAACATTTATCATACATTTGCCTTAACCCTTTAGTACCATATACAATGTCAACAATCCTGAAAGATAAAAAGGGCTGTAGAAAAATTTACCAACATTTCATGAATAAAGGTTATATTCCAACTTCTAAAACAAAATGGGAGAATGATTTAAATATTCAAATTAATCTGAGAGATAGTAAGTATTACGCTCTTCCTTTCTATGTCACTAAAGACACAAATTTACAATGGTTCCAATTTAGAATTAATCACAGAATTCGTGGAACAAACTCATTGCTTAAAAAAAATGAAGATTAAAGAATCAGGTGTTCCTTTTGTCAAAGAGAAACCAGTGTTTTTTTTTCACCATTTTGGGAAGATGACCCATATCCTTGGAATTGGGAATTTTAGCGGCATTTTCATTAACATTGGGAAATTTTTTTGCATTAAATATATTTATATATTTATAAAAAGTGTACACTTGCTTATCAGGCCATTTAATTAAATAATCAATGTCATACTAAATTCAGAATGGGGAAAACTTTCTTTATTTTATCAAGGAAGTATGGCAAGTTTCAATTTACATTTTTGAAGCTTTCAATTGGGAATTTTTACCATTCAATTTGGAAAAAAAGATACTATTTGCCATTGGGAATATGACCCAATAACGGCTATAAAAATGGCCAAAAAAACCCCACTGGAAACCGAAACTATTAAACATATATTTATTGACTGCATAGTAATGCAACAATTTTTTCAAAGTTTTAAAAATTATCTGAATGAAAAGTGCAATACAATAAATACAGACTGGTCATCTTCAGACATAATCTTTGGCAGTATGAAATTCGAAACTGTTTTGAATAGGCTGCTATATACTGCTAAACACTTCATATACTGTCAAAAAATGAAAAACAATATTCCTATTTTTGAACCATTCAAACACTATATTAAAATGTTGTATGAAACAGAACGATGTTATAATTGCCAAAAATAACATTGAGGTGGAAAAATTTGATTTGTTATGGAACCTATACATTCCCCTTATATCTTAAAAATAAAGACTATTAATTTTACATTTTTCAGATTTATGTATTATAAAAGTTGCCCTCCAGGATGGCCTCTTTGCTTATTTTGTGGAGACAGTACTTTAGTGAAAATCTCCTGCTGCCTCGATTTTTTCTACTGTTGTTTTTGTTTTTTCTTTTTCTACTTATATAGTGTTTTTCATTAAAAGAAAAGGAAAGTGTTTAAATAACAATTTTACATCTGGTATCTTTGATATATTTTTTTAATGTCTTCTCCTGGCTTTCAATAAACACCATCAATTAACACACAAAAAATTGTGTTTATAAACCATTCCAATTACAGATAACTCTAATAAATATAAACACACAAAAACAACCCCAATATAATAAAATTCATGTAATTATTGCCACTATATTTTTCTGTAAAAAGGGATACATCAAAATACATATTTAATATTTAGTAAGGTCCTACACCAAGCCAGCCACTATAGACTTAAGAGAGAAAAATCTCCTGAAGTCATTAGACAACATAAATTTCTTATACTATCATCTGCTGTGTCAAATTATATTTTATTTCTGTTTGATTTTTGTTTTAGCTCGAGCTACAGTCTATAATTTGTTGAGACTGGTTTATCCCTTTAAGATTAATGTATATATGTGTATTCGGTGAAAGGAAAAAGGAAGTATACATACCTATAAACGTCTACAGGTCAAGGAACAATAAATGTATTGCATATAAATTTTGTATATTTATATTTCATCATGCTGTTGAATAAAAAAACAAACATTTAATTCATTTCAAAGCAAAACAATAAGAAAAAATCAGTTCATTTTTCCATCACATGAATAAACTTAGTCAGTAATGAAATAATTTTAAAAACCAAAATGTATGCTTTCTTTTTCCTTTCAGTGTATATATATATGAATGTATGTTACAACTTGACTGAAATATATATTTGTACGGTTTGTTGAGGGATGGCCCACCCCGACCCTCACAGACCTATTACGGGAAGTTTATATATTATAATGTAAGGACAGCAAAATTCCACTTGTCGGCTCAACACAGTGAGTGGCAACTTGTGTAGGACAACTCTATAAAATCTAGGCCAAGTTCAATAACCAGCCAATTCAGACTATTATCTTTAGAGTTATGGCCCTTTAATTAGTCAAAAATACTAAAATTTACTGTTTCCGCGTAATAACTAGAGTATTCTTATCTGAACTGAAGCCAACTTACACAAAGTGTGTATCTCTATAAAATTTGAGCCAAGTTCAATAACCAGCCAATTCTGACCATTATCTTCAGAGTTGTGGCCCTTGAATTAGTCAAAAATGCTAAAATTGATTGTTTCCGCAACCAAACTTATACATTTTTTCTAGCGGTAAAGTAAAAAAAAAAATTTCTTTTGTTATTTTAATGAAGATACTAAAAAAGTTTTGATTGATGTATTGATATATATTAAAATGAAACTCCATTTACATGCACATTTTTATCTTGAAAATTGATTGCGGTGCACTTGCTCATTTGACAGCCATGAGGCATAAAATATTATAAAAAATACAAATGATTTATTAGAGACAGGTCTGTTTAAAATTTTTACAACACAGCTGAATTTCTCATAATGTTTGATGCATTTTGTAATATATTTGTAGAATCAAACATCGTGTTTAAGAAATTATTGCTATCAGTTGAGCATGTGTGACTTACCTCCTATCGTCATCCTTGAACTAAGTTACAGAATAGCTTAAATGGTTTTCGGGGAATTTCCAGTCTCTTGTTTTTTGTTTAAAGGGAATTTATTAGGATTTTTCATAAGTTTAAAATTGGCTTTAAACATTTTTTTGCAATATATCATGACTATATATACTCACTGATCCTTACTGCCATAAGGATGTCTATATAAACAAGGTTAAATAATATATTGAAAAGGGATTTCCTAACTTGGGTTACCCCCATAGGTTAGACTAAAATAGATTTCCGGCTTAAAATGGCAACATATTTTGTGATGTGTTAAATGGGTCACTTTTTTCAAATTGTTTATGTAGTAATGATAACCAACTATAGTTTTGTTTGATTTGTTCAAATGGTTTCCATGGGTTAAAAATGACCCTGCCCGAGGGTTCAATTAGAAATCATTACAAAATCATAATTTCTTAAGAACCTGTATGTCAGATTTGTTCGTATTTGGCATAAATTATCCCGATGTGTAGGGGTTTGATTGCAGTAAGAGTTTAGGGGCTAAAATTTATAGGGGCCCTGTAAGGGGACTTAGAACTCTACATAGGGATACTATGGGAAAACAGAAAATTCTCTCTTTTTTCCCATCTATTTAGGCAAAATTATTATCAAATTGGAGTTCCGAAGTACATGTATCATCTAGTCATTGGGAAATAAGATTTGGCTCAATAAGGAGAACTGATTTTCCATAACGGACCAGGGTGGGTAAAAAAAGGGTTAAAATAGAAAACTTTCAAAAATCTTCTTCTCAGCAATTGGTCAATCAAATTTGTTCATATTTGATATGGATTATCCCAATGAGTATGGGTTTAAAGTTTGTACAAATCAAGGGTCTTGTATATATAGGGCCTTGTAAGGGGACTTTGAGTTTTATATAGGAATACTGTTGGAAAATGAAAAATTCTCTTTTTTATCATTCATTTATGACTTTTTTTTAGTCAGTTTGAGTTTTGAAGCAATTTCTAGTCATATCAAATATGATTTTGTTCAATACGAAGAATTGACTTTCTAAAAAGAGCCAGGTGGGGTCACAAAATGGTTAAAATTGAACATTGTCATAAATCTTATTTTCAACAACCGGTCAGTCAAATTTGTTCATATTTGATATAAATTATCTCAATTAATAAGAGTTCTAAGTTTATATAAATCAAAGGACACTGGGATGTATAGAGACCCTGCAGTGAGGGGTTTTTGATTTTTACATAGGAATACTATGGGAAAATTGAAAATTCGCATTTTTTTTGTCCGTTTGGGTAAATATGTTGTTCAATTTGAGATCTAAAGCATTGTCTAGTAACAATAAATTTGATTTTGTTCAATAAAGAGGATTGAATTTCCATAAGGGGTCAGGGGTTGGATGGGGCAATAAGGTTAAAATTGGGAGTTTTCACAAATTTCCTCTTAATAACCTTTCAGTCAAACAAGTTCATATTTGATAGAATTATCCTTACATCAGCAAGGATTGAAGATTCTGCATATCAAGGGGCTGGCATATATTGGGGCCCTGTAATGTGACTTTTACTTAGGGATATTATACAGACAAATGATTTTTTTCATTTTGCATACATGTGTACAAAAAAACTTCTTTTTAAAATCTGGATCATTTCTGCTCATAACAAATCGCTAAGAGTGGATGATTGAAGTTCTGACAAATTGAGGGGTTGGGTTGTATACGGGTTCTGTACCGGGGACTATATTTTTTTTACAGATGAATGTTATGGGAATTTTAAGTATTTCCTTTTCATGACAATTAAGTTTTTGTTCAGTATGGGTGTAGTGGGGGTATTTATCCATAAGTTGTTAAGACGACCCCCCAAAGAGGGTAAATATTGTGGAATTTCAAAAAGTGGTATGGCCACTATGAGTCAGTACAGCGTTCTCAGGCTCTCTTGGGCCTCTTGTGTTAATATACACATGATGATGCATATGATGATGCAACTGATTTGTTTTTTGTATTACAAGCAGATATTTTGAAGGACAAGTAAGATTTCCAATCCACTAGTCCAACAGGATGAGTAGGCTATGAAGTATTTTTCCTGCCCTGTTATATACATGTAATTGTTCGTCAAAACTTTAAAAACCTAAATCCGACTGAGCTATCAGTTATTGTGCACATTATTAGGAAGTACAATCAAACCTGTGTTAGTGGTCACCTCTATTAAGTGGTCACTTGTCTTAAACAGCCACATTTTCAATTTACCAAATTCATACAAGTTAAAATCAACCTGTATTAAGCAGCCACCTGTCTTAAAAGGTCATTTTTGCTCTTTCCTTGTGGCTGCCTAAGACAGGTTTGGAAGTAGTATGATTTAGGTGAGCAGTACACTTAAAAAACTAACTCTAGTTACACAACACTTTCAGGTCACGGAAGGGGCGCCAAAACAGCATCTACACATGACTCATGGCTGTCATGTTCTGGGAACACAAATGACCTTGGTGTTACCTCCCCTGGGGTCAGAGGTCTTGGTAGAGGAAGGGGAAAAGGTCGGGGTAGGGGTAGAAGAGGCAAGGACAATGCAAGGTAAAATTGCTTGAGTGAAAGTTTCACCATTAAATTCAAGCTGACGGACTCTTAAGTGAACAAACACTACATTGTATATACTGAGACAGACAACACCACATGGCCAGTGGGCAGAGAGATAATCATTCTCGTGCCGGGCCAAGTATGTCAAATAAATAAAATTTTGACTAAAATAGGACTGTTGTCATTGATTGTTTTTATAGAGAAAATTTAAATGACTTCTAATAAGTTTCAAAGAGATTCCATCAATTCTGTGTTCTTGTATTGTGATGGTATTTATGTTTTTAGCTCACCTGAGCAAGGCTCAAGTTGAGCTATTCTGATCACCCTGTGTCTGTCCGTCTGTAAAATTTTACTCCATATGACTTCTCTGAAAACACTCAACAGATTCATGTTAGATTTTGTGTGAAGCACTTACATGAAGCTATTTTAACTTTTGTAAATTTATTCATATTTGGCACAACCATGAACCATCCATTGGGAAGACTATGTATAATTTTTTTTTTCTCACATTGTCACCTTATGACTTCATTGGGAAAATAGCAACAATAAATTACTCAGGTGTTTGTGATTTCAGTACACCAGAGGCTGTGATATGTGTTAGCCCAAATGTAGAGCCTATATGCGAGATGACTGGGGCAGCCGTGGAGATGTCTACAGCACCCCGGGGATTTGCTAAATGTTCCGGTTGTAATGGTGAGGAAACTTAGTCTGATTATTGTTTAAACAGAGGAGTGATCAAATAGTTCTGCAGCATGATAGGACTGGTATTTCTGCAGCATGATAGGAGGACTGATAGTTTTGCAGCATGATATGTATATTGTAATATATCTGCAGCATGGTAGAAATACTGTTATATATATCTGCAACATGATAGGGTGACTGATATTTCTGCAATGTGATATGAGTACTATGAAATTTCTGTAGCATGATATGAGCAGGCCTTCTAAAATTGATGGTTTTTCGGTTTTTGGACCGATTTCTGAAGTTCAAAACCGGTTTTCGTTTCAAAGTTTAATAAAAAATCGGTCCAGATATTTTCAAAGTTTGATAAAAAATCAGTCCATATTTTCTATCGGTCGTATAAAATCTCATAAATTGCTCTTACCATTGCCATTCTGACCTGTGAAATACGCCTTGCGGCAATATCATTTGATCGAATAATCCGATTGTTTTGTCACCTGCTGTGCGAAATGATGTCAATTTGGACTAAACCATTAACTATATTTGGGGGGGGGGGGATTATCGGAAGAGTCTATCGCTATGTAGCACACCTTCGATGTGTGGTCAGCGACCCATAGCGTTCTGTCGGTTCATCAAAAGATTGTGTTTGCGTCCGTAATTTCTTTGATATACCGCTAGCCAAAGCTGGGACAGCCGGACCGAATATTGTTTGCGTCATTAAAACATTTGATAAAACATGCAGTGTTACTTGTTTGTTTCATTTTTTTTTTTTAAATAACTTGAATTATATATACGAGCTCGTTTTGGTACTTGTACGTAGTGGCTAGCTACAGAAAATTATTCAGTAAAGCGGAAACATAATGTCAGTCATTATAATGTACACATTGTGATAAAGTATGTTATAAATAATACACAAATAAACTTGAAATAGTTCCCTATTAATTAATAAATGGAGAAAACACATGGTGCAGCTGACATGGTGGGTGGGGTATGCATATATGTAAAGGCATATAGTAATTTTTTTAAAATAAGTGCGATTCTCACGGTAGTAAAAAACCTGGACCGATTTGCATTTTGGAATTTTAGAAGGCCTGGATATGAGTATTGTAATATTTCTGCAGCATGATTGTAGTACTATGATAGTTATGCAGCATGCTATGAGTATTATGATATTTCTGCAGCATGATATTAATATTGTGATATCTGCAGCATGATATGATTACTGTAATATTACTGCAGCATGATAATAGTACTGTGATATTTCTTCAGCATATTAAATAGGAGTACTGTAATATTCATGTAGCATGGCAGGAGTACTGTGATATTCTTGCAGCATGATAGCAGTACTGTGATATTTTTCTACAGCATGATAGGAGTACTTAATATTCCTGCAGTATGATAGGAGTAGTTATATTTCTACAGCATGATAGGAGTACTGTAATATTCCAGCAGCATGATAAGAGTAGTTATATTTCTACAACATGACAGGAGTACTGTAATATTCCTGCAGCATGATAAAAGTACTCTGATATTCCTGCAGCATGATAAGAGTACTGTTATATTCCTACAGCATGATAGGAGTACTTAATATTCCTGCAGCATGATAGGAGTAGTTATATTTCTACAGCATGATAGGAGTACTGTAATATTCCAGCAGCATGATAAGAGTAGTTATATTTCTACAACATGACAGGAGTACTGTAATATTCCTGCAGCATGATAAAAGTACTCTGATATTCCTGCAGCATGATAAGAGTACTGTTATATTCCTACAGCATGATAGGAGTACTGTTATATTCCTACAGCATGATAGGATATATGTTATGTTCCTGCAGCAGGATAGGAGTAGTTATATTTCTACAACATGACAGGAGTTCTGTAATGATAAGGGTACTATGACATTCCTGCAGCATGATATGACTATTGTGATATTTCTACAGCATATTAAATAGGAGTACTGTTATATTTTTACAGCATGATAGGAGAACTATGATATTCCTGCAGCATGATAGGAGTACTGTTATATTCCTACAGCATGATAGAATATATGTTATATTCCTGCAGCATGATAGGAGAACTGTTATATTCCTACAGCATGATAGAATATATGTTATATTCATGCAGCATGATAGGAGTACTGTTATATTCCTGCAGCATGATAGGAGTAGTGTTATACTCCTGCAGCATGATAGGAGTACTGTTATACTCCTGCAGCATGATAGGAGTAGTTATATTTCTACAACATGATAGTAGTACTGTAATATTCCTGTAGCATGATAGGAGTACTGGTATACTCCTACAGCATGATAGGAGTACTATGATATTTTCTTCAGCATGATAGGAGTACTGTAATATTCCTGCAGCATGGCAGGAGTACTATGATATATTCTTCAGCATGATAGGAGTACTGTTATATTCCTGCAGCATGGGAAGAGTACTATGATATTCCTGCAGCATGATAGGAGTACTGTGATATTCCTACAGCATGATAGGAGTACTATGATATATTCTTCAGCATGATAGAAGTACTTTAATATTCCTGCAGCATGGCAGGAGTACTATGATATATTCTTCAGCATGACAGGAGTACTGTGCTATTCCTACAGCATGATAGGAGTACTATGCTATTCTTCAGCATGATAGGAGTACTGTAATATTCCTGCAGCATGGCAGGAGTACTATGATATATTCTTCAGCATGACAGGAGTACTGTGCTATTCCTACAGCATGATAGGAGTACTATGCTATTCTTCAGCATGATAGGAGTACTGTAATATTCCTGCAGCATGGCAGGAGTACTATGATATATTCTTCAGCATGATAGGAGTACTGTAATATTCCTGCAGCATGGCAGGAGTACTATGATATATTCTTCAGCATGACAGGAGTACTGTGCTATTCCTACAGCATGATAGGAGTACTATGATATATTCTTCAGCATGATAGGAGTACTTTAATATTCCTGCAGCATGGCAGGAGTACTATGATATATTCTTCAGCATGACAGGAGTAATGTGATATTCCTACAGCGTGATAGGAGTACTATGATATATTCTCTAGCATGATAGGAGTACTTTAATATTCCTGCAGCATGGCAGGAGTACTATGATATATTCTTCAGCATGACAGGAGTACTGTGCTATTCCTACAGCATGATAGGACTACTATGATATATTCTTCAGCATGATAGGAGTACTTTAATATTCCTGCAGCATGGCAGGAGTACTACGATATATTCTTCAGCATGATAGGAGTACTGTAATATTCCTGCAGCATGGCAGGAGTACTATGATATTCATACAGCATGATAGGAGTACTGTGGTATTCCTGCAGCATGATAGGAGTACTGTGATATTCCTACAGCATGATAGGAGTACTGGTCAATTTCTACAGCATGATAGGAGTACTATGATATTCCTGTAGCATGATAGGAGTACTGTGATATTCTTACAGCATGATAGGAGTACCATGATATTCCTACAGCATAATAGGAGTACTATGATATTTTCTTTAGCATGGTAGGAAAACTGTGATATTCCAGCAGTATGATAGGAGAACTGTTATATTCCTGCAGCATGATAGGAATACCATGATATTCCTACAGCATGATAGGAGTACTATAATATTCCTGCAGCATGATAGAAGTACTGTGATATTCCTACAGCATGATAGGAGTACTGTGATATTCCTACAGCTTGATAAGCATACTATGATATTCCTGCAGCATGATAGGAGTACTGTGATATTCCTACAGCATGATAGTAGTACTGAGGTATTCCTATAGCATGATAGAAGTACTGTGATATTTCAGCAGCATGATAGGAGTACTGTGATATTCCTATAGCATGATAGAAGTACTGTGATATTCCTGCAGCATGATAGAAGTACTGTGATATTCCTACAGCATGATAGGAGTACTGAGGTATTCCTACAGCATGATAGGAGTACTGTTATATTCCTACAGCATGATAGGATATCTGTTTTTATTCTTGCAGCATGGTAGGAGTACTGTTACATTTCTATTCTATGATAGGAGTACTGGTATATATCTGCAGCATGATAGGAGTACTATGAAGTTCCTGCAGCATGATAGGGATACCCTGATATTCCGACTGCATGATAGGAGTACTATGATATTCCTGCAGTATGATAGGAGTACTGAGATATTCTTACAGTATGATAGGAGTACTGTTATATTTCTACAACATGATAGGAATCTGCAATATTCCTGCAGCATGTAGGAGTACTATGATATTTAAACAGCATGATATGATTACTGTTATATTCCTACCGCATGATAGGATATCTGTTATATTCCTGCAGTATGATAGGAGTACTGCAATACATTTACAGTATGATTTGTCAGTGTGGCATTGCTTTTTGTTACAGCTAGAGGTTGATATAGTGACTCTAAACACGAGAACTGATTTAAAAAATAAAAATCTTCTCACCTCTCCCCCTTTTTAAGAAAAATTTGGATGGGAATCTAGCAACTAATTTATAGTGGCCCAGATAAAAGGTTTTCAATATTTACAGAATGTAAGAAGTAACTTCTTTTTTTTTTCAGATTTCTTTGGCAGTGCCCTTCTAAGCTCTCATCAACAACGTTGTGCCAGATTGAAAAACAAAATAACAACATTAGCTTCAGATGACCTCTCAGCAGTGACTGAAGGTGAAGGTTATGGAGGTCGCCACCAAAGGCAAAGGTGAGAATTACTTATGTATATGTCTTCATCGAAAATCATTATATTTAAGAAACATACCCTTGAGTAAGCCATTGAGTTGGATATAAATATTTAAAAATAGAAACAGTAGTGAGATGCCCAACAGCCCTAAAATCTCTTAGTCTCGGGAATATATCAGGAATTTTTCTAATATTTTAAAATTGGCATATATTTCATTATACCATGCCTATATAATATATACTCACTGACCCCTTTACCATGCCAATATGATATATACTCACTGACCCCTTTACCATGCCTGTATAATATATACTCACTGACCCCTTTACCGTGCCTGTATAATATATACTCACTGACCCCTTTACCATGCCTATATGATATATACTCACTGACCCCTTTACCATGCCTGTATAATATATACTCACTGACCCCTTTACCATGCCTGTATAATATAAACTCACTGACCCCTTTACCATGCCTATATAATATACACTCACTGACCCCTAGGTTAGACTAAAATAAATTTCTTGTTTAAAATGTCAACATATTTTGTGACATATCATTTTGATTTCATTTTGATCCGTTATTCATGTAGCAAAAATTGTTTCATTGTAGAAAGAGAGAATAATGATGCGAAGGTCGTTAAACAGTATTTAAGTGCTGTCTATTTTTAGAATGGGGATTTCGTTTCAAGTTTACCAATCCAATTTACACATGGATTTTGTCACATTTTGGTGGTTTTGACATGCTGAACTCCTCAGTTTATATTATACAAATGATAATGAGAAGCTTTTTATAAAATCCATTTTGATAATTATTTTATTTTTTAAGACATTTATAGCGTTTTATCCTGATACACTCCCTTTAAGCGGTTTTCTATTTTCGAAAAATATTGAATGAGTTCAAAATAATATTAACACTGGGGTTAAGGTTCAGTACAGGGGCCGCCACACGGGCACATACTACTGCTGATGTGATAGTCTGTCATATGTGATAAAAAAGTTCCTATGAACATTGAACAGGACCAAGAAAAGAAAAATAATCAATATTTATATATTATAGATCTACAGTGGCAAGTCTGGAGATGAGACCAACATCATTTGTCAAGTGTACGGGATGTAACGGTAAATATGATTTGGTGCATGATATATAGAGGATCTTACTTGAATGCTTATTATTGAATTTATTAAACGGGTTGCAAAAAAATAATTATGTGAGGCATAATATCATTTTGCCAATGAGTTTGATAAAGTTAATAATAAATATGTATGAATGTAAGATACTTTTTCAGTACAATGAAACATTTGTTCATTGTTCATAACTTTCAAACTGTCATGTCATGTCTATAACGAGCAGGAGAAATTGTTTTTCCATCATGCTATACTAGCGCTATGCATATGTGATGAAAACTCAGGGCTTATATGAACAACTTTTGAATCTCCTTCCACTACTGAGCAGGGCTTCTAAAATTTCAAAATGCAAATCGGTCCAAGGTTTTTATTGCCATAAGAATCACTGCCGTAAGAATCACACTTTTTCCTTTTAAAACCACTACATTATGCCCATGCATGTGTATATATATAGCCCAGTACCTCGCCCACCGCGCAATTTTATCAGTTTGTTTATTTTTCATGCTATCTGTGTTTAATTTGATTAAGCTTTTCTAAATATGTACATTATTATTACCAACATCATGTATTCTCATTTGAATGAACCAATTTCAATTAATTTCACGCAGAAAATAGATTCAGGATGTAAACCGGAAGTATTGTGTATACCAGGTATAACCTCGGTTCGTCTCGAGTTGTTGCCACATTCACTGCTTTGCATTGCCAGAAGCACTGTTTTTTGAATTTGACATTTAAACACACTAGCCAATAGCAGTATTGTTCTCGCTTAACTATATATGAATATTTGTAAATTTGTGTACAACCACTATCAACTCTGTCTCCTATAATAGTATTATTAATTCATTAAAAAAACGTTCGCATCTAATGGAAGATATTTGAAATGGAATATAATACTTATTGACGAAATCCTGTTTTAAGTGAACACAAACAAACTGCACAATTTCATTGCATGTATTGAATGAAACAACACGTTGGCTGTTGTATTTTTGATGACTGTGACGTCATCCTGCGGATATTGTAAGGGTGAAACGTACATGACTTAAAGTCCTTGAAAGTGACATATTTATGTCATTTCTTTTTGAAAATTGAAGCATGTATTTGGATTGCAAAGTTAGTAATATGGAGGAAATATATCAAATTAATGAATACAGTATATAAACGGTATGGAAATTTTATATTAATTATTTAGTTCAAGTTATGTTGATGATGCACAGATCTGTACTCTGTGGACAACTATTTTTCCAAACATTATGGCTAACGCAAACAATTCTGGTCCGACATCAAAATAAAATCAGTCAAGGTTTGTTCACTTTCCTTAATTAATGTCATTAATATTATAATTAAAGCAGTTGTTAAAAATCTGAAACAAACAAGTAATACTGTGCGTTTTTATTAAATATTTTAATGACTCAAGCAATTTTTGGTCCGAAAGTCCCAGCTTTGACCACTTGAGAAAAAACAAAACACGAGCAAACAAGTTAACACATTACGGCAAGCAGTATATCAAAGAAATTACCGAAGCAAAACAGTTTTGATGAACCAATATGGGTCACTGATCACACATCGAAGGCATGTTACATAGCAGTATACACTTCCGGAAAACTCCCCTTCTTTTCGTAATGGCTTAGTCAAAATTGACCTCCTTTACACAGCGGGTGACAAAACAATCGAACGTTATTGCCGCAAGTTCTATTTCCCAGCTTAGTAAAGCATTATAAGGGTAATTCATACAACCGATTGAAAAAAATCTGGACCGATTTTTTATTAAATTTTGAAATGAAAACTGGTTTTAAACAGTAGAAATCAATCCAAAAACCAAAAAAACGGTGATTTTAGAAGCCCTGCTACTGAGTGTTGTTTTACGAGAGACATCGGGATGACGGGGGGGATCCAACCCGCAACACTTGAGTGATTATTGATACTCATAATTACCAAAATAGTGTTTCACCTGTTGCTGTGGTTCAGTGGCAAAGCCTTGTGACATTCTTAGTCTCTAGCTAAATCATGCCAAAAATGTAAAAGATAGGGGGTGGGGGGGGGGGGATTTCTTCGTATTAATTGTAGCTTCATTGCGTAGAAGCTCAAAGCATATATGAACAGCTGTCGTGTCCGCTACCTGAATAGAACCAGTACAGCTCCCATGTCCGCTACCTGAATAGAACTAATACAGCTCTTGTATCCACTACCTGAATAGAACCAGCACAGCTGTCTGCTACCTGGATAGAACTGGTACAGCTGTCGTGTTCGGTACCTGGATAGAACCAGTCCAGCTGTCGTGTCTGCTACCTGAATAGAACCGGAACAGATGTCGTGTCCGCTACCTGAATAGAACCAGTACAGCTGTCGTGTCGGCTACCTGGATAGATCCAGAACAGCTGTCGTGTCCGCTACCTGAATAGAACCAGTACTGAGTGTTGTTATTTTGAGAGGCATCAGGTTGAGCTGGTAATAGAACCCACAACCTCTGGCACCAGTGGCCGACACTCTATTTACTACCCTACCAGCCCGGTTTCACCTCCCCTTTAAATTTAAAATGCTTGTTACAGGTCCAGGTGATTGTGCCATGTATTTGCATTTACTGTACCCAGCCCATGTGGCTGAGGATTGTTAAAATCAAATCTCAAAACCATGAATTATTTTTCATTTCAGAATATTATGGTGGAGATCTGCTTTCTATACACCAACAGAAATGCATCAGGTGGAAAAACTTACAGAATGGTTCAACATCTCAAAACTCTGAATCTCCATGGCTCAGTTCATCAAAACCAGCTACACCCATCTCTAATGGTGGACAGAATTTAACCAACCAGAATACTTGTCAGTCGAATCCAGGTCTGGGGTCAGCTGATGAACCTGTCAGGTCACCTCCCTGGGTGATGTCATTACTGGCTGCAGAGAGACGTCTTCAAGAGCAGTGCGGGCCAACATCTTCTGCTGCTAGCAGTTCAGTGGACAGGAATAATGCATCTGCTGTTTCTAGTATACCAACATCATCATCATCTTCGCCTGTAACTAGTCCAGTAGTTAATGCACAGAGGTGGCAATATGAAAAAATAAAAAATAAAACAAATGGAATCCAAGTGAATATGTCACAGTCTAGAGCTCAATCCTCTGTGAGTAAACATGACGTATACCAGTCAGCAGGAAGTAGCTTTTTGTGTGGGAACCAGTCACATTCTTCTTCAAATGGAAGCTTGAATCAATCTGTGATGACTAGAGAGATCAATTGGACACTAGATAAAGATTGTGATGATGATGATGATGATAATGATGATGATGTAAAAAGCGGTGAAGATGAGATACTTGATGAATCAACAATTCAGGTGGAATGTCCACTATGTGGAAAATATTTTCCCAGCTTTATAATAGAAGTGCATGCTGCCTCGTGTTACTTGTAATATAAATTCATTTACTGAAAGCTCCAACTGATAATAATTATGAAAGCCACAAGATGACTCTGGGGCATGTTTCATATCATTCTATACATGATTCCAGTCAGAGAACCTGTTTTCAACATTTCAATCACCACTGTTTTGTCTTTGTTATAATTGTGCATACTTCTATATTATTGTTTAATACAGTCTTAACTCAAACACTTGAGATTCCTGTTATGTCAAAGTTGAAGTTCAGGTGCCATTTTCCCCCTTCTATTTCTATATAAATTAACTTCTGTTATCTCATATCCTTCATTAATGCAAATTATTCATTTTCAAACCATTTCTCCGGTCCTGACAACACAACAACCATTTATTTCTCACTCGTAATGTCCAATTCAAGAACACATGAAGATGAAATGCAAGCCGCCGAAGGTGTTAATTGGTGAAACATACACTGCGGTCCCGTTATAACGCGGTCCGATATAACGCGAATTCTGTTATAACGCGTTTTTTGCTTGGCTCCCAATTTTTTGGCGGGGGGGGGGGGGGGGGGAAAGGTCGTGATACAAAACTTGAAAATAAGCGCGAATGACCAAATGACAACCAAACAATAGGTCGTCGCCATGTTTTGATTTGATAATCGCTCATCTTCTACTCACCAATTAGCCTTGATTATAACAAACTGTTATAACCATTACCTCATGGTGGTTTAAAGGATTGTTTAAGGGATTGATTCATGCCAGCATTGACAACAGTTTGTAATAATCCCGAGTGCTTCAATAAATGCTGACAAACGCCAAACACGGAAGCCATATGCAAACTTTGTTATTATCGAGTGATCACGTGATCAAGCAAGGAAGCGGTTGACAGGTATTAATATATCGCGGGTATCTTATCGGATCGTAAACACAAACTTATTTTTATTATTTAATTGTTGTTAATACTTCAGATTTATATTTTTAATATTTTTATACTAACAGCGTTGAGTTTAAATTGAAGCGCGATTTTTTATATAGACACCGTTTTTTCTCCTTCCGGGTTAAACGGAAATGGCTGCCAATTTTAGTATAATCAAAACACGAAAACGTTTTTCTTTCTTTTCTTTTTTTGTATTAATTTCATACATATCTAAGTGTATCTGTTGTAACTAAATACGCGTTGTATCATATTACAATGCAAACAATACCATTCACAGTAGGACAGCATGATAGGTGTGAAAAACCGACATCGATTTTTTTCGAGGTATTTATCGCTATAACGCGGTATCGTTTTGTGGACCCCAAGATCCGCGTTATAACAGGACCCGAGTGTATTCCATTAACATTCCATTCCCCAGTAATTCCTGAAATAGTCGTAAACTCCTCTGTACAAGGAACAGCATTGTTCTTTCCTAGAAAGCTACACAAAACAATTTTTATTCATTTTGATAACTACAGTGTTCAATAAAATGGCCTTGACACAATGGCTTTTTCAGCAGGTTTAAACTACGGTTTCTAGTCTGAACCATGTATGCATCAAAATCATGCATGTATTATTATTTTGCCCATCAATATTACCGGGTAGTGTTAAAACTTAGACTGATTGGGTACGAGGAATTTAACATAGAGACTTAAATTGGGTTTTAATAATATATATTAAAGCCTGGCTATCAGTATTTGGAGTACTTAATTTATTTATTTCTCCATTTGTTACTTGTTACCGGCAACAGTCTCTGTGATGATTGATATACGACATTGTGTCTCATTATCATTCGTCTCTCACCACTGATTCAAGTGGGAAAGTTATCAGTTACTTGCGGAGACAGGGTGTGCTCGAGTATGGTTAATCCCAGGAAATAGTGGTTAGGTTAACTGATCGTCTGTTAGCCCTCGATGGCATAAAAATGACGCTAAATATTCAATCAATCAATCGTTACTTGTATGTTAGTTTGTTGTTTTAAAATAGAGAAAGAGTCTGACCTGTCTCTGGTAAGCATACATTTTTTTTTTGTTGGTATGCTGTAAAATCCCTATTCGTTCATTAAATCACACAAAAACATCAATTACAGTTTCTCTAGTCAATTTTAACATATAAATTATGTAGCATGCATATTTAAACTTACGCAAGACTTTGTATGTAGTGACTGTTGTGAATTGTATGTGAGGCTAGCAGTGAATAAATACACATGATATTATGTTGTGTAGATGTGTTTTATTGTTTTTGCCAGGCATGTTTCAAGGTTAGGAGTTTGAATCCCCACCCGGCTAGTCTTTGTGGTGATTGATGTACAACATTGTGTCTCACCACTAATTCAAGTGGGAAATTGAAAAGTTACTTACTGAGGTGTACTTAACCTTCCAGGATCCTGAGAAAGAGTGATTAGGTTAATTAATCATCTACAAATGGCATAAAAACGAGGCTAAATATAAAACCAGCAGAAAGAATTTTGATTTGTATTTCTGAGATGAATGGAAGTTCGGATATTTAAAAATTGGATTTTGTGAGATTTTACGTGGATACATGAGCATTCATAACATCTCTGTCAGTTGCTTTTCCTTCTCTACATAAGTCCTTGATAAAACAAAAACAAATATGTGTTGTCCACCATTTTCTAGTTTGAATAATAAACATTTGGAATTAATATGACAGCTGTGCTTCAAGTGTCTTGTTTAATAAGTCAATGACCACGTCCAATGTGCTCATAGCTGCACAAAAATGATGACTATCATGTGCCTAATATTTGCTTGGTCTGCGTCTGACCATCAATCCAGGGGTTATTTGAATCCCAGCCCAGCAACATTCTCCATGAGGATTGATAAACCACATTGCGTTGTCTTGTTCTTCTCTCGATGCTGAATCAGTTGAGAAAGGTACTAAATGCAGAAGTAAGTGTGCCCAGTACTGATTAACCTTCCCCAAGGAGTGTGCCTGTATGCACTTTTTTGCACCCATGTATAGTGTACTTACAATTTGGCACCTGTGAACACATGATACTGCAATTGTGGAACTAAAATATTCTGGGCTGGTATGGCAAAATCTGGATATTTGAATTTAAATAAAGATGTATGTTTGTAATTGATGCAAGTGTGCTACAGTTTTCGCCCACTGAAACCATGAGTTGCTGCAGACAAGAAATTTGTATAAAACATTGATTTTATGCCATTTGCATTTTCATAATGAAAAATTTAATTGCTCCTTTTAAACCAACATTCGTAATTCAATGAAACTTGCTGGGAAGGATCTGTCTGAAATCGTGTTGGACATATCCCATTTGCATTCCAGTTTTATGGTTTTCAGATGAGTTGCGGCCCTTTCTTTCTTAATACTGAAATGAGAATCTTGTCTGCATTTTTCTTGAACCATCTGCTGGAATTCACCGAAATTTGCTGGGAATAATCAGCCTGAAGACTAGCTTTACATTCAGATTCAGTGATTTTTGGTTGAGTAAAATATAAGGCCATTTGCATATTCCTATGAAAATCTTACTTCTCCACAACAAAACTTTAGCTATGGTTCAATGTGAAGTCTTCAAGTACATTTTGTTTTTTGGTGCCTTTGCAGTTTTTCTGGCAGCGCCATCACCAGTCTGAAACTTGCCAGTTTTGAACATTAACAAAAACATTAAAGATATTTCCCACAATTGTATAATGGGGGAGGCGATTACTCACTAGAAAATAAACTCTATTTGGGCCTCTTGATGACAAACGGAACTGGACACAACAACGTTGTAAAACAATTTATTTTATTTCATGATCTTCTGTTACACCAGCAGAGAAAAAAGTCACATGACTACAAATGTCTCAATGCCATGAAAATGTCAATAACAATATTAATTAATGGTGCAGTCACAAATAAAGGAACTATAGAATCTGTATGTGACAGTATTGCACTTGTAAAATGTCTTGTATATGCACATGAACATCTATGTATAGTGTTAGTGATTTGAATTGATAAAAGTTGCTTATATCAGATAAAAGTGATAAAAGTTTATTTTCTGAATAAAGAAATACTGTGTCCAATTAAAGTACCAGTTTCCTTTTTTACTTTTGATAGATTTCAACTAAAACATTTAAAAACAATTTGTTTAAATATATTTAAAAAAACGTATAAATAAGAATGTTTTCTTGGTTTAAAAATAAAGTTGTATATAATATGTACAGTCAAGCTGTCTTAAGCAGCTAGTCAAGTGAATGAGCAAAAGTGACCTTTAAAGACAGGTTGTTGCTTAAAACAGGTTAATTTGCTTTTAAAATAGAAATTGGAAATAGCAAATGTGGCTGCTTAATAGAAGTGGCCACTTAACACAGGTTTGATTGTATTTGGGCATTTCAAGTCAGATTAGGTGTTAATAAAGAAATGGCCAAAGTCTCTGGTTTCACCAACATTACCTTAGCCAAAAGATATTTTCTTTTGATTCAAAGGCTGCGATAAGGTAAAATGATTCAATTAAAGTGGAATGTTAGTTATGTCCATTTAATGTGATAAAAAAAAATCTGGTATAGTTGTAATATTTAACATCATACGTTGTGACTATCTGGATCATATCTGTTTCAAAATACCTGGTACTAATGTGTATCGTCAAAAACATGTACTTAAACTGGCTATCTATGACAATATTTGAATTAGACCTTACCCGTGGAAAATGTCAATAGTTTAGTTGAACACGTTTTTTTTTTAAATATCTATTATCTATGTTGTTAAAAGTAATTATTGTTAAAAGTGAATATTTGACTTTGTCTAAAGTGAATATTTGACCTTGCGTAACGTGAATAATTGACTTCGTGTAAGGTGAATATTTGACCTTGTCTAAGATAAATATGTGACCTTGCAAACGTGAATATTTGACCTTGCATAAGGTGAATATTTGACCTTGTGTAAGGTAAAATATTTGACCTTGTGTAAGGTGAATATTTGACCTCGCAAAATGTGAATATTTGACCTTGTACAAGTAGAATACTAGTCACATTGACTGTATAGTTCCCTTTCTTTCCATGACAATGCCTGGATAAAACATTTTTTTTTTTTTTTTTTTTTTTGAATGGGGTTTAACGCCATTTTCAACACATTTCAGGTTATATATGGCATATCCAGTTTTACTGGTGGAGGAAGACCTCAGACTGAGTCAGACTGAGTAGAACCACCGTCCTTCCGCAAGTAACTGGAAACTTTCTCACATAAAGTTTTTGGAGCGAGCGGGACTCGAACCTACGACCATAGCGGTGAGAGGTAAATGATCTTGAGACGGCGCCTTAGACCACTCGGCCACGGAGGACCCTGGATAAAACATATTCCAGATGATTGTTAATAACTAATAAATCACTCATATCAAAGATGAAACAAAGTGAACATAAATTTTTACCCCCTATTTTAATGGTAAATAAATGCATTTTATTTCATATCATTTGGTAATCATTTATTTAGTCTTTGAATTACAGGTTTGGTTAATATGCAATATGCAACATGAAGGTGAAAACATGGTAAAAATTGGTAAAAGCTATGGAGTAACATACGGACAACACCGGTATAAATATTCAGGTACCTGAAACTAACAGGCGCCAAAATAACGGTATCTTGCAATATACCACTTAAAGTTCATCCATGAAAACGAGATAGTTAAAATCAAGGTTATTTCCAAAATATGCTAGTCTCCGCAAATATACAACTTTAAGTTTCATTCTTAAAAATGAAATAGTTGGTAAAAATCAAGGTTATTTCCAAAATATGCTAGTCTCCGCAAATATACCACTTAAGTTTCATCCTTGAAAATTAGATAGCCGGTAAAAATCAAGGTTATTTCCAAAATATGCTAGTCTCCGCAAATATACCACTTTAAGATCATCCATAAAAATTAGATAGTCGGTAAAAATCAAGGTTATTTCCATAATATAACATATCTTCATGAATATTGGATATGACTTGCCAACGAAAATAGAGATTATTGCCAAATAATAATGGTATCTCGCAACATGAACAATTGTATTTCTTCATGAAACTTGAATGCGGATGAAAGAGAGCTGTTCTATGCATCCAAGGAAATGTTTTCGCTGTAACATTTCTTTGTTAACCTTGATTGTGAATAAACTTGAATTTCTGACTTGACATTTGATTCGTACAATAAAAAGGGACTCCAGGGGGAGAGGGAACACTTTACATATGAAATAAATAACTGTCAAATAAGCTTGACTAACAGAGTTTCTGTATCACTGAAAAAATGCAAATAAAGTTTACACTTCTATAATTATGTAAATCATCTTTTACATTATGCAAACTAACTTTACAATTACACAAATCAACATACACATATATGGCAAATAAACAGGCACACATGTGAAAATGAACTCGACTCATTTATTCATTAATACGTGTAGATATGCACGTTTACAGTTCTGCAAATATGGAAAGTACTTCACATATATGCAAATAGAACAGTTTACACATGTGCATGCAAATTCAGTCGCATATCTTGTACAAAAAAACTTAATACATGCAAAATAAAAACATACACAAACATTTATGCAAACAGACTTTACACATATGGAAATAAAACATACAAATATTGTATCGGTTAAGTAAAATTAATAATTAAGAAACGACTTTTTGCCCGAAGACAACAACAATGTAAACAAACTTATTCAGACCCGAGTTTGTTGAGAGACAACGTGTTTAATAATGAGTGATGTAGAGACCAAGCAAAAATAATTTTCAAACGATTTTTAGATTTTATTTTGTAAACAAAATACTGAATACAGGAGGTAGATGGACAAGAAACAAATAACTTCTCATTTAACTCCTGGCTTGCTGTTCATTTCCTTTATTTAAACTTATTTAACTTGGATTTATGGACCACTTGGTCCAGTGGTAGCGCATCGAATCCATGATCGGAGGGGTGTTGGTTCGATCCTCTACCACTGCTATATGTGGCTGTCTTTGAGCTTAGTACAGGTTTTGCCTATAAAGAAGACTGAGCGGAGAAGTTGTAATAACTTGTTAAAATTAAAGTAAAATGAATAAGTTACTACGCTGAACATGAAACAAGTTCTTACAACTTAGACAAATCACGCTCAATGTCTTCCTTGTTAGTAAAAGTGTTTTGCTCAAGGATATCACATGTAGCTGTGACAGAGGATTGAACACACGACCCTCTGGTCACACATAGCTGTGACAGAGGATTGAACACCCGACCCTCTGGTCACACATAGCTGTGACGCAGGACTCTATTTATACTGTTTTTTACTTGTTTGGCTCCATAGCTGTATTTAAGGATTAAAACACAAATCATTAGTTTACTAGAAAGTATTCGCTTTGTTTTAATAGCCATAGCCAATCTTAATGTATTGTTTTTGGCAATTTAACACTAATTTTTTACCAATTGTATATGAAGTACCAAATGTTTGTTACGTTCTTAAGGACAAAGTTCCATTTTCAATTATTTACAGTTGTGTCAAGTTGGATCAAATGAAAAAATAAATTTGCTTGGTCATTTGGGACTATTTGTACAGGACATTATACACATATATATATAATTCAGGGGTCTTTCGTCAAGAGTTTATTAGACGTGTTTACTTCGTTTATCCACATATTTATCCCTCAAGATGTTTTACCCCTAAAAAATGTACACAACTAACTATTCATTATTTAATGCAGGTCTCTTTCAAAAGGTGTCGTCTGCTTATATCATTTTAACAAAAGCTGGTTCTAGAATATACAAGCAAATAAATACGATACCAGTATAGAACTTGTAAAAATACTGAAAATATACATGTCCGTTTTATTTACAATTTAATCTTATCTTTTTAATCTTATCTTTATCAACTTGTTTATATATTTTCTAGAGAATTTTACCACTCGTAACATATCTAGAAATATTTAATAACATGGTTTATAAACGTTCATTAATAAAGTTTTGTCCTCTTTAACAAATGTTCATGTGCCAAACACCTTGCCTCAAATTAAATTCTCAAGGCCATGGTATATATCTCTAAACTTTTGAGATTTTCTCTTGAGTTATGCGACGAAAGCTTCTTCTTTAAACCTACATGATGATGACTTCAGCCACACATCCACAGGTAACAAAATTATGCATTATGAGCATTTAAAAGAAGTACAGCATATCGTGATTAGTGCCATCAGTATACTTGAGAGAAGAAAAGAGAAGCACCAACTTCTACAATTGTTTATAAAAAAAAAAAATTGCCATAAAAGTAGACTTTGTACATGATTGAAAAGTATTGTATTTCGCATATTGTGGTCATACATGACAAAATATGTATCAGCTATTTTATTTTAATTGTTTTGTTATCGGTATGTTTAATAAAATTGAAAAAAAAAATAACAATTTGATTTCAAAACTAACATGACCACTATTTTTTTCATTAAAAACTTTGTTATTTCTAAACAGGAAGTTTCAGATAGCAATATATTGAGATTTATATTTTCATATGGTAATATGTCAGTTTATGTATACGTCCATATATGGTAATATGTCCATATATGGTAATATGTTCATATATGTATATGTCCATATATGGTAATACATCCATATATGGTAATATGTCCATTTATGTGTATGTCCATATATTGTAATACCTCCATATATGGTTGAATGTCCATATATGTCAAGATTAATTTGATGACGGAACTCGAGTAAAAGTCAATTTCAACATTGACATAAAATGTTCTTTTAAGTGGCTTTTTTTTAAAAAGTTTTTACAATGTATGTATATTATATTCAAATCTGCGAGACCGTGGCTTCAACTATGTATGTATATTTATACAGATCTGTGAGACCACGGCTTCAACTATGCATGTATATTATGAACATATCTGTGAGACAACGGCTTCAACTATGTATGTATATTATGGACATATCTGTGAGACCATGGTTTCAACTATGTATGTATATTATGAACAGATCTGTGTGACCATGGCTTCAACTATGCATGTATATTATATACAGATCTGTGAGACCACGGCTTCAACTATGCATGTATATTATGAACATATCTGTGAGACCACGGCTTCAACTATGCATGTATATTATGAACATATCTGTGAGACCACGGTTTCAACTATGCATGTATATTATGAACATATCTGTGAGACCATGGCTTCAACTATGCATGTATATTATGAACATATCTGTGAGACCATGGCTTAAACTATGCATGTATATTATGAACATATCTGTGAGACCATGGCTTCAACTATGCATGTATATTATGAACATATCTGTGAGACCATGGCTTCAACTATGCATGTATATTATGAACAGATCAGTGAGACCATGGCTTCAACTATGCATGTATATTATGAACAGATCAGTGAGACAATGGCTTCAACTATGCATGTATATTATGAACATATCTGTGCGACCATGGTTGACACCTTTTTCCAATTTGCCTGTTACCATTTTATCACCAATATCTTAAAAACATATATGTTTTTTTTCCCCTTAAAACTGAAATATGGTGGTCATAGTCATCATAATTTAAATAGAAATAAAACAAATTGATAAAATCCATCATTTACACCACTTTTACAATCACCTAACGATTCATAACCAGCACAGAGCTCAAATGTGACACATAAAACTAACCAAAAACTCTTGATAAATTAATTATAAAACATGGTTGCTATGGAAATGGTATTAAACCCACAATCCATCATTCAAAATGGCTGCTCAAGAATTGAAATTATTTCTTTTTTTCAATTCAAAATTCTACCAAGAAAAAAAAAGAAGAAAAACAAGAATACATTAATTAAAGTTTTAATTAAATAACACTTAATTCAATAGTACATACATACAGAGTTAGGACTCATATTTACACCCAATTTTTAAAAAAATTAAAATACTGTACAAAATTATAGTTGAGAACACGAAATGTACATGAACAAATATTAAAATTAATAAAGTGCATTTAAACATTTAAAAATGAAAATGCACGCACTGGCTCCTTCTTCATTCCTGTCTAAACTAACATTCCCCCATTATGACTAGTGGTATGGTATAATAACTTTACAATTATCGTACTGCTATCATCATTCTGTCTACAATCATAACTGATTGGAAAACTAAGAATTTATGTCGCCATCACAGCTACCGATGATACCCACATACATATTTTATGTTGTGTACAAATTGTGCTTTCTGCATATACAGTCCTGCATTTTGTGTGTACACACTGTGTTGAAAACGTGTTAATTACTATTTTTACATCGGCATACACTTTATCTTGCCGGCACTAACTTTATCTAACCAACAACCACTTTATCATGCATTAATGCAGGTATGTTCCCTCAATGCAGATTTCATGTTGGCAAACACATTATATCGATTACAATATTTCAGTCAATTAGAAAGCTAATTCTGTTAATTGGAAGTTTTAATTAAACATTACTATGTTCCTGCTTGGCCGGCAATAGTGACTGTACATCATGAGAAAATTATCAAAATTATTTTTTTTGAAATACCTTTTCTATAGTATTGGAATATTTTTTTTTCTAACAAATTACCTATTATTCCCTTTATTGTGTTTTGAGTACTAGTATTTACTAATTTTAGTTAGCTAAAATACCATATGTTTTTATGGCTACACGTTTGTATTGTTTCTTTATGATGTGTTTAAATGACATTTTAATTTATTAATTGAGATTTTCAAAAAATGCTTTATATTGTGTTAAGAAGTCTTTTAAAATGTATCTATTTTTTTGTATTGACTTTATCTAAATGCTACTGTTATGCACATAAGATATTGCACTATTGTTATGTACTTATAACATTGTAATATAGCTATTTTTTACGAGAAGTCAGTGCTAATCAGTTCACTGTAGTTCTGATCTAGAGTAATATTCGATCAATTTTAATTAATGCAACTCTTTTTCTCCTCACATTGTATTCATATAATATACTTTAAATAACGTTTTAGACTATATGTCAACATTAGCACCAGCTTCTCATTTTTACTGTGTATATAGCCGTTAACACTTGTATTGTTAAATAGTTTGTTTAGTATTATGTATATTTATCAATAAAAATGCAGATATATAAACAGATGTGTGATAAAATGTTAAAAACATATTTAATTATAGTCTCTTATAATTCTCTATAGAGAATGGCATGGTTATTTGTTAGATGTAAGGATTGTTTGATATGATGTATATACATGTACTATGTATTAACCATGATGAGACTTAAATAAATGAATAAAACCCGTGTTATTTTAAATAGCCAATGAACCGAACCTATTATAAATTGATTACTATTGCAATGTATTTAAATGCTATTTTACTCTTCTATCAATTGTTATGAACTAAAAACTATTGTAATGTGTTAAAAATTATTGCAACTTCACTATTGTTATGAATTGAATACTATATCAATATGTTAAAACAACTATTGCAACTTTTGTATTGTATGAAGTACACTCCAATTCAATGTTTTCATTTAAAAGACAACCCGTTTAATTGCTATACATTAGAGCTTATAAATTGATTTCACCAATCTACTAATATTACACAAGCCTTCGATGAATTCTATCTCTTTATAAGTGTTTCCCGAACAAAATTAATTCACATATGATGATATGCAAATGAGGACAGGTCACAAACATCTAACTTACTAGTTTGTATATTGTTGTGTTTTTTCCTTTTTGCTTCAGCATTTCAGTTATACATCACACTTAATCATCATTCCTGGGTTCCACTAGGCATTAAGCCAGTAGCAGACACGTACCAACTTACTTCCCCACATACACAGAGGTGGGACATTCAAGGCTTCATGACTCCTGAATTGACAGTCAGATGTGTTACTGGCTGAGCTAGCCTGGCCCAGCTCTCACTTGTCAAGAGTACGGTCAAATAAATATAGATTAGAGAAATTTAACATGTAATTGCAATTATTAAGTTATATATAATCTTCCATTGTGATTATCAAATCATACACAGTGGATTATCGTCAGCCATGAAGAGCACCAACCTCAGTGAATTATCACCCATGAAGAGCACCAACCTCAGTAGTGAATTATCAGTCATGGAGAGCACCAACCTCAGTAGTGAATTATCAGTCATGGAGAGCACCAACCTCAGTAGTGAATTATCAGTCATGGAGAGCACCAACCTCAGTAGTGAATTATCAGTCGTGGAGAGTACCAACCTCAGTAGTGAATTATCAGTCATGGAGAGCACCAACCTCAGTAGTGATTTATCAGTCGTGGAGAGCACCAACCTCAGTAGTGAATTATCAGTCGTGGAGAGCACCAACCTCAGTAGTGAATTATCAGTCGTGGAGAGCACCAACCTCAGTAGTGAATTATCAGTCGTGGAGAGCACCAACCTCAGTAGTGAATTATCAGTCATGGAGAGCACCAACCTCAGTAAATTGTGAAGATTCTCCAAAACAGTGAATTGTTATATGTGTTATGCAAAATGATCCACAGTGAATTATCATATGTAACATATCATTGACCAGGATGAATCATCAAGTGTTACATATCATTGACCGGGATGAATCATCAAGTGTTACATATCATTGACCAGGATGAATCATCAAGTGTTACATATTATTGACCAGGATGAATCATTAAGTGTTACATATCATTGACCGGGATGAATCATTAAGTGTTACATATCATTGACCAGGATGAATCATCGAATGTTACATATCATTGACCAGGATGAATCATCAAGTGTTACATATCATTGACCGGGATGAATCATTAAGTGTTACATATCATTGACCAGGATGAATCATCAAGTGTTACATATCATTGACCGGGATGAATCATCAAGTGTTACATATCATTGACCGGGATGAATCATCAAGTGTTACATATCATTGACCGGGATGAATCATCAAGTGTTACATATCATTGACCAGGATGAATCATCAAGTGTTACATATTATTGACCAGGATGAATCATTAAGTGTTACATATCATTGACCGGGATGAATCATTAAGTGTTACATATCATTGACCAGGATGAATCATCGAATGTTACATATCATTGACCAGGATGAATCATCAAGTGTTACATATCATTGACCGGGATGAATCATTAAGTGTTACATATCATTGACCAGGATGAATCATCAAGTGTTACATATCATTGACCAGGATGAATCATCAAGTGTTACATATCATTGACCGGGATGAATCATTAAGTGTTACATATCATTGACCAGGATGAATCATCAAGTGTTACATATTATTGACCAGGATGAATCATTAAGTGTTACATATCATTGACCGGGATGAATCATTAAGTGTTACATATCATTGACCAGGATGAATCATCGAATGTTACATATCATTGACCAGGATGAATCATATCATTGACCGGGATGAATTATCATATGTAACATATCATTGACCGGGATGAATCATCAAATGTTACATATCATTGACTGGGATGAATCATCAAGTGTTACATATCATTGACCCGGATGAATCATCAAGTGTTACATATCATTGACCTGGACGAATCATCAAATGATACATATCATTGACCGAGATGAATCATCAAGTGTTACATATCATTGACCGGGATGAATCAAATGATACATATCATTGACCGAGATGAATCATCAAGTGTTACATATCATTGACCGGGATGAATCAAATGATACATATCATTGACCGAGATGAATCATCAAGTGTTACATATCATTGACCGGGATGAATCAAATGATACATATCATTGACCGAGATGAATCATCAAATGTTACATATCATTGACTGGGATGAATCATCAAGTGTTACATATCATTGACCAGGATGAATCATCAAATGTTACATATCATTGACCGGGATGAATCATCAAATGTTACATATCATTGACCGGGATGCATCATCGAATGTTATATATCATTGACCGGGATGAATCATCGAATGTTACATATCATTGACCGGGATGAATCATCAAGTGTTACATATCATTGACCGGGATGAATCATCGAATGTTATATATCATTGACCGAGATGAATTATCGAATGTTATATATCATTGACCGGGATGAATCATTGAATGTTACATATCATTGACCGAGATGAATCATCGAGTGTTACATATCATTGACCGGGATGAATCATCGAGTGTTATATATCATTGACCGGGATGAATCATCAAATGTTATATATCATTGACCGGGATGAATCATCGAATGTTAAATATCATTGACCGGGATGAATCATCAAATGTTATATATCATTGACCGGGATGAATCATTGAATGTTACATATCATTGACTGGGATGAATCATCGAGTGTTACATATCATTGATCAGGATGAATCATCAAATGTTACATATCATTGACCGGGATGAATCATCGAATGTTATATATCATTGACCGGGATGAATCATTAAGTGTTACATATCATTGACCGGGATGAATTATCGAGTGTTACATATCATTGACCGGGATGAATCATCAAGTGTTACATATCATTGACTGGGATGAATCATCAAATGTTACAAATCATCAAATGTTACATATCATTGACCAGGATGAATCATGGAATGTTACATATCATTGACCGGGATGAATCATCAAGTGTTGCATATCAGGTCTGATTGAGATCAACTGTTTAGTATATGTTTTATTGGTGATCATTAACACCAACCTATCGTGTAATTGCTGATCAGCAGTAAGTTTACCTTTATTTGTTTTACATCAATTGTGAAACAAATTATCCAAACTTGCTTGATGTTTTCTATGTCAGGACTATAGTATTTCGCTTGTGATGATACAGTGTCTTGCCCGAGGATGCAACGCTGTCCTGGTGAGGAATCTAACCCACCACCCACTGTCCTCGGTCTGTCCTGGTGAGGAATCTAACCCACCACCCACTGTCCTCGGTCTGTCCTGGTGAGGAATCTAACCCACCACCCACTGTCCTCGGTCTGATGCCTAACTTTCACCACATGTACTCTAACAGCATACAAATAATTGTGTTGTACAAATTATGATCAACAACAGCAATTTATTTTTATTGCATTGCTCAACAGTAAACAGTCAAATAACATAAAAAATATTGTCAGCATACCTTACCAATAGTAAACTATCACTAGTATGGACACAATGCCCAAGTCAAGGGGACCTTTATGTCATTTCTAACACATTACAGATTATATTTGCATGGCATCTAGTTTTATAGTAGGTGGAATATGATGAATATTTATCGTCATTTTTATACCATCGAGAGCTAACAGACAATCAGTTAACCTAACCATGATTTCCTAGGATCCTTGAAGGTTAATCAGTTCTCGAGTACACCCCAGCTCCTCCAGTAACTGATAACTTTCCTACTTGAATCAGCGGTGAAAGACGAATGGTAATGAGACACAATGTCGTATATCAATCATCAAGGAGACCGTTGCTGGGCAGGGAATCAAACACACGACCCTTAGATTAAGAGTCAGATGTGCTACCAACTGAGCTAACCGGACTTCAGTCCACAATTAACTTGCAAGTCTCACATAAATTCTATGGATCAACCTGGGCTCTCACCCATGACTGATCTTCACACATTTACTGTAGGCCATTTTGCTATGGGGGAATCCAATATTGTGGGCGAAAACCAACCAATTTCGCTTCAATTTGAAATGAGTATTCATAAATAAAAAACCTATAATAATAAAGCAGTTCATTTTTTGTTAAAACAAGAAAAGTGATGATATACAATTGATGAGAAACAAATGACTTGTTAAAAAAAACTCTGGTTAAAATATTTTCTTGCTTAAATAAAATGTTGCAATGCAATACAGAGAGATTCATGAAGGAGATTGATTGAATGCTAAAGTGGGTGATTGGTTGGTCATGAAGTGATTGATTGATTGTAAAAGTTGTTGATTGATTAATAAATACGCAGTCATAACATCAAAGGAGGGCCATGATTATTTTTCACATACAAGTAGACTCTCTTGACCCATAGATGTGTTGATATTGATCCAGTATCTATTCATCTACCATATTCCTCAAAATAATTGCCCCCCCCCCCAAAAAAAAAAAGAAAATTGATATATTCACATAGGTTTTAAATGGCAAGATCTTGGATATCAATTTGAAGGCAAAAATTGAAATAACAAGCCTGATTTAAAGTTCATTTGGTTAGTTACTAGACCCTTTTAATATGTCAAATAGCATGGGGATGATAGAACCAGGGGATAGTAACATGGTAGCTCTAATTGACAGGAGCAGGGGATAGTAACATGGTAGTTCTAATTGGCAGTTTCTCACTTCAGTGAAGTTTCATTACTTTTCAACCACTTTTATAATTACAAGTTTTATGATTATTGTTATTACATGTATTATTATAATTATTATCAATTTTATTATTATTATGAGATTCATATAAGATTTTGCAGTTTTTCTTACTTTTACAAGTTCCATTGCTTTTTGACAATTTAGGTTTATTACTATCATTAGTATCTTTGTATTATACTTGTTATTTCAGATTCATCTAACATTTTATTTTGTATTTTGATCTTCGTTGAGCTGTATCACTTAAATGTAAACACCTGTTTAGTCAAGTTTATGATTAATTTAAGCTCGATTGTGAAGAAAGCTTAAAGTTCCATTAAGAAGAAGGCTCAAAGCTTATATGAACCGCTCTTGATTCCACTTTGGGGATCGAACCCGCAACTTCGACACATCTATCTTACATGGAAATTTTTGCTAAGTCTAACGAAGAAAAGATAAAATTCCTTAGCACTTGCTAGTAAAAGAACAGCAAGGAATTATATCAAGATAAAATGTACAGTACACTTTAAAAGTTGTTTATGTAAAATTTTGTTGTAAAATTCAATTTTCATGTAAAATAATGTTTTGATAATTATTATGCACTTCAATTTCAAGTCACTTCGCTATAAAAAAAACTGAAACCTCTATCATGTATTTTTCAAATGTTACAAAAAAACTATTAAGAAAAAAAAGATCATAAAAACAGACGGCAGTTTCAAATTTGGTGGAAAACATAATCATTGGTAAATCTATCCAAAGTGACACGAAGTTCATTCAAGCCATCGACAGATTGCACGTTGTATGAAAATTATGTCACATAAATTGTGTGACAATAAAAAATACAAAAAAAAAACAAACAACAACACACACATGGCTGTAACCACTAGTCAATATGCTCCTATACATGCTTCTCAGATCTTGCATCTGGATTTTTTTTAATATATAAAACACCGTTCTCCATAATTATCTCCCCTGGAATTAATACCTTCTAGCTAATCTACAATAATGGCAATATATCCAAACACAGGAATCTTTAAATGGGCTTCCTTTTGCCAAAATCTAGAACTCTTTTCACTCCGTATCATAGCTGCATCACACAATTTACATCCAGGTTATTTTGCTTTGATGCACATTTTTATGATAGATTCACAGATACTTCCCTTTCTGAATAAATATACTGAATCTTTATTTTCACATGAAGATTCTAGTTGGTTATCTCCCTTAATGTAAAAAAAAAACAATGCACAATTACTTCCAATTCACTTTTTTAAAAAAAAACTTGGTTCCCTTTTCTATAATAACATTTAACATAAATTCCAGATAAATAACGTTCAGATGTACCATATCCACAAACAAAGCCATGATTCACAATTCAGCATCCCTAAACCTGGCCCCTAGGTACCTGGCCCCCAGGGTTGCCCGTCCCCTAACTACCATTGCTGTTCCTATGTTCCAACGGAGGCCTAAAGTTTTCATTGTTTGAACTATTGTTTAAGTCCGCCCCGTACATTTTACTGGCTTTTTTGTTCATGTTGGCCATTATCTGAGTGGACAGCTTATATCCGTTGATAATCTCATCCTTCCATTGGTTGATTAGTACTTTGTCCTGAAACAAACAATAACAGCGATTACATACCTACTTTAAATAGGATTTAGGGGCTTGTTTCGCTAACGTTCGTAAGTTTATGAACTTCTTAGCGTAAAGTTTAAAGCTTTGAAAAAAAGTTGAAAATTCACTTAGTATTTCACTTACATCATTTTGACGAAGCCTTGTAAATAGTTATCTTTTTTAAAACTTGAAAAAAATACTGTGCAAATTAAACGTTCATAGGTGTGACAATTTGATCATACAAAAATTGTAAGACTTGCGAAGGTTAGTGTAAAGGTCCCTAGGGTTCTTCAGCCCAAGAATGAATTAAAGAACTTCATGTTGGATTTATGATGTATCACAGTTTATACATTGACTGGTCAAAGTCCCTTGATGAAAACCAGGAAATAGATGATGTATCTATAATGGATCTAGGGAAAGCTTTTGATACTCCTCATGAGTTGCCGAAAAGTAAGGCCATTGCAGGAAAGACTCTTTCCATTGTTACCGGCAGTAATGTACAGTGGTAAATGGAACCAAATCGGATTGGGCAAAGGTAGACTTAGGTGTACCTCAGGGTACAGTTTAAAGGCCCATTTTGTTCTCCTTGTATATAAATGACATGGTCAAAGCTGTAGATTTGTCAATTTGTCATTTTGCAAATGATCGTTTTTACTTAAAGGTCAATAAATAGTGAAGAGAATGCAAACAGGTTACAAGAAGATATTGATATTTTTGGTGTATGGATTCATACATGTAAATTGGGAATGAGGTTTCAGCCAAAGAAATGTTGTTGTTGTTGTATGATGTTTAGCGTCGCTTTCAACAATTTTTCAGTCATATCACAACGGTGTCTACTTGAGACAGTATTCTAAGCACTGTCACACTGGAGAATCATGCCGCAGACATATAGTATGATACCCCACCCAGTCACATTATACTGACACCGGGTCGACCAGAACTAGAACTATCCTCTTAATGCTGAGCGTCAAGCAAGGAAGCTTCTAGTACCATTTTTAAAGTCTTTGGTATGACCCGGCTGGGGATAGAACCCATGACCGCCAAAGAAATGAAATCCCATGAGGTTATCTGGAAATAAGAAGTGTTCTGTTCTTTCTTCTTAAAGACACTCTGCTAAGGAATGTTACCTGTGTCAAATTATAAGTGATTTTAAATGGAATATCCACATTTGTGATGTACGAGGGTGATCTACAAATAACAGGACTGCCTCTGTATCTTTTTCATTTTATGGATTTCTTACATGAAAATTTCAGCTATTCTGTTCATGCCAAATCTATAACTAGAAAGTAATTGTCATTTTATTCGTTACTATAGCAACCCATTGACGTTAAAGCGGGGCTTGTGTCTTTTTATTCTTTAAAGTGTAAAATTTAAGTTAAATTGATCAACTTCTAAATGTGATATTTTGAAGCTGAAAAGCACGATTGTTACTCGTCATCTTTGACATCATACAACACATTCTCAACTTCATTCCTGTTTGCATTAGAAAACAACAAGACATTAAGGAATACTACCAGTTGTTTATTATGGCGTCATTTAAGTAAAAAAAACGTACGCAATTATCAAATTTTGTTGTTAGCTTCGACATTTGCCAACCAAAACATATGAGAAGATATGGCAGGAATCTACAGGAAAGAAACTGTCATGGACGCAGGTTTTTGAATGACATCAGAGGTTCCGAGACCAAAGAGTGACACTAGAAGATGGTAAGAGGCGGGCTGTAAGACCTCTTTGGACACGACGTTAATGACTACAATTAAGGACGTCGTATAGCGCAACATGCAATAGGACAGACTGTTAATGCTATGTATAACGGAAAAGTAAGTTTCATTTGAAATTTGAACTACAAAATAAATCTATTAGTTATTATAATATAACTCTACTAGTAATTTATTTGCGATAAAATATTATTCTTTTTTAAATTATATGTTCAGTGTATGCTACGCAATTATCATGTAAATAAAAAAATCTGATTATAAAACTCTTTTGATTTCAGGTTCTGCGTAGAGACAACGCGTGCCTTGCAGAAGAGGAGGGGTCATAACCTTGAAGATGTATTGTTACACCATGACAACGTCCTTGCCCACACAGCGCAGATGACAATGCTGGAGATCGGACTGCTTGGCTTTGGGTTATTGGAACACCCTGCCTACTCCCTAGATTTTGCCCCTATGGATTTCCGCGTGTTTCCTGTCGTGAAATTTACAGGTTTAATTCCTTCCAGGAACTGTCTGATGCAGTACATCGTGTATTGTCTGGTTTAGATCCAGACTGGTATACGGATATGTTTGATCAGTGGATCGCTCGGCACGGGAAATGTATTACACTCAAAGGAGATTACATAGATAAATGACTGATATATACTTATTGTGACTGAGTAATACAACGTCACCCGATGTTATTTTGTGTTTGATGACGCTCCCCGCATGTCTGTTACAGGCTGTGTGTTTATGTATATAGCTTCATTGTTTCTTGTGCAAACGTCTTGAAATTTTCAGGTATCGCGTATTAAAGATTGATCATCATGCAGAATAATTTTCATTAATGTAACACATAACATACAGAAGTAACATAATCAGGTTATTTCTGGATCAACCCTTGTACATATATGTTTGAAGGCAAATAGGACCTTTGGGTTGTGTCCCACAAAGGTCAAGGAAACAGCGTACATGAGTTTAGTTTAGAATATGTTAGTTCTGTCTGGGATCCTCGGTGTAGGTCGATTTAGAAAAGGTCCAAAATTTTATTTTTTTCTCATTATGCAAGAACAGAATCTGATATATTTAAGTTTCGTTTTATCCCAAACAGTGTAAGGGACTAAAATTCAATTCCAGCTGAGGTAATTTCCAACGCGAATGGAGCCACTGATTCTGTGGCTAGCTTTGCTTCAGCTGTGAGATGTTGTAAGTAAGTTTCTAGATGAGTGTGGTGCTCACATGTGATATGACGTTGCACTTTAAATAATCAAGATCAAGATCTGAGCTAATCGAGTCCAGCTATCAGTTAAATACAATTCTTTATATCACTTTTTCAAAGCAACTAGATGCCCTTGCAGGTATCTTGTTTACTTACTGGTGAAGAAATGGCTTATTTACTTACTGGTGAGGTAACGGTTTATTTACTTACTGGTGAGGTAACGGCTTATTTACTTACTGGTGAGGAAATGGCTTATTTACTTACTGGTGAGGTAACGGCTTATTTACTTACTGGTGAGGTTATGGCTTATTTACTTACTGGTGAAGAAATGGCTTATTTACTTAATGGTGAGGTAACGGCTTATTTACTTACTGGTGAGGTTATGGCTTATTTACTTACTGGTGAGGAAATGGCTTATTAACTTACTGGTGAGGAAATTACTTATTTACTTACTGGTGAGGTTATGGTTAATTTACTTACTGGTGAGGTTATGGCTTATTTACTTACTGGTGAGGTTATGGCTAATTTACTTACTGGTGAGGAAATGGCTTATTTACTTACTGGTGAGGTTATGGCTTATTTACTTACTGGTGAGGTTATGGCTTATTTACTTACTGGTGAGGAAATGGCTTATTTACTTACTGGTGAGGAAATGGCTTATTAACTTACTGGTGAGGAAATTACTTATTTACTTACTGGTGAGGTTATGGCTTATTTACTTACTGGTGAGGAAATGGCTTATTTACTTACTGGTGAGGTAACGGCTTATTTACTTACTGGTGAGGTAACGGCTTATTTACTTACTGGTGAAGAAATGGCTTATTTACTTACTGGTGAGGTAACGGCTTATTTACTTACTGGTGAGGTTATGGCTTATTTACTTACTGGTGAAGAAATGGCTTATTTACTTAATGGTGAGGTAACGGCTTATTTACTTACTGGTGAGGTTATGGCTTATTTACTTACTGGTGAGGAAATGGCTTATTAACTTACTGGTGAGGAAATTACTTATTTACTTACTGGTGAGGTTATGGTTAATTTACTTACTGGTGAGGTTATGGCTTATTTACTTACTGGTGAGGTTATGGCTAATTTACTTACTGGTGAGGAAATGGCTTATTTACTTACTGGTGAGGTTATGGCTTATTTACTTACTGGTGAGGTTATGGCTTATTTACTTACTGGTGAGGAAATGGCTTATTTACTTACTGGTGAGGAAATGGCTTATTAACTTACTGGTGAGGAAATTACTTATTTACTTACTGGTGAGGTTATGGTTAATTTACTTACTGGTGAGGAAATGGCTTATTTATTTACTGGTGAGGTTATGGCTAATTTACTTACTGGTGAGGAAATGGCTTATTTACTTACTGGTGAGGTTATGGCTAATTTACTTACTGGTGAGGAAATGGCTTATTTACTTACTGGTGAGGTTATGGCTAATTTACTTACTGGTGAGGTTATGGCTTATTTACTTACTGGTGAGGTTATGGCTTATTTACTTACTGGTGAGGAAATGGCTTATTTACTTACTGGTGAGGAAATGGCTTATTAACTTACTGGTGAGGAAATTACTTATTTACTTACTGGTGAGGTTATGGTTAATTTACTTACTGGTGAGGAAATGGCTTATTTACTTACTGGTGAGGTTATGGCTAATTTACTTACTGGTGAGGAAATGGCTTATTTACTTACTGGTGAGGAAATGGCTTATTTACTTACTGGTGAGGAAATTGCTTATTTACTTACTGGTGAGGTTATGGCTAATTTACTTACTGGTGAGGTTATGGCTTATTTACTTACTGGTGAGGTTATGGCTTATTTACTTACTGGTGAGGAAATGGCTTATTTACTTACTGGTGAGGAAATGGCTTATTAACTTACTGGTGAGGAAATTACTTATTTACTTACTGGTGAGGTTATGGTTAATTTACTTACTGGTGAGGAAATGGCTTATTTATTTACTGGTGAGGTTATGGCTAATTTACTTACTGGTGAGGAAATGGCTTATTTACTTACTGGTGAGGTTATGGCTTATTTACTTACTGGTGAGGAAATTACTTATTTACTTACTGGTGAGGTTATGGCTAATTTACTTACTGGTGAGGAAATGGCTTATTTACTTACTGGTGAGGTTATGGCTTATTTACTTACTGGTGAGGTAACAACTTATTTACTTACTGGTGAGGTAATGGCTAATTTACTTACTGGTGAGGTAATGACTAATTTACTTACTGGTGAGGTTATGGCTTATTTACTTACTGGTGAGGTAACGACTTATTTACTTACTGGTGAGTTAATGGCTAATTTACTTACTGGTGAGGTAACAGCTAATTTTCTTACTGGTGAGGAAGCGGCTAATTTACTTACTGGTGAGGTAATGGCTAATTTACTTACTGGTGAGGAAATGGCTTATTTACTAACTGGTGTGGTTATGGCTTATTTACTTACTGGTGAGGTTATGGCTTATTTACTTACTGGTGAGGTAATGACTTATTTACTAACTGGTGTGGTTATGGCTTATTTACTTACTGGTGAGGTTATGGCTTATTTACTTACTGGTGAGGTAATGGCTAATTTACTTACTGGTGAGGTTATGGCTTATTTACTTACTGGTGAGGTAATGACTTATTTACTTACTGGTGAGTTAATGGCTAATTTACTCACTGGTGAGGTAACAGCTAATTTACTCACTGGTGAGGAAGCGGCTAATTTACTTACTGATAAGGTTATGGCTAATTTACTTACTGGTGAGGTAACGACTTATTTACTTACTGGTGAGGTAATAGCTTATTTACTTACTAGTGAGATAACGGATAATTTACTTACTGGTGAGGTAATGGCTTATTTACCTACTGGTGAGGTGTTGGTTAATTTACTAACTGGTGAGGTAATGGCCAATTTACTTAGTGGTGAGAAAATGGATAGTTTACTTACTGTTGAGGTAATGGCTAATTTACTTACTGGTGAGGTAATGGCTAATTTTCTTACTGTTGAGGTAACAGCTTATTTATCTAATGGTGAGGAAACAGCTAATTTACTTACTGGTGAGGAAGTGGCTAATTTACTTACTGGTGAGGTAACAGCTAATTTACTTAATGGTGAGGAAACGGCTAATTTACTTACTGGTGAAGTAATGGCCTATTTACTTACTGGTGAGGAAATTGCTAATTTACTTACTGGTGAGGTAATGGCTAATTTACTTACTGGTGAGGTAATGGCTAATTTCGTATCATTTTTAAGTATGATCATAATACAGTTGTCGGTCTTGTTGAGTTTCTGGAATTCTGGAAATATTTCTTTTATATCAAGCATGGAGACCAGCTGAAAAGAAGAACAATAGACAATTAAACCATATTCAATCATCATTAGATTCGCTCATCCTTAGATATAAGGTTTGCACCGTCCAAACCCTAATTTCAAGTTAAAGGTATATATAGGGAGGTAGATTATACGTGTCCTTCATGGGCGTTAGGCAGAGATAAAGAGATGGACCCATCTGAGGTTTCACGTTTTTTATTAGATTTGAGGTTCTGCTGGGCTCCTGTATAATAAATGTTACGGAGCTTGAACCTGTAAGACAATTACCGTGCCATTCAAGTTGGTGTTAAATGCCACTTTCAGTACATTCCAGGTTATTCCATGATAGAAAAGACCTCAAAGTAATTGAAGTAGACCACCATCCTTTTGCAAGCACACAATTACCTGGGTATATATTTTCCAAGTATTCAGACACCAAAATTCAAAGGTTTAGAGAAAAGCACATGGACGTTTGTACAAAAAATCTGCGGAAATTGGTATAAAAACTATGGAATTTTTGTAAACCTAGGAGTATTCAAACATTCCATGTGTTTAATATAATCCTTGGAGAGTATACAAACCTCAGAAAATGTATACCTTGGATGTAACTAGTAAACTTTCACACAGAAAGTTTTTATCTGAACTGGGTTCAATCTTGGGGACAATGCCTTTATTAGATCTCTTGGCCACAAAAGATCTTCGGTACCATTGAAAATGATTTATTTGTATTTAAGTTAACTTGCTTCATACTCGTGATAAAATCATGATATACCAATTAAATTTATTTCCACAATCATGCTTGGTTTGATTTTCTAGAAATCATTCTGAAACTGCCATTGAATACTGAGAATTTGGCAATTCGTCATTATGATTTTAACTTCACAGTTAAAATAAATCAATCAACTGACCAACCAACAAACCAACTAACAAATCAATCAATCAATCAAATGAACAATCCACCCAAATAATCAGCCAATCAATCTCACCTCCACACCCTTGCCCCGTACCACCAGGCCATCACGATTTTTATGGTAAAACTCGAGCCTGTTTGGATACAGTTTCAAATGCTTCTTCTGCCACGTCTGTAGAAATGGCCCGCCAAGTTTCAGCACTTCCCCCTCCACAATACAGTCAGTTGGACCTGGAACAGATGACAAAATATACTGAGTACACATATACAGGTATGTGACACCCAACAGTACCTTCCCCTGATGGATGATCCCTTTACTGGGTCTTTCAAGCCCCAACTGTAACATATAAAACCCAGGCCTTCTAAAATTGCCGGTTTTTTGGTTTTTGGACTGATTCAAAACTGATTTTCGTTTCAAAGTTTAATAAAAAATCGGTCCAGATATTTTCTATCGGTCGTATAAATTCTCATAAATTGCTCTTACCATGCCATACTAACCTGTGAAATACGCCTTGCAGCAATATCATTTGACCCAATAATCCGATTGTTTTGTCACCTGCTGTGCGAAATGATGTTAATTTTGACTAAACTAGCTACAGCACAGCGCATATCAAAAATAAAGAAGTTGAATGAACGTTACATTGGTTTCCGGTTCGATCGAGCATTTTTAATATAATGAAATTATTCAGTAAAGCGGAAACGTAATGTCAGTCATTAAAATGTACACAATGTGATAAAGTATTTTATAAATAATACACAAATAAACTTGAAATAGTTCCCTATTAATGAATAAACAGAGAAAATACATGGTGCAGCTGACATGGTGGGTGGGGTATGCATATGTCATATAGTGATTTTTTTTTTAAAATAAGTGCGTTTCTTACGGTAGTAAAAAACCTGGACCGATTTGCATTTTGGAGTTTTAAAAGGCCTGATAAAACCCACCAGTTAGCTCTGGCATAGTTTGAAACAGGAACCATGATTTTACAGTTCAATTGAACTTTGTATGCCTTAATAATATAAGCAAAAGAAAATATGTATTATCTTGGCGTCTTGCTCTACACTAGCAATCTTGGTCTACTCATAGATGCATGGTTCACACTTAGTCTATGTTTTTCACCTTTTTTTTTCAATACAACTTGGGAGATGTTTTAACTCCATTTTTTAACATATTTATATAATATACCAGCAGGCTGTGGAAAAATTTCAAGTACATTCATCATCCTTGTGCAAATAACTGGCTTAACATATACTGAACGGAAATGCATACATATTATGCATTTTCTAAAGAAGTATCAAAGAAATTTCCTTAAAATTTGGACTTGAATAAGATAGAACATTTCAGGACATGTAAAATCAATATATAATGTCTGTCCCAAACACATTTTAATAATGCTGCACAATATTTTGTCAAATATATTGGAAATACAAAAGTGGCGGTTAGCTGTTTCGTTCAATATATAATTTAAAGGACCAAACAAAAATCGTTAACCAACAGAGAGACAGCTGTTGGGACCAACTGTCCACAGAGGATCCGTCTTTCAATGGACGTTGAACTTTAGATGTCAATATTTACGTGTGGTATTTTACACAATATTAAGTTCCAGACACTTGTGTATCACTTGTCTAGACAATTCATCTTTGATTTCAATCATTTGTAATTTTTAAATAGATTAAAATCGATCAATATTATAAAACTAGACAGTGAATCAGTGATGATCCATGGCCTGTTAGAATATAAAATGTTGCAATTCAATTCAGTTCAACTTATACAGATGGCAATCTAGTCAGTGAAACTACATCGGCCTACACACATCAATCAAATCCATCCACAGTGTCTGTCAAATCACATTAAAATTTGACAGGTTATGTTGATTTCATTGGCAAATGGCTGGGAGAGGATGCTACACGACGTTTAGTGTGGCTTTCAACAATTTGTCATATCACGATGTTGTCTACTTGAGACAGTATTCTAAACACTGTCACACGAGAATATATGGACGCAGACACATGCTATGATATCCCACCCTTGATCCCACTCATATATATACCAACATCGGGACCTGGACCCCAAAACTAGAATTATCTTCTACATGCTAAATGACACGAGGTAATTTCTATGACCCCTCTCGGGATCGAACCTATGACTTTGCATGTGAGGTTGACACTCTACCACTGGACCACCGCTGTGGTTAACTGGATGACAAATCAAATTAACTATATTTTTTGTAACTTTCCTTTTTGTTGCTAGATCTATAATCAAATATATCAATTTGAATCGTTTTGAGCGTATATGACACACCATGACTGATTATCACTTAAGTTGGTAGGAGTTCCCCTGTCTATACTCATTAAACACAATTATCTATTTATAGCAACAGCTAGGTGACCTTAAATTTGGTACTTTTGAAACCATATTTCCTTTTTATAACAACCTTTAATCTTACAACACAAATAGCAATACTTATGGATAAAGAACAAAAAATATTGATTTGCTCCTACAGACCCTAAACCGCTCAAGTACCCCATAATTGCACTCCATTTGCGCCCAGTTTGCACTCCCTTCGCTTCGTTCAGCGTTCACTCAACGTTCAGTTCGCTCAGTTCGGTTTCCGGCCCATAACCAATCGCAACATCTCAACTCTTAAAATGATTTTATATATTGCCTTTTTAATTTAATTTGTTCCAATGGAGCAATAAAATGTATCCATGGGATTTAGTCAAGGTAAATCAATTCATAATCCCATTGTTTGTCTACATATTATGTCACCCGCTGGGCGAAAGGTTGTAAATTTCGGATAAACTAGTATCGATAGTAGGCATGTTTAACAGAAGTGTCAATGTTTTGATATGTGATCAGTGGTCTGGGTGATCAAAGAATATCGCACGTTATACCGGCTTCTGTTATCCAGACCGACATGTGTTTGCGTCATTATCTTCTTTGATATACCGTAAGCCGTTTGTTACATGAAAGCATTTATGTCCACAAAATTTACAGATACATCATCAGCATAAACTAGATATATTGTTATAAATAATTAAATTTATTTAATAATTCCATACTGTTGATACCTCGTTGACCTTATAGTAATCCATAAATCTGCTCAGTGTAAGCAGTGACTTAACAACATGTGGATATATCACTGGTTTTGTTAATGTTCAAACTAAAATAAGCTTTATAATCAAAATAAATGCATGGGTGATGAAAAATTTATTATAATCTGTGTGATGCAATTCGACATATAATAAATGATTTTTGAAAAATAATAATCTTGTAGTGTTTGTTTGATTTGGGTCCAAATATGGTTTCACTAAATTTAAAAAAGATATTCTGATATTTTAAGTTTTTATAATTTTTTTCGTTATCATTATGTTTATAAATATACTTGCAATGAATTTTTTTCAGTGGGTTTCTCAAATTATTCTTTTACTGATAGTATGCTTTATGTTAATATATTATTTAAAATGACAAACTATATTAAACTTGTTTGAAACTACACCCACTGTGCTATACCTCTAATTATATGACATGCAGCAACACACCCGTGGTGTTAATTACGTTATGTCACATGCCAGTGAATGCCGTGTCAATTAAGTTATACACTAAAGCAGTGACTTATCGGTCTTTTGACCACGGAAGATATGTATGATTTCATTTTGATTGTAATTAGTGCCAGATGGATGAATCTTAATTGAGCCAACATTATGTGATTGAAAAGAAAAGATAACAAACTGCCAGCCAATTAACAACAAATAAAAAAATCATTTAAGATATTGGTTATTCAAAGTTTCAGAACGCTTTAGTATGTAAATATCATGATGTTAATATCATTAAATTAACGAACCGAAAACCCCACGCCAGTTCTGAGTGAATGGTCAAAAGTGTGACATACACGTATTAAGGGCTGTCATTTTGCCACATCTGCCATAGTGATTTCGTATAAAAAAACAGATACAACTAAAAATCAGAATTGTTAATTTACAAAATAAAAACAATCCTACAATTTTAAAACTCATAAAAATCAAAGACTTGTCTCTAAAAAACTCCTTGTAAAAATGTAGTATTTTATTTGTATTATTTTTTACTTTCATTATTTGTTTTATTTTTTTTTTTAAATATTATTATCATTGGAGCTATTATTATAATATACATATTGACTTATTGATTTGTCACAGCTTTTATATTGGATACGTGCCTACGTGCATCTGGTCAGTCGTTCACAATTAATATAACAATTTAATTACTATTATGAAGGCAGAGTTGCATGGCAATTATCAACACAGATACCCATGGTGAGAACCACATGTGTGTCAATAAATAGTTAATTGGTGATTTATCGGTCCATTGATCACGAAGAACCCTGCCGGTGTGTAATTTTCATTTTGATTATAATTTGTGCCAGACGAATGAATCTTAATTTAACCTGCGTCATATGATTGGATAAGAAATATATATACACAAAATCAATACTAAAATATGCAGATTTTTTATAATATTATTATTATCATCATTATTATTAATATCTATTATTAATATTATTATCATTTTCGTTGCATTTTATTTTATTATTATTTATTACTAATATTATTTTCATTAGTATTAATATTATTGTTATTTACTTTATTATTATATTATTATTATCTGAGTATTTTTTCTTCTTTAATTATTATTATTATTATTATTATTATTACTACTATTGTTGTTGTCATTTCTTACTTGTTGCCCCTTTCACAGCTTTTATAATGGCTTAATTGTTACGTGCTTACGTGCATGTGATCATGCGTATCGATTTTGTAGGAAAGCGGGAAAACAATAAATTAACTATCTTATATGCAGTGAATACATGTTCTTTTTTGTTTATTTAAACCTTCTTCATGATCAAAAGCTGTCAATATAAAATCACCACCTCAAAAAGGTCACATAGAAATTTACGTTTACTAGTTTTTATTTCCTGTGTCTAATGTGTTATTTCGGTCTGCCGTGTTTTTTTAGCATACATACATTTATTTTACATTAATTTAATTTAGATTGATTGTGAAGTAAGCTCAGAGCTTATGCATATCATTCTCCAGTGCATTCCCTTATTAGATCTGATACTGAATTGTGTTTCGAAAGGTCGGTTAGAGCCTGGGTCAAACTCGCGAACTCTGCCGTCTGAAGCCAGCACCCTATCCGCTGTACTACTAACCCACTTTATATTTTAGAATACAATTAATTTATTACTATTATTTGCATATTTCAATGAGATGTGCACGAGTATTATGTTTCCACTTTAATTGCAATATAACAGTTTTACGTACATTTGTTCACAACTAAGCACAAACTCGGTGTAACTATGTTTGGGGAAAATATAAAACTAAAGTAAAAAATAAATTGAAAATTGGTAATTTTTATTTTGCCAAAATACCCAAACAAATAGAATCATAATCATATAATTTTCCGCATATCTATGTTTTGTTTGATTCACGCATGCTTTGATATTTTTGTATTTGGAGCCGTATACGCTTAAATCGAAATAAAGTATATGTTTTGTATGTTCTATAACTAATCTATATCGAAATAACACGGCAAATAGTAAATTCATATTACATCATTTCCAATTGTTATTTACACAATATATTTAATTATTCATATTTTTGTTGCGCAAACCAAACCATGTTTAAACATGCAACTAAATGAGCCTTGAAACCGTAGATAACCATTGATGTGTTGTCTATTGTATAATAGGTATTTTGAACATTATTGTATTGATCAGCTAAATATTGATATTTATGCTTTAATTGATAAATTGTTGACAAAAATAAGTTTTATTATGAGTTTTACAATAAAACATTTATATAAACTACATGGTTTATATTTATGTGAAAAAACATTTCTTTTTTATCTCAATTTTAAGTATCGACTTTACGATCAAATAATGAAAAAAGAGTGTATCCGAATGAACGAGTGCACTCAGTAGCTCACGAATAGTAATGTTATCAGTTATCTTACTGTGTCTAGCGTATACTGCATATACTGCGCATCTGAGTGCACTCAGCGTATCTGAGTGCATTCAGCATGTCTGAGTGCACTCGATCGATTTCATGCGTTCAGGAGTGCGTTAATTATTCAAAATTCAGCGTTCGCGAACGGTCCAGGTCCGCTCCGTCAGCGCTCAATCTGCGCTCGGTTCGCGCTCCGTCTGCGCTCCGCTTACACTCTGAGTGCACTCCGTTTGCGTGCAATTGGGGTACTTGAGCGGTTTAGGGTCAGTAGTTTTAGCAACAGTGACCTAAGCCACATTAAATTTTATAATTTTGAAACCATATTTTCTATTTATAACAAAAATGACCTTGACCTTTAATCATATAACACAAATAGCGACATTTATGGATAAAGAACAAAAAATATTGATTTGCTCCTAGTTATAGCAACAGTGACCTAAGCCACATTAAATTTTATAATTTTGAAACCATAATTTTATTTTCTATCTATAACAAAAATGACCCTGACCTTTAATCATATAACACAAATAGCAACATTTATGGATAAAAAACAAAAACTATTGATTTGCTCCTAGTTATAGCAACAGTGACCTAAGCCACATTAAATTTTAAAATTTTGAAACCATATTTTCTATTTATAACAATAATGACTTTGATCTTTAATCATAAAACACAAATAGCAACATTTATGGATAAAAAACTAAAAATATTGATTTGTTCGTAGTTAAAGTAACAGTGACCTAAGCCACATTAAATTTTACAATTTTGAAACCATATTTTCTATTTATAACAATAATGACCTTGACCTTTAATCATATAACACAAATAGCAACATTTATGGATAAAAGAACTAAAAATATTGATTTGTTCCTAGTTATAGTAACAGTGGCCTTGAATCATGATCTAAATATGTATGACTGAAAACAATCCACAGCTACTTTAATATAAATTAAATCATCATAAAAGCCTCATCTGACATACTTAATACCAAATTTCCATGACAACACATTGGAAGAAAGTGCATCCCCAATATTCAAAATCAATTTAACAGAGATGCCAACTCAAAATTAATAATTAATACATTTGTCACAACAAATGGAATAATGACATCCAAATACATGTATAGTCATAATTGTAACTTTGGTAAGGTTTTTATTTTTGAAGAGATGCGAGCAAGTGTTACGTGATGTGCACAGACTCCTCATCTTTATTTTTGTAAGATTTAAAAATGGAAGAGTTGAATTTGGCATGAAATTAAGGAATATCATTTAAAGATTTTAAGATTTGAAAAATCATCAAACTCAAGATCAGAGGTTCGTGATTTCGATACTCCCCCATGGATATGTGTGATGTTAACACCTTTTCCCCAGGTTCTACCCGAAAGATTATGAGTGCAATTTGTAATAACTTGTTTCACAACAAAAAAAAAATAACTTCAAACTAAACAGATTGAAATGAGGCACCCGGTTTCGACAAATTATGGTTCCTGTAGCCAAATAATAAAAAAAAAATCTTTTTTTTTTTATTACAAAACAATAATTATGTCAGGCGGGGGAAGAATGGGGGTAGGCAGTAATGAATTCATTATGGGCTTATGAAGTATCAGGAAATATGACTTTGGAACCTGTAATAGTTTCATGAATGGTTGCACGTTCAAATGTGTAGAAGATTCATTTGATACATGAACACAAGGCGTTAAATCAATCTCACCATCATGTTGCCCTTTAAAATCGAGATTTGTGAGCTTCCATCGACTGCCTGAATACAAAACGATATTTTCTATTAATCCATTCCTGTAATCCCAGACAAGTCTGGGCAAATGATGGATCCATTGCACTGATAGACTCCATTAATTTTCTAAGTCCGTCTTAAGTTTCAATTTGCAATATGTCAACAAACACTACTTTATTATGATTCTATACCTTCTACACTAGTTGAGATGACTGGACCGAGAGATCAGTTGGTATCCACAAGGTTTGAATTTCAGCTCTTCTCATTAGTATAGAGAGTCAACCTCGTTCAAGGAATGACAGTAATTGTCACTAGACTGTTTTGACAGACCGGTGACGTCATTCTAGGTCAAAACTCTGTGACTGGAGACAAAGTTCTGGGATTTTGAAATATTTTAAAATTATCAAATCCTGTTTTTTGGTAATATTTCACAATAAAATTTCTTCCATTACTTTCGATATTAATTTACTATCATCTAATGAAGACGGCCCCCCCAATGGTGACATTTATTTCTTGAAATAGAATGAGACAACCATCTCTCGATCATTTCCGCCTTTGCAAGAATTCTAGTAAAATGATGTGGTTTTCTCTATATTGTTTACTTTCCACCAAATTTATATAACGGTAGCAAAAATATTATCAAGGGTTACCTATAGTTGCAGAAACAAAAAAATTACAGAAAAAAGTCAAAATAAAATAAACAGAATTAAACAGTAATGTAGTCTGAAATCTGCAACAATCTGTTTTGTTTTAAAGTATGGGATTTTACACTTTTCTTCTTAAATATTTCAGTTATTTAATAGCAATCAGCACACCTTCTCACCATAAACAAGTCCAAGACACACTTTACTTCTGAAAGTCACTGACTACTTCCCCGCAAAATCAGAGGTGGGAAACTTATGACAGTAGAACAAAGCTCATGGGCAATCATCACAGAAAATGTTGCCATTTGGGGAATCAAACTCGTGACTCCTGGATCAAAAGTTGGATGCATTTCATACTGATATTGCCATGGCTGGTTTATTTCAAATCCAGGAATTGAAACTGCATTTTATAACATAAAAATAACATTATCTTTTAAAATATTGGATATAAATATATACCGTATAGCCGAAGTCTTTTTCCAAGTTATTAATGTCTTAATCAAAGACTAGAGTATAGAAATAAAAACTCATATTTTTATGGTCCTGTCAGAAAATTTCCAAAAACTTTTTGATCGTCTACCACCGTATTTCTGGCGACTTTCACCATGAATGTTGTGCAATATGCATACATAATGTTCACTTGGGTACCACAAAACACTCATCCAGGCCTTCTCTGACATTTAAGAGCCTACACGGATATAACAATAGGTTCATTACAGGGCTGTAAAAAGTCTAGATCTCTATAATAGGCAGGGAGAGCTCAGAATATTGAAAAACTTGCCAGTGCGTCTGACGTCTGACTATCAATCAAGGGGTCACAAGTTCCAATCCCCGGCCACTACTATGAGTCTCTGTGTGATTGATATATGACTTTGTGTGTCACCACTAATTCCAGTGGAAAGTTATCAGTTACTTGCCGAGATGGGGTATGCTTGAGTAATGGTTAACCTTCCAGGATTGCAACTAAGAGTGGTTGGGTTAACTTGATCGGTTCTTAGTTCTAGATGGCATAAAAATGATGTTGAATATTCAAACAAACAAAATAAAGATACTTATGGAACCAATCCACTAGTTTTTTTTCTTTCTAGAACACATGAATCACATACTCAAAAGAGAGCAGTCACATACTAAATTTTCAACTGTTTTCTCCTATCCAAACAAACTCCTTTAGAACCATAAACACAAGATACAACATCCAATTTTTGTTTGTTTTTTTATATTTACTAAAAATGTGTCATTTGACACATATGCCTCTGCTATAGATTGAAAACCAATTTTTTAAACGAAAATTAAGTCGAAAAAGGGCCATAACTCCTGTAAATTCTGGCCTAACCTATATCATAAAATCATTTTATACAGGTACACAAGAAATATTAATAAAACATATAGACCCCTTCACAAGTTGCTGATCAGACACCAATTTTTTCTCCGAACAAACGGACGGACAAGGGCAACACTTAATGTCCGGGGAATGGTGGGGGGCATATAAATGTATTGCTGATGCCTACCATCCTCTAACTCGTCAATTCTTGGCTTCTGTTTCTTCTTCCATTCTATCTTATCCGTCTCGGAATTGATTGCATCGAACACCGTCTCGGCCACTTCCTGTTGCCACCGTTCCGATACAACCAATGGAAAGTTCTTGTACAGCTCCTGGTCCGCCTCTGCCAGCTGAAACAACCAATCAAAAATAAGTAAATGTTAATTTAATTCCTCTGACCTGTTTGTCTTGTACATTTTGGTATTTAACTGCTTCAGTTTAATGCTCATACACAGTTTACCAGAAAACAAGGATTTACAAATGAATGCATGTATGTCTCAAGTATTGTACATGTACACTCTTTGGTCTACCACCTTAAGTTTGATGCTAGTAGACAGCCAATCAGAGCTTAATGCTAGTACACAACCAATCAGATAACTGTTTACAAATCTAGTGCCATCCCTTCAACTTCATAACAAACCAATCAAAAATTGTTTTATAGAATTAAATGCAGATAGCAATGTATTTTACTTCAACACAGCATACTTTTTTATCACCTGCATTTACACCAGCGAATAGCGAGAACCTGGGAAACTTTCTCACATAAAGTTTTTGGACAGAGCGAGCTCGAAACCATGACTTCAGAACTGAGAGGTAAGTGATCATCATAGGATAGCGACTTAAACCACTCAGGAAAGTCACAGTGCAAATATTTTATCTCAGCCCTAGGGTTAGATAAAAATGTGACATGGAAATCCCTGTCAGGATATTCATAACAAAGATTTAGCCTGTTTTGTTTTTTAAATCAGAACTGGGACTGTCACTGTTCCTATCAAAACAGCGATTTAACATCTGATTATTTGAATTGTATGCTCATCACTAACTGCAGACCACAATTTTTTTTTTTTTCTTAACAAATATTTTGATAATGTTATCTTCCGAAAATAGCAAAACATCATACAGAATGTGTTAATTTTATGAGTGCACGAATATTATCTCAAACCTAATGGTGAGATATTCATATCTGCTTCATGAGAAAAAAGCATTTCAAGATTGCAGAGATCAAGTTTTTCTCTATTTTCACTTTGATAACAGGGAAGCTTAATGAAATGGAACATAATAATTATAAAAATGGTAATTTCAGCCAAATTAACTGCTATCTACATGCCAGTCAACTATACAGCAGTGGCAGTCTGGTGGTACAACATGGTCATGGGTTCAATCCTTGGCTGGGTCTTACCAAAGTCTTGTATAATGGTACTAGAAGCTCTCTTGCTTGGTGCTCAGCATCTAGAGGATAGTTCTAGGTCTGGTCAGCCCAGTGTCAGTATAATGTGGCATCTAGAGGATTGTTCTAGGTCTGGTCAGTCCAGTGTCAGTATAATGTGGCATCTAGAGGATAGTTCTAGGTCTGGTCAGCCCGGTGTCAGTATAATGTGACATCTAGAGGATAGTTCTAGATCTGGTCAGCCCGGTGTCAGTATAATGTGGCATCTAGAGGATAGTTCTAGATCTGGTCAGCCCGGTGTCAGTATAATGTGGCATCTAGAGGATAGTTCTAGGTCTGGTCAGCCCGGTGTCAGTATAACGTGGCATCTAGAGGATAGTTCTAGGTCTAGTCAGCCCGGTGTCAGTATAACGTGGCATCTAGAGAATAGTTCTAGATCTGGTCAGCCCGGTGTCAGTATGACGTGGCATCTAGAGGATAGTTCTAGGTCTGGTCATCCCGGTGTCAGTATAATGTGACATCTAGAGGATAGTTCTAGGTCTAGTCAGCCCGGTGTCAGTAAAATGTGGCATCTAGAAGATAGTTCTAGATCTGGTAAGCCCGGTGTCAGTATGACGTGGCATCTAGAGGATAGTTCTAGGTCTGGTCAGCCCGGTGTCAGTATGACGTGGCATCTAGAGGATAGTTCTAGGTCTGGTCAGCCCGGTGTCAGTATGACGTGGCATCTAGAGGATAGTTCTAGATCTGGTCAGCCCGGTGTCAGTATAACGTGGCATCTAGAGAATAGTTCTAGATCTGGTCAGCCCGGTGTCAGTATGACGTGGCATCTAGAGGACAGTTCTAGATCTGGTCAGCCCGGTGTCAGTATGACGTGGCATCTAGAGGATAGTTCTAGGTCTGGTCAGCCCGTGTCAGTATAATGTGGCATCTAGAGGATAGTTCTAGGTCTGGTCAGCCCGGTGTCAGTATGACATGGCATCTAGAGGATAGTTCTAGATCTGGTCAGCCCAGTGTCAGTATAATGTGGCATCTAGAGGATAGTTCTAGGTCTGGTCAGCCCGGTGTCAGTAAAACATGGCATATAGAGGATAGTTCTAGGTCTGGTCAGCCTGGTGTCAGTATAACGTGGCATCTAGAGGATAGTTCTAGATCTGGTCAGCCCGGTGTCAGTATGCTGTGGCATCTAGATGATAGTTCTAGGTCTAGTCAGCCCAGTGTCAGTATGACGTGGCATCTAGAGGATAGTTCTAGGTCTGGTCAGCCCGGTGTCAGTATAATGTGGCATCTAGAGGATAGTTCTAGGTCTGGTCAGCCCGGTGTCAGTAAAATGTGGCATCTAGAGGATAGTTCTAGGTTTGGTCAGCCCGGTGTCAGTATAACGTGGCATCTAGAGGATAGTTCTAGATCTAGTCAGCCCGGTGTCAGTATGACGTGGCATCTAGAGGATAGTTCTAGATCTGGTCAGCCCGGTGTCAGTATAACATGGCATCTAGAGGATAGTTCTAGGTCTAGACAGCCCAATGTCAGTATAATGTGACTGGGTGGGGTGTCTCATGCTATGTGATGTTACTCAAGCCATGTGTCTGCAGCATGATAGAGTAGACATCATTGTGATATGACTGAAAAACACCAGTCAACAGATTTCGAGTATGCGCAGCGGCTTCCACTCAATTTTCTTATATAAAAATGCATATGATCTACAGTACATGTCTATGTTTATGGCAAAGTCACTTTCATTTCAGATAACGACTACCGGTATTTTACATATTAGCTCAGTTTACCAAGACTTCCCCTCTGCTCAATAAATAAGTTATGGAACAGTAAGTGCATCCTGACATTAATCCTTTTTTATGACATAAAACTACATATATAAGCATAGATGTGTTAAATAATAGACATTTTAACTCCCAGAATTCTCACAATTTTCAAAAAAAAAAATCACCCTATATACTCCAAAATAAATAATCAGAGTTTGAAGAAAGTATGTGTACAATGCCATAAAACGCACTGTTGGTGAGCCATTTAATCAACTTTAAAATGTTTCAAATATACTTGGATTAAAGATCAACTTCCAGACAGAGAAGTAATTTTATTTTCCATTAAATAAAATTGCAGGGGAGGGGGAGGCATTTATTGAGTTGACTCTTTATTCAAAATTCAAAAAGTTACGCTTTGGGTTCCCAGACTGCACAAACCCTATTTATGTTTCAGATTTCATTGCCTTGTCTTTATAAATACCTGTACACCAGACTGTGCCAACCCGATTTACGTTTCAGATTTAGTTGCCTTGTCTTTACAAATACATGTACACCAGACTGTGCCAACCCGATTTACATTTCAGATATTGTTACCTTGTCTTTATAAATACATGTACACCAGACTGTGCCAACGCGATTTACGTTTCAGATTTCGTTGCTTTTCTTTACAAATACATGTACACCAGACTGTGCCAACCCGATTTACGTTTCAGATTTTGTTGCCTTGTCTTTATAAATACATGTACACCAGACTGTGCCAACCCGTTTAACATTTCAGATTTCGTTGCCTTGTCTTTATAAATACATGTACACCAGACTGTGCCAACGCGATTTACGTTTCAGATTTCGTTGCTTTTCTTTACAAATACATGTACACCAGACTGTGCCAACCCGATTTACGTTTCAGATTTTGTTGCCTTGTCTTTATAAATACATGTACCCCAGACTGTGCCAACCCGCTTTACGTTTCAGATTTCATTGCCTTGTCTTTACAAATACATGTACACCAGACTGTGCCAACCCGATTTGTGTTTCAGATTTCATTGCCTTGTCTTTACAAATACATGTACACCAGACTGTGCCAACCCGATTTATGTTTCAGATATTGTTTCCTTGTCTTTATAAATACATGTACACCAGACTTTGCCAACCCGCTTTACGTTTCAGATTTCGTTGCCTTGTCTTTATAAATACATGTACACAAGACTCCGCCAACCCGATTTATGCTTCAGATTTTGTTGCCTTGTCTTAACGAATATATGTACACTAGACTGTGCCAACCCGATTTATGCTTCAGATTTCGTTGCCTTGTCTTTACAAATACATGTACACTAGACTGCCCTAACCCGATTTACCATTCAGATTTTGTTGCCTTGTCTTTACAAATACACCAAACTGCACAAACACGATTTAAAATCATGAATTAAAAAACACAAGCAACCACGCGACAATTTTCCAATTCCTACTGAATGTGTAGCATAATGACCCGAGATAAAGTATCAAAATGCATGCGGCTTTGGAAGAGAAAATGGATTAGTCGATGAACAGGATGATTGGATACCTCGCCTCCGGCAAACAGTTGATGGAATCTGCCCCAGCTGATGGATATTAATATCACTCTATTTGTGTCACAATGCATGACTGTGTTGTGATAAAATATTGCATGTTTCTGATAAAACAGGCTGCCATGACAACAGTAATTTGTTTGTCCTGGTTCCATCATTACACCGAGTTAATAACCCTTCTTTATGAGAGAAGCGAGAAACAGTTTACAGTGGGTTACAGTGGGTTTAAGAAAGGTTGCTGCTTAGTACAGGTTAATTTGCTTAGAAAGCACAGAAATGGGAAATAGCAAATATGGCTGCTTATTAAAGACAAGTGTCAGCAGAGTTGACCACTTACCTTAGTTTGACTGTACTTATATTGCCTCTGCATTCAAGTATTAGGCCTACCTTCAAAAATATTATTTTTACTACATTCCAACTTAAACCCAATTTTTTTCAATTAATTTCAATTTTTTTTATTTCTTTGAACAGTTTTCTTTTTGTTACAAAAGATTTTAGTTCAAACTTATTTAATTTACTTTGATTGTGAAACAAGCTATTACAAGACGCATTCAAAGCCTCCCTGTACTAAGCATATAATTATGCGAAACAAGAAAATATAGCTGGAACCAATGGATGCTCCCCAAGTGAGTGTTTGACTCTGTACCAGCTACTTGGTTGAAAAATACCAAACTGCATAGCAGGTAATTATGCATCCTAGCAAGTTTCACAAAATTCCAACATGGGTTTGTAGAGAAATAGCGCTGGTAATAATTTGGTCACAGACTCAATCAAAGGGCCATGACTCCGTGAAAAATCACCGAACCGGTACACATAGACAATATGCGCATCTGCACTTGGTAATGATGCATCCTAGCAAGTTTCACAAAATTCCAACATGGGGTTGTAGAGAAAAAGCGTGGACAATAATTTGGTCACAGACAGAATGAAAGGGCCATAACTCTGTCAAAAATCACCGAACCGAACACAAAGACAATATGCGCATTTGCACTTGGTAATGATACATCCTAGCAAAGTTCATAAAATTCCAACATGGGGTTGTAGAGAAATAGCGCGGACAAGAATTTGGTCACAAATAGAATCAAAGGGCCATTACTCCATGAAAAAACATCGAACCGGAACGCAAAGACAATATGAGCATCTGCACTTGGTAATGATGCATCCTAGCAAGTTTCATAAAATTCCAACCAGAGGTTGTAGAGAAATAGCCAGGACAAAAACTAGGGGACGCACAGACGGACACGCGCACGCATGAACGGACGAAGCGGCGACTTTATGCTTCCTTTGGGGGAGCATAAGAAGTGTCTTGCCTAATGACACCACACATAGCAGTGGCGGAGGATTGATCCCACAACCCTCCAATCATCAATCTGACAATAACAATTTCTTAAGGATGACCTTGCTATGAATTCATCAGGCACATGCCATTGACAATTCAGTCAACTTTACATGATTGTAAGATGTCATTACTTTGCACAACTCGCCATCAAATCCTTCAGTAGAATTTTAAACAGTAATTGACTGGTACTTTAATTACAAAAAAAATCAATATGCCATTGTACAGGGACAAGTCTAAATTGTACAGGGACAAGTCTAAATTCATGATATGCCTGATGTTTTTGTTTTCAAAAAATTTCAATTTTATGAGATGCTTAAGTCAACTGAATTATGTGAAAATTAAGTCTAATGGATATTTTTCTCTCACTTTTACAATTTCATTTGAATCCCTAACTGCCATATAAAAGCTGCAAGCTGGCTCTGGGGCAGGTTTTATATAATTCTATACATGATTCAAATCTCAAAACCCTTTTTCAACATTTCAAAATCAAAGATAATTTTCAAATAGTGTGTGTTAAAAAAAATGCATTTTATAAAAAATAATTAATGTAATTGAAATTCTAGGGAGGAACTTGTGAGGTCATGAACTCTAAATTGGAAACAAATACACATGGATCTGCGTTAATACACATTTCAGCAGTCAAGTAATGGTGTATTTTTTATAACACTGTACCACAACTGACACGTTAAGAAAACAAATGTAGGACAAAAAGCCCCTTGAACAAAAGCCCCTTGGTCAAAAAATGTATACATGGCCCATAGTTCATTTTAGAAGTTGGACAAAAGCCCCTTGGTCGATATTTTAGAAGTTTGACAAAAAACCCTTGGTCAGTTTTAGCAGGTGGACAAAAGCCCCTTCATGGATTTGCAAAAAGTGGACATTATTTTAATAGATATTGTATATTATGAATGTTACTTTATTGATGTTACATTAAAAAAATATAGATATTTTATTAGGTTTTCAATCATAATAAACACATTCAACATTTTTTTTTCTATTTTTTATGCATTTCCATTTCATTATATGGTAATATATACATAAAAATAACTTAAATACATGAAAACAGTAAAAATTTGTCAGTTTGCATTAATTAATTGAAATGATTGATACTTATTACATGAACAATCAGCAGCTTAACACTACTTTTCAGAGAATAAATTGAAATAAATTAAATATAAATGAAATAATATTGATCTTAAAATACACATAGATCTATATATATATTAGCTAAATCGGAATTTTTTGAAACAATTTTTGTCTGGATACCGATTCAGCGGTCAGAAAGATTTTTGCCAATTCTCCGCCCGACCACATTCTCCGTGACAAACAACAATGCAGATCATTGTTAACCAGCTCTCATTGCTGAGTCAAGTGGGAAAGTTATTAGTTACTAGTGGAGGCAGTACTGGTGACCCTTCCAGGATCCCAGGAAAGAGCGTTTAGGTTAACTGATCATCTGTTAGCTCTCTGTCGCAAACAAAATGATGCTAAATGTTCAAACAAACAAAATGAAATAATCTCTGAAATATTCAGAGAAAAATCCGTCAACATCAGAAATATAAATTAAACCATAAAGGTTTTGACAATTAATAGCAAACAGAATATTTTGGTGAAGTATCATTAACATACAGTAAGAAATTACATCTAGTTAATGTGACAATATCGGAAATCAAGCAGGGCAGTATTGAAGTCGACTAAAATAGAGTTTTGGTGGCTCGCAACAGAGGTCGCAGGATTGATCCCAGATGCCCCATAATTATGGCCTCTCAAGTACAACACCTGGTACAAGACCTAAAGTCATCAATATCATTAGCCTGGGTATCAGACTCAACACTAAAAATATAAAAACTGACATCCATGTTATATCAATTTACAAAGCAAATTACTTCTTTCACTCGAGAAACTAGTAATTTTAATGATTATTTTGAAAAAGATATCTGAAAATTACATTTTGATTTTGAGTCTGAGTTTGGGAGTGGTATTATTCACCAACCAGTTTGGGACACATGATATAGAGTCAAATAGTCTCTCACTATTATTCTATTGGTCACGGTGAACTAGATATCGTAGACTGAAATTTGGATTTTCAAGCTCAAATCTAAGAATATTCTCATGACTGGTTGGTGAATACAACCCCTGTTGGTGAGTATGACCCCTGTAGATGAATATGACCTCAGTTGGTGAATACAACCCCTGTTGGTGAGTATGACCCCTGTAGATGAATATGACCTCAGTTGGTGAATACAACCCCCCTGTTGGTGAATACAACCCCCCTGTTGGTGAATACAACCCCTGTTGGTGAATATAACCCCTGCTGGTGAGTACAACCCCCCTCTTGGTGAACACAACCCCCCTCTTGGTGAATACAACCCCTGTTGGTGAATACAACCCTTGTTGGTGAATACAACTCCTGTTGGTGAATACATCCCCTGTTGGTGAATACAACCCCTGTTGGTGAGTACAACCCCCCTGTTGGTGAATACAACCCCCCTGTTGGTGAATACAACCCCTGTTGGTGAATACAACCCTTGTTGGTGAATACAACTCCTGTTGGTGAATACATCCCCTGTTGGTGAATACAACCCCTGTTGGTGAGTACAACCCATCTGTTGGTGAATACAACTCCTGTTGGTGAATACATCCCCTGTTGGTGAATACAACCCCTGTTGGTGAGTACAACCCCCCTGTTGGTGAGTACAACCCCCCTGTTGGTGAATACAACCCCTGTTGGTGAATACAACCCTTGTTGGTGAATACAACTCCTGTTGGCGAATACATCCCCTGTTGGTGAATACAATCCCTGTTGGTGAGTACAACCCCCCTGTTGGTGAATACAACCCCTGCTGGTGAATACAACCCTTGTTGGTGAATACAACTCCTGTTGGTGAATACATCCCCTGTTGGTGAATACGACCCCTGTTGGTGAGTACAACCCCTGTTGGTGAATACAACCTTTGGTGAATACAACTCCTGTTGGTGAATACATCCCCTGTTGGTGAATACAACCCCTGTTGGTGAATACAACCCTTGTTGGTGAATACAACTCCTGTTGGTGAATACATCCCCTGTTGGTGAATACAACACCTGTTGGTGAGTACAACCCCCCTGTTGGTAAATACAACCCCTGTTGGTGAATACAACCCCTGTTGGTGAATACAACTCCTGTTGGTGAATACATCCCCTGTTGGTGAATACAACCCCTGTTGGTGAGTACAACCCCCCTGTTGGTGAATACAACCCCTGTTGGTGAATACAACCCTTGTTGGTGAATACAACTCCTGTTGGTGAATACATCCATTGTTGGTGAATACAACCCCTGTTGGTGAGTACAACCCCTGTTGGTGAGTACAACCCCTGTTGGTGAATACAACCTTTGGTGAATACAACTCCTGTTGATGAATACAACCCCTGTTGGTGAGTACAACCCCTGTTGGTGAGTACAACCCCTGTTGGTGAGTACAACCCCCCTGTTGGTGAATACAACTCCTGTTGGTGAATACATCCCCTGTTGGTGAGTACAACCCCCCTGTTGGTGAATACAACCCCCCTGTTGGTGAATACAATCCCCCTGTTGGTGAGTACAACCCCCCTGTTGGTGAATACATCCCCTGTTCTCAGATTCAAAAGTTAGATGACCTAGACCAGGGTTCTTAGCTACCCATAATGCAACAGACCCAAGAGCAAATTATATAAGCTCTGGGCTTCTTCGCAACCAAGCTCGAATAAATGAGTATACACTAATGACAAATCCCATTGTGCAGACGCATTCTCTTCTTCCATTGTTACTTCACAAAGGACTCTGCCGCTAGCAGATGTTTTCCAATCAATTACTTAAATGACTGACGGCACATAAATAAACTATAATAAACAGGCGACAAAACAGAATGATGATAATGAGTTATTACAAGTATATAAATTTTAACTCTGTCAACACGCGGAATATACAAACCGCAAGAGAAAAATGACATTTTGTTTACGCTCTCAGGTGCGCTTAGTGACCTTAATTATGTTCTATGATATTTATAAATACTATTACGTCACAATGAACAAACATCAAATGGAAATCTGATACTTCGACGCTCTCTCTCCATTTCACCTTAAATCACACGAATCAACACAAGCAGACGGCTCTCAAAATCATTTGAGCCACATCTGATTCTCATATAAGATGAACCGATTCTCATATGAAAATCCTATGAAACCATGCATATGTGAATCACACCTTTATTTGATTATTGTTTTACATTTAAGAAATTTATAATACACTATTTCTGAGAAGTCCAAAATTAATGAGTTTTTGACTGAAAATTAGTTTCCGACTGTGATATATGTTTCTGACACTGAAATGAATAAGTTTCTGACAGTGAAACAAATGAGTTTCTGACTGTAAAATATGTTTCTGACAGTAAAATGAATGAGTTTCTGACTGTGAAATATGTTTCTGACACTGAAATGAATGAGTTTCTGACTGAAAAATATGTTTGTGACACTTAAATGAATGAGTTTCTGACTGTAAAATATGTTTTTGACAGTAAAATGAATGAGTTTCTGACTACAATATGTTTCTGACAGTAAAATGAATGAGTTCATGACTGTAAAATATGTTTTGACAGTGAAATGAATGAGTTTCTGACTGTGAAATATGTTTCTGACAGTAAAATGAATGAGTTTCTGACTGTGAAATATGTTTCTGACAGTAAAATGAATGAGTTTCTGACTGTAAAATATGTTTTTGACAGTGAAATGAATGAGTTTCTGACTGTGAAATATGTTTCTGACAGTAAAATGAATGAGTTTCTGACTGTGAAATATGTTTCTGACAGTAAAATGAATGAGTTTCTGACTGTAAAATATGTTTCTGACAGTAAGATGAATGAGTTTCTTACTGTGAAATATGTTTCTGACAGTAAGATGAATGAGTATCTGACTGTGAAATATGTTTCTGACAGTAAAATGAATGAGTTTCTGACCGTGAAATATGTTTCTGACAGTAAAATGAATGAGTTTCTGACTGTAAAATATGTTTCTGACAGTAAGATGAATGAGTTTCTGACTGTGAAATATGTTTCTGACACAAATGAATGAGTTTCTGACTGTAAAATATGTTTCTGACAGTAAAATGAATGAGTTTCTGACTAAAATATGTTTCTGACAGTAAAATGAATGAGTTCATGACTGTAAAATATGTTTTTGACAGTGAAATGAATGAGTTTCTGACTGTGAAATATGTTTCTGGCCCTGAAATGAATGAGTTTTTGACTGTGAAATATGTTATTGACACTGAAATGGATATGTTTCTGACTGAGAAATATGTTTCTGACACTTAAATGAATGAGTTTCTGCCTGTGAAATATGTTTCTGACACTGAAATGAATGAATTTCTAAGAAAATTTAATGTGTCTATGACTGAGGAATTTGTTTCTGATCGCGAATTGAATTTCAGACCAAGGATCGAATTTCTGACCATTGACAAAGGGGAGTCTGACAGAATAACGTGATTTTGACTGAGAAATGAGTTTCCGACCGTATAATCAATTCTTAAGATACTCCTAGATTGATATGACCATGTGCTTTATCTGGGCAGGTCAAGCATATATGACTGACGTATCACAAAATTGCCCAAGACAGGTAATTATTGAGTCTGTATTGTAATAATACCATTGTACTAGTCAATAACTAAGTCTAGACATTCATTTGGAACAAAATATAGTTGAAAATAATGTCATTCCCCCAACCAGTCATTTTCCTTTAGGTGCCGCTATTTTTATCCTTTAATCTGCCAATGTCCAACAAATCTTCATAATTAAAAATACATGTATGTATTGCCTTAGCTTGAACTGGGCAACCTCTCTAGACTAGATCACATGTAGATCTAGAGGTAAATCTTAGAGGTGATCCCTGCATTCTAGGGGGTGCAGGAGATCCAAGTATGTGTTTCTCTATATTTTCACTGAAATTGGTAATTTTCAGGAAATATAAGTGTGGTGGGTGTGTGTGGGTCGGGAACCTCTCCCCCCGCCCCCCCCCCCCCCCCCCCCCCCCTCTGAATCCACAAATGCCTATATTCAAATGAGGTGTGAGCATGTATTTATCACTAACGCCATGACAATAAAATTTATAAAGTGGGTCCATTTGTTATTTATTCATTCATTTATTCAATATGACATTGTCTTCATTCTGTGTTCTTTTAAATTTGATCTATTTATTTATTCAAAAGTCTGTGGGGCCCTCAGTGCTCAAGAGGTCTAAGGCCTAACCTCAAGACCACTTACCTCTCACTGCCGAGGTCATTGTCTTGAGCCTACCTAGCTCAGTCTAAAAACTATGTGAAAGAGAGTTTGCGAGATAAACACTTCTACACTACTAAACCAACCATGTTTAAGTTATGCCATATATAACCAGCAAGAGCCAACATTTAAAAATAAAAATATGACTTCATTATAATACTTTATCCAAAAGATACTGTACAAAATGAGCTTGGCCTGGTTAGCACAGTCAATTACATGTTCGACTATCAATCCAGGGGTTGTGAGTTCGAATCTCCATCCGACCACAGTATCCATGATATACAACATAATGTCTCATTCTCATTGGTCTCAACATTGATTCAAGTGAGAAAGTTACCAGTTCCTGTTGAGATGTGCTCAATACTCGAGTTAACCTTCCAGGATCTAACTGGTTAGGTTCACTGATTGTCTGTTATAAGCCCCCGATGGCATAAAGCTTAATATAACAAAAAATGTACAAAATGGCTGTCTAGTTTACCTTAATACCCTTCGTATCTTCTTCATCAAATGAGCCGATATCGAACGCATCGGCGGCATTGACTTCTCCTCTCGGTGGTATCAATGGAGGTGGGTACTTTTGTAAATAGACCTGGTTCCAGTCTATTGACTTGAAAAATGGGTGTTCCTTCACCTCTTGAGCCCTGTAATATATGCAACCACAAAATAACAAGCAATGTCACTGAATAATGGTATTCGATTCAAAACAGTCATTTCTGAAAGTGGTATTACTCCTTGTAAAATAATCTGAATCAATTGTCATGAGAATATGCATCTCCCAAATTCCATTTGAATTGCATCTACGTGTACAAGTTCACCAGACAAGGTTACATGTAAGTATATAGTGAATAATTATCAAAAAGGGGCATAACTGTTGGGCAAATAATCTGATTCAAATGTTGTGAGAATATGCATCTCCCAAATTTCATTTGAATTGCATCTACGTGTACAAGTTCACCAGACAAAGTTACATATAAGTATATAGTGAATAATTATCAAAAAGGGGCATAACTCCTGGGCAAATAATCTGAATCAAATGTTGTGAGAATATGCATCTCCAAAGTTTCATTTGAATTGCATCTACAGTGTAAAAAAAAATTCCTACTTGGTCATATATAGGTCAAACCCACAACCACTGGTGTGAGCAACCATCACTCTTTCTACTGCTATTAACACTGCTTAACTCCCACAAAAAAAAATATAAAATTTTTTAAATTTATATAATAATTATAAGCTTTTTTTGAAACAATTTTTATATTTTTCTTCACTTTTTAGATTAAGCAAGAAGAAAGAAGTTTTAAAAGTTTCATGATGAACTGTACAAGATGTTAAGACAATAACTTATGCCCTTCTTACATCAAGCCTTACTTATAGGCTGCTGAGAAACTCGTATATGAACGCCGTGTCATTTTGTATTTTCGTGTTACATAATGGAGTCTGTTGTCATGGGAATCAGGCTCTCTTTCCATTTGTAATCCATCCCTTTGATGTTTTTGTATTTTGTTTTGTTTTTAAATTCAAGTTTAGATGCAAATTCAGTTATCATGTCAGTGAGGAGATCACATAAATCTTCATTCCTTCCACAGTCGTAAGTGCATGTCTTGAATATTTTAACTAAATCCTTTTGAAAGATGTACTGTGAATCTTCAATTTGAAGAGCGCTTTAACTCCATTTCTAAAGTCTCACCAGCTCCAAAACTGTACCATATTTCCTGTTTACAATAACACTGAGTAGCCGTGGCAACTTACCCGCGTCCCTGACAACCAAGTCTCTCTTCCACGTCACGCCTCAACAACCCCTCCAGTAAGGATTTCATTTCCTGGGACATGGATTCTGGGAGATCAACATTCTGAAGAAAAAAGAAAATATCAATTATAACATGTATATTTTATTAAATCGCGAATTTGTTTTGAAATCTATTTTTGCAGATAGAGCCATTTTATGGACACTAATTTTCAGATCCAACTTATTTTTTTCTAACAACTAAGTTTATTCAAGTGTTAAATCAGACAATTAACAATTCTTTATGAAAACTAAAATAGACAACTAGAAATATGTTGAACGCCCCTGCTATTGATTGGAACACAATTTTTTACCGAAAATTAAGTCAAGAAAAGGGGCCACAACTCCAGTAAAATTTGACCAATGCTGACAAATATTGACCGATGTTGACAAATATTGACCCATGTTGACAAAATTTGACCCATGTTGACAAATATTGACCCATGTTGACAAAATTTGACCCATGTTGACAAATATTGACCGATGTTGACAAAATTTGACCAATGTTGACAATTTTGTACTTGGCCTGTATTCTAAATACTGCAATATTAAATACATAGACCCCTTCAGATGTTATAAATCTGAAAATAAATATATCTACTTTGGGAAGACGATGGATGGATGAACGAACACATGGACGAAATCCTAATGGCCCTTCACAATTCTTCAAATGGCAGGGACATCAAAAATCTACATATGCTCCCCAACTTAAATAATGGTTTTACTACGAAATTGCTCAAGTGAGCTAAATATATGGGAGGAAAATCCAGACTTTAAAAAAAAATATTAAGATATGTTAGGTAGGCAAACAGCAAACATTCTATTTTTTATTTTAGGGGGTAGTGTTAGCTCTATAAGGCTGGCCAGAAGTTCTAAAAAATCAAGGACAGTCACTGATGAGTAATTTAATGACAAATTACAGCACCCTGTAGAAAGACATTTTAATAATTGCCCGCACTCTCACTTTGTTCTTGTGATTTATGGAGAATATGGTATTCTTTATATTTTATAGGAAAAGTAATAAAAAAGATCCAATCAAATATCACGTAACATCATAGTACTGTCTTGTCAGAGCAAAAAACGCGATATATTCATATAAATCATAAAGGCAAGGTTTCTCTGAGGTCCATGTAATCAAGCGAAATGCCTTTTGATTGACAAGAACTGCTCTGAGCGTTTCTGATTGGTCAATAATTGCATAGCAGTTAAAATAGATATGGCTGGTTAATATCACTGTATGTTTTACCACAGCAATTTGCTATACATAATGCTTATATTATAGACAATGTGAAATTAATATCTGTAATAACTGCACTAAGATGACCCTTATATCACATAGCTTATTCAGCATGTGTATGTAAAACTGATCATATTTATGCTGTTTTCGTGATATGTAGGAAGTCATAGTTTTTGAAGTTGTATGGTACTTAGTCTCACTTTAAAAAAATATTTCAGTCATAAATATAGCGACGATGTCTACTTGAGACTGTATTCTGAGTGCTGTCACCCTAAAGTGTATCATGCCGCAGACACATGGTGTATATAACACCCCACCCAGTCAAATTATACTCACAACGGGCAGACCAGACCTATAGAACTATCCGCTTAATGCTGATCCCCAAGTGAGGAAGCTTCTTGTACCAGTTGTCAAGTATTTCATATGACCCTGCCTGAGATGGACCCACACCTTCCTCACAAGTAGGCCACGCTGCGATATGTAGGGAGTCACCCGTAATAGTGGGACATATAAAGCTAAACAGATTTACTAAGTTGAATACCATTTTCAACACATAACAGGTTATGTATAATGGAATATTCAGTTTTATGGGTGGAGGAAGACCTCAGAATATCGAATCTGAGTAGAACCGCCATCCTCGACCCATGACCTCGGTGGCGAAAGGTAAAAGGTCATCAGGTGACATTGATTTTAGAACATGGATGATCCTCCGAGACAAATTTACTGCAAACTTTGAGACTGTGATTTGAGTCTGCATTATAGTTTGTGTAAAAGTACCATAAAACATATAGAACCAGCCTCATAATCAATACAATCCCATCTCTAATGACAATTTTCACATTTGATGCAATTAGCTAAGTTCTTGCAGACATATTTCAAATCATGGAAATTGACGCTGCAAGAGCCATGTAAAAGTGAAAAAAAAAATTAAATTTAGTGCAGAATAATCCATGTGCTCATATTTAAATGGATGTTTAGCTGTCGACGACGCTCGCGAAACATTCATGAGCTTGAGTATTCCAGTCTTGCCATCATCGCTCATTAGCCACCCTTAAATCACGCAGGTGTTCATATTTTAACTACGGTAAGGTCAATATAAATTCATTGCTAAATTATCATCCATTTTTTTTTAAAAAAGGGGATGACGTGGAAGGGGAGGATTTTATTTTTTATTCACTTTTTTCTTTTTTTTTTTCTTTTTTTTTTTATTAATGAAAAATAAGAGTCATGGCAGCATGAAAATTTGGGGGCGGGAGGGAATGATTATCTAGCAATTAATTTATGAACAGACAAAAAAAAAGAAGATAAAATGGACACAACACTCATTTGGAGAATACGTAGGATTCATATTAATAACACGAGAACAGACGAAAACAATAAAAAATGAATATATTAACAAAATATGCACAGATTGCAGCTAATGAAAGCCTAAGTCTTAAAACAAAATGACAATCAAAACAAACAACACAGCATAAATGACCTTTCTTTGAAAATGCAGATATACATGCAAGATGTATTAGATGCTGCAAGGCAGGCAACAAAGCAAAGCAATCCTCTATCAGATGGAACCACCATAATTACCCAATTATATATAAACCAGTCACTTTTCCTAATTTTGAAAAATCATTGTCTCTGACAAATACAGGGTGCCAACTTCGAAAAATAATATAGAAATTGGTTTGTCAATACTACTGAAAGCTGTAATCTCACATTGTCAGTGAGGGGGGCAATGACATGTCAAAATTTGTAAATTGCCGTCTGCATAAGAATAGTGAATAAGTCTTGTTGCATTTTGTACAAAATTAATGGTCTCTTAGCAGTAAAGGAGACTATAATCCCTAGCTATATTGTCAGCAACTGAGAGCTCTCCACAGTAGCACACCAACACTTATACCATTCATCACTTAAAGGTCATGAGGTCAAATCTCACTAAGTTGAATAACTCTGTAGTGAAAATGGCATCAAAACTCCATTTCGTTAATTTCTAATTCAAAATAATGGACATGAAATAAAAGAAAATCAATATAAATTCAACAAGTTTAAAACGCGGTGCCTTTTTGATAAATTACAGTTCCCGTTGTCAAAAAAAAAAAAATATACATATTGGTAAATAAAATTAAAACACACACAAACAATCTGGGCAATAAGACAATAACATATGTTAAAGTGTGTAAGAAAAACAGGATCCTGAGGGGATAACGGAAAAATCTAGGTATCAATTAATTCTGGCTTAACGCTAAATGAAAACAAAATTGGTCACTTACCATAGTCATTGTCATTCTGTCTATTTCATGTTTATCTTTGGTTTTGTGTTGTCTAAATGGACTATGTCTGAAACAAAGAAACACAAAAATACAGATTAATTAATTATTCAAAGAAATTTATAAATTCTGACTCTTAAAACCCCTTAAAGCAACACACTGCAATGTTAAAATCGAATTTAACTAATAGCTACATATCAAACCAATCTTAGCACCTTTATGATTGTGTAATTATTTTTTTTTTATAAAAATAAAAAGGGGTCAGGGCGGCATGAAAATTAACGGGCAGGCAGGGATGATAATAAAGCAATTAATTTATAATGACCTAACCAATGAAACGGTCGTTTTGAAATTAACATTCTGTACACATGGATCAGCGGGGCCTGGTTAGCTCAGTCAGTAGCACACCAGAATATCAATCAAGGGTTCTATGACTATGAATTGCCACCTAGCCACAGCGATTACTAAATACGACAGTGAGTCTCATTGTCATTAATCTCCTCCCGCTGATTCAACAAGGGAAAGTTATCATTTACAGTTGCAGAGATGTGCTCAAGAACTGTTTAACATTCCAGGTAGGATCGCAAGAAAGATCGGTTAAGTTACCTGATCATCTGTTAGCCCTTGATGGCATGAAAGTGACGCTAAATATTATAACAAACAAACGAAACAAATAAACACTGCAATGTGTCCCTTTAATCAAACAAAAACAGGGTACTTATGACTGAATATTGATTCCACATTGGCTGTTATAAAATCTAGGTTAAGCTGGGAAATAAATACTGCTTAGTTTTAACCATTTCAATTCAACTTCCAGGAATCCCATCAAAATTCAAAATAAATGAATTCCAAGAATAAATAGGAAAGGATAATTCCAGGGATCACACAGGCATGAAAGTCTCGATATTAAAATACGATGGTTACTTCTACAAAACTCATCACTAGATGCCCATGGGCTACCATGTCAAACCTGCCAGTTACAGACCAGTCGTGTGGCTGACAAGATTATGGAGCAGACACAAAATTTTGTACTTACTTCCAACCTTAAACCACTAAATGCTGATGGGTTTTGCGTGCAACACGCTGACTTATGGTGAATATTTGTGCCGTATTATTTCAAAATCTGTCCAGTAGTTTATATGGTAATAAAGCAGACATGAAATTTTGAACCTCTTTCTGACATTAAACCTCTAAGCGTGACCATGACCTTTGAGCTACCGACGACACTTCACCTCATAAAAGTGAACAATTGTGGCAATTTTTTTTAAAATCCCTCTATGTATGAGAAAATCATTATAAGCCCAGACAAGATCTACCAATTCTAGAACTCTCATTGCCTATCTGTCTGTCCCTCCATCCCTCTCTCCCTCTCTCTCCTCTCTCTCTCTCTCTCTCTCTCTCTCTCTCTCTCTCTCTCTCTCTCTCTTAATCCCTCCTTCCTTCTCTATCTATCTTTCTCTCTCTCACAATCCCTCCCTCATGCTCTAGACTCTCTCTCTCTCCTTTCCTCTCTAAAATAATATTTAAACAACAAATAAAAATAAAACATTGAAAAAATTACATGCATCAGATTTCTAAGACATCATGACAGAGGGCGGTAATTAAAACTGCAATGCTTTCTGCCTGGTCAGCAAGAAATTGAGTGGTTATTGCCTGTCAATTAGGTTTCAGTGTACTAAAATACACCATGAATTGACTGCTTTAAACCTGCTGAAGATTTATAAACACAGATCTATATGTATTTGTTTACAATTTAGAGTGCATGAACTCACAAGCTCCATATGAATCTCATATTTTTGGCTGATGACGGTGGATCTTTTTTTTAAAATTGCATAATATGACAAATGCTTTTTCGAAAATATTGTTTGGCCAATTCAATGTAAAAACACTAATCTAGTTATATACAAAATTATAACAAAAATAATGCAGTGGTGACAGTGATCTTTTGAAAAAGGGTTCTCTGATTTGAATCCCATATAGACTTATATAAAACCTTCTCCAGAGCCATCTTGCGATTTTTATTTCGCAGTTGAAGCTTTAAATGTTTGTCGAATGCTGTCATTTTATCATTCGAATCTCACCAAGCATTCCCTATACATTGTACAAAACGTAAATTGCTTTGTTGTATATGGGGCATCGCTTTTACAATGTCTTGTTACCATGGTAATGCAAATAATTTCATAAAATGAGCAATGACCGAGTAATAGTTTCATCCGTAATACAATAATATAAGAATTATTATTTCAGATCAGACAGTTATCAAATGTATCCATAGATTTCACTTCTTGAAACTTGTCCAATTTAGCCAAATGTTTGATTTATGGAGTCTGTGTGCATTCCTAACTACTTAAATGAGTGGGCAATCACTCCACAGGTCTAGAGCCATTTATCGTCTTTTCGGATTAACGATTTTATCAATGAGAACCTGGTCTTGGTTTTCCAATTAAATGATCGATCATGATTTCCCATAATCGATTAATTATCGTAAAATATTAATATAAATTCCTGGTACTATTAGATATTCTTCATTTTATGAACAAATAAATAAAACTACAATGATGATGAAAATACAAATTAAGTAGATAATCGAACAGTTGCATCAGTAAAATATATGTTTGTCATGAAATTTTAAGTGGATAAACCAGTCAAAATGGCTCAATCGATGTTTGTTTCCGAGGTAAGGGTAAAAACCAATGAAGACTCTATCTTCTGCCAGCTTTTTAACAGCTATGCCCGATTGGCTACGATCACAATGAGCTACTTCATATATGCCGAATAATTAATATGTAGTAATATTAAAAAATTATTATCTCAAGTGCCACAAATACGCCACCATTTTTTACTGTAACATGTATGGTGTTATTTACTAATTTTCAACTTTTGTTAAATTTTCAACAATACTTTCAAAGGATTGTTTTAAAAAAATCTCATTTTTCATGTACAACCAATTTTTTCATATAAATGGCCCCAATGTGATTCAAGAATGTCAAAAAGTGAATTCTGGGAAGTTTATGTAACCCTGGGTAATAGTCAGCAAGGGCGCTGATGCATGATGGGAAGATGAAAACATATTATATACGGTACTACTTAAATATCTTGCTCTTTTCTTTATCCTTGCTATCAATATAAAAAAGGAATTAAAACAGAGTGACCTCTTATACATTTATTTTTTGCCCCATAATTAAATGAATAGATACAATCAACTTTTAAAATTTTAACTCCGACACAATCAGCTTGGGCATATATATATACATGTATATACACTCTATTTTCTATCCACCCTTTTTTTAAATAAACAATAATTATGATCTACTATGTTTGTCCCTGCATTGAGAACCAGGTCAGATCTGTTTTCAATATTATCAATTTCAGTACATCTTATTTCTATAAAATGTTAGTGATTTATAGGCTTATGTTAACATTAAACCAAAACCAAAAAGTAAAATTAAGTCTTAAAATACATGCCAGAGAATTAGAAAAAAGAAGAAAAGAAACAAAAAATACATTGAAATTAATAAAATAATTAAGTAATGTCATTCTTAAATGAAACACCATTCTAACTTTTCTAACATAATGTATTATACTTTTCTCTCTCAATATAAGTATGTAACAAAGTCTTCCGAGTAACATAACTTCTGTACTACCTTATATTAAGTACACATACATAGCAATCTCTACCATGTAAATTACTTCTGTATTTTTTTTTATAGAACTAAGTACAACTGTCTCATGTAGCATAAACTGTACTTTATATTAAGGACAGACTTTTCCATGTAGAATAACTTCTGTACTTTATATTAAGGACAGACTTTTCCATGTAGCATAACTTCTGTACTTAATATTAAGCACAGACTCTTTCATGTAGCATAACTTCTGTACTTTATATTAAGGACAGACTTTTCCATGTAGAATAACTTCTGTACTTTATTTTAAGGACAGACTTTTCCATGTATCATAACTTCTGTACTTTATATTAAGGACAGACTTTTCCATGTAGCATAACTTCTGTACTTTATAATAAGGACAGACTCTTCCATGTTTCATAACTTCTGTACTTTATATTAAGGACAGGCTCTTCCATGTATCATAACTTCTGTACTTTATATTAAGGACAGAATCTTCCATGTATCATAACTTCTGTATTTTATATTAAAGACAGACTTTTCCATGTAGCATAACTTCTGTACTTTATATTAGGGACATACTTCTCCATGTAGCATAACTTCTGTACTTTATATTAAGGACAGACTCTTCCATGTTTCATAACTTCTGTACTTTATATTAAGGACAAACTCTTCCATGTATCATAACTTCTGTACTTTATATTAAGGACAGACTTTTCCATGTAGCATAACTTCTGTACTTTATATTAAGGACAGTCTCTTCCATGTTCATGACACTATATTCCTAGAAGCATTATAATACTTTTACTATATAAGGACCAAGAACATAACTTTCCAAAGTAGCACAACTTTTGTAATATATAAGAAGGACCAAGTACATAACAATCTCTCTTAAGTAGCATAACCGAAGGGGTAGGATTAAATGTGAATCATGTAAATTTCAGAAAGTGTTCTTAAATTCCAGGAGGAAAGCAGATTTAGCACCATTTTTATGTCATCAAAGACCAATAGATGATCAGTTAACCTCACCACTCTTCCTGGTATCCTGGAAGGTTAACCAGTACTCGAGTACACCCATCTCTACAGTAACTAATAACTTTCCCACTTTAATCAACAGTGAGAGATAAATAACAATGAGGCTTAATGTCGTATATCAATCATCATTGACACTGTGGACGGGGCCTGGGGGGGGGGGGGGGGGGGGGGGGGATTCAAACTCATAATCCCTAGATTGATAGTCATACATGCTACTGACTGAGCTAACCAGGCCCAGCACAGTGTATAAAGATTGATGAACATGAAACTGAACATTAATAACACAATACGACACAAAAAAAAATCATACAATAGAATAATAAAGGTCATACAACAACAAAACTGTCCACACGAAATCATGAATAGTCATCAGGATTTGTTGCAAAAAATAAGCATAATAAAAAATCCCAATCTTGGCAACAACGAAAAACGAAAAAACGAGAATCATATTGATCTGGGCATACACATCTCCACCGCAGCATCTCCATAATATCTGACAGATCAGCGGAAACTGATGTTATTGTTATCTTGACTTCAGAATACAGGAGTCTTAAAGAAACATAAGCAGTATTTAGCGTGTAATAAATAATGCCTGATCATGACAGGTGACCTCGCGTATTGAATGGTCGATTATGTGGAGACTGAAATATGCCAATATTTACTGCTTTATTATCTGCTAAATCAAACAAATATAATAAATTATATAGGCTGTATTGTTCTGTTATCTGGGCCAGATAAATAATAAATTATATAGGCTGTATTGTTCTGTTATCTGGGCCAGATAAATAATAAATTATATAGGCTGTATCGTTCTGTTATCTGGGTCAGATAAATAATAAATTATATAGGCTGTATTGTTCTGTTATCTGGGCCAGATAAATAATAAATTATATAGGCTGTATTGTTCTGTTATCTGGGCCAGATAAATAATAAATTATATAGGCTGCATTGTTCTGTTATCTGGGGCCGGATTAATAATAAATAATAAAGGCTGCATTGTTGTTATCTGGGCCAGATAAATAATAAATTATAAAGGCTGCATTGTTCTGTTATCTGGGCCAAATAAATAATGAATTATATAGGCTGTTTTGTTCTTCTGTTATCTGGGCCAGATAAATATTTGTTTTAATGTCAGATGATCTGGGCCAGATAAATATTTGTTTTAATGTCAGATGATCTGGGCCAGATAAATATTTGTTTTAATGTCAGATGATCTGGGCCAGATAAATATTTGTTTTAATGTCAGATGATCTGGGCCAGATAAATATTTGTTTTAATGTCAGATGATCTGGGCCAGATAAATATTTGTTTTAATGTCAGATGATCTGGGCCAGATCAATAATAAATTGTATGCACTGCATATGGATCTGTTGTCTGGGCCAGACAAATATGTGCTGCACATGGATCTGTTATCTGGGCCAGATAAATATGTGTTGCACATGGATCTGTTATCTGGGCCAGACAAATATGTGTTGCATAGTTCTATTATCTGGGCCAGACAAATATGTATTGCATAGTTTTATCATCTGGGCCAGACAAATATGTGCTATAGAGTTTTATTATCTGGGCCAGACAAATATGTACTGTAGTTTTATCATTTGGGCAAAACAAATACGTGTTGTATAGTTTTATTATCTGGGCCACACAAATATGTGCTGCATATGGATCTGTTATCTGGGCCAGACAAATATGTGTTGCATAGTTTTATTACCTGGGCCAGACAAATATGTGTTGCATAGTTTTGTTATTTTGGCCAGACAAATATGTGCTGTAGAGTTTTATTATTTGGGCCTGCATAGTTTTATTATCAGGGCCAAACAGATGTGTGTTACATAGTTTTATTATCTGGGCCAAACAAATATGTGCTGCATAGTTTTATTATCTGGGCCTGCATAGTTTTATTATCTGGGCCAGACAGATGTGTGCTACATAGTTTTATCATCTGGGCCAAACAAATATGTGCTGCATAGTTTTATTATCTGGGCCAGACAAATATGTGCTGCATAGTTTTATTATTTGGGCCAGATAAATATGTGCTGCATAGTTAAATCATCTGGGCCAGACAAATATGTGCTGCATAGATTTATTATTTGGGCCAGACAAATATGTGCTGAAGTTTTATCATGTGTTCTAAACAAGTATGTGCTGCATAGTTTTATTATCTGGGCCAGACAGATGTGTGCTGCATAGTTTTATTATTTGGGCCAAACACATATGTGCTGCATAGTTTTATTATTTGGGCCAGACAAATATGTGCTGAAGTTTTATTATGTGGTCTAAACGAATATGTGATGCATATTTTTATTATTTGTGCCAGACAAATATGTGCTGAAGTTTTAGTATGTGGTCCAAACAAATATGTGCTGCATATTTTTATTATTTGGGCCAAACAATATGTGCTGCATAGTTTTATTATTTGGGCCAAACAATATGTGCTGCATAGTTTTATGATCTGGGCTTGCATAGTTTTAATATCTGGGCCAGACAGATGTGTGCTGCATAGTTTTATTATTTAGGCCAAACAAGTATATGCTGCATAGTTTTATTATCTGGGCCGGCATAGTTTTATTATCTGGGACAGACAGATGTGTACTGCATAGTTTTATTATTTTGGCCAGACAAATATATGCTGCATAGTTCTATCATTTTGGCCAGACAAATATGTGCTGTAGAGTTTTATTATCTGGGCCAGACAGATGTGTGCTATAGTTTTATTATTAGGGCCAAACAAATATGTGCTGTAGTTTTACTATTTGGGCCAAACAAATAAGTGCTGCATAGTTTTATTATTCAGGTCAGACAAATATGTGATGTAGTTTTATTATCTGGACCTGCATAGCTTTATTACCTGTGCCAGACAGATGTGTGCGGCCTAGTTTTATAATTTGGACCAAACAGATATGTGCTGTAGAGTTCTATTTTTTGGGCCAGACAGATGTGTGCTGTAGTTTTATTATTTGGGCCAGACAAATATGTGCTGCATAGTTTTATTATTTGGGCCAGACAAATATGTGCTGCACAGTTTTATTATCTGGGCCAGACAATTAAGTGCTGCATAGTTTTATTATTTGGGCCAGACAAATATGTGCTGAAGTTTTATTATGTAGTCAAAACATATATGTGCTGCATAGTTTTATTATTTGGGCCAGACAAATATGTGCTGAAGTTTTATTATGTAGTCAAAACATATATGTGCTGCATAGTTTTATAATCTGGGTCAGACAAATATATGCTGTATTTTTATTATCTGGGCCAGACAAATATGTGCTGCATATTTATCACTGAGCCAGGGAAATTTGTGTTACATAACATTTTTATCTAGGCCAATAATATGCGATATGCGTTGCATAATTTTGTTATCTGCCCCAGACAAATATATGGAAATACTTTGTTATCTAGATTAAACAGTAAGTTATGTGCTGCAAAGAATTGTTATCTGAACCAATTACATGTAGATGCTGCATAACCGTGACCTCTTGAACTAGACTGACCAACTAAGTAACATGTTTATATTGACCTCCTTCTGGCTATTTGTCAACTCATCCTTAAATAATCACATCTAATGCTCTCCAGCAAGCCGTTTGAATATTTAGCCTCATTTTTACGCCATTGAGGCTAACCGACAATCAGTTGACCTAATTACTCTTTCCTGTGTCCTAGAAGGTTAACCAGTACTCGAGCAAACACCAGTGATTCAAACTCACTACCTCTGGATTGACAGTCAGACACATTACCGACTGAGCTAACTTGGAAAATTGACTGGCCAGTAATATGTCAGCGGCAGTTATTCATGATGTTCAATATGGTGACCTTCTTAGTTTATGTAGGGGAACATTATATATAGGTATTTTCCTCAATTTGACAGAAAATAGTGCCTTTGTACAATCTTTGGAATCTTATTGGACAAGGACTGATCTAGACCCCACCTTGTCTTTCTCCCACCCACTGGATCTGCCCATGAGTACCATATTTCTGAATAAAAATTTGAACCAGTATCTGGCAACAAAATATACTTAACAAAATTCAACTTATACTTTTCCATTCACATTTAAAAGAAAATAAAACTTAAAATCTGTGTTTACTGTTGTTAGTACCACAGCCATTTGTACTTTTCTTTTTAGTAAAACAATACATCACCTGAAATTAACCAACAAAAAGGTCATTATAAAATTGATTAATACAAAAATCCTAATCTAATGTGAATACATTATCTATATATTGAATTTAAAGTGTAATCAATCAAATAGCTTGTTTCAAATTAAATTCTCAAAGTTCACAGAGTAACCAATCAAACAGCATGTCACAAATTAAATTCTCAAAATTCAGATAGTAACCAATCAAATAGCAGGTTACAAATTCAATAAATTCCATAAGAATCTAATTATATACTGGTACCCAGTATAAACAAAAAACAAATTCAATCTTATTGAACAGCAAATCCAGTCAACGTTCTGTGTAATAAACGTTAGACAAGAACAAGGTCCATGATTCTTGACAACTGTCAAACGTGATCCCATTGCCCATATTTATAGTGTCTGAATCTTCCCATAATTCCCTGACATCTGACATTAAGTCTTCCTTAATCCTCATGAACTACTCAGATAATTGCCTAAAACAAAACACACCAATCCGGTATATATCAGGACAATAACAAAATGCAGACGCAGTATCGATGTTTTGACCTAATGTTGCGTTCCTTTACAATATATATCTATTCGAAATGTGGAAGAATATTTATACTGCAGTCATTTAGTTGAGTATTTTGTGTGCGTGTGAAGCATTCTAAAACTGGCATTGCTACAGGCTATTAATTTAAGGTTATTTTTAACATAAGAGGCTTAGCGGCATTTTCACCACATTAAATGTTATTTATATGGTGGCCAGGAAAGGTCTCCGATTCATTTAGTGACAAAAATACATGAGTCTGAGGGAAACATCGGTCCCTAGCAAATACATGTAACTATTAATTGGTTTAGCACTGAGCCGGGTTCAAACTGATAATAAGCATGAAATAGGAGAGGAGGGGATTTAATGCAATTACAAGAAAGTTTCATTGGTATTACGTGAGATAGGGATATTCCATCCCGAGATTTCAGCGGGTGTTTTTTATTGAAACTAGTGATTGGGACGATTTGAAACTGATAATGAGTTGAGATGAAAAAGGCTGTTCACTTAAGTGACTTTTAACAGAGACATATAAACATGTCATTAAGTCACTGCCTTTAATGATAAGCGCAGACTTTCATGCATCATGGTAATAGTTGTCGCGGAAACCAACATTCAAACATAAAATGCTATAACAAAAACTTGTTTGAAACATGCATCATGCAACAAGGTTCTTCCCAAAATTTGTTTCAAATGCATGTATAGAAAAAATACCTAAACAGTTCTTCATACAACCACTGCTCTGGTGAGTAATAAGTTGAACTATAAACAGAACATGTATAATGTCATCTAAAGCTGGCTCTACCTCACCTACTATTGTGGGTGGTGGCTAACAACCCATGTTGTAATCTAATGTTGGCTATACCTCAACTACTATTGTAGGTGGTGGCTAAAACCCAATATTGTAATCTAATGTTGGCTATACCTCAACTGCTATTGTGGGTTATGGCTAACAACCCATGTTGTAATATAATGGTGGCTATACCTCAACTACTATTGTGGGTTATGGCTAACAACCCATGTTGTAATATAATGGTGGCTATACCTCAACTACTATTGTGGGTGGTGGCTAACAACCCATGTTGTAATCTAATGTTGGCTATACCTCAACTGCTATTGTGGGTTATGGCTAACAACCCATGTTGTAATATAATGGTGGCTATACCTCAACTACTATTGTGGGTTATGGCTAACAACCCATGTTGTAATATAATGTTGGCTATACCTCAACTACTATTGTGGGTGGTGGCTAACAACCTATGTTGTAATCTAATGTTGGCTATACCTCAACTACTATTGTGGGTGGTGGCTAACAACATATGTTTTAACAGAACATGTTGTATAATGTTGTAATTTAATGTTGGTTATGCTTTAACTACTATTGTGAGTGGTGGCTAACAACACAAGCTTTAAACAAACAAATATGTATGTTTTAATCAAATATTGGCTATACCATAATCATTTCAAACACCACATTTTAATATCATAATCATTGTAAATATCATATTTTAATAACAGGAATACCATTAACATAGCAAATACCATATTTTAATAACAGGAATACCTTAAAGATTTCAAATACCATATTTTAATAACAGGAATACCTTAAAGATTTCAAATACCATATTTTAATAACAAGACTACCATAATCATGGTAAACACCATAGTTTAACCAAAAAAAAATACCATAATCATGACAAACACCATATTTTAATAACAGGAATACCATAATCATTGCAAACACCATACTTTAATTACAAGACTACCATAATCATGGCAAACACCATATTTTAATATCATACTCATTGCATACTTCATACTTTAATAACAGGAATACCATACTCATTGCAAATTTCGAATTTTAATAACAAGACCACCACACTCATTGCAAACTTCATATTTTAATAACAAGACCACCATACTCATTGCAAACTTCATATTTTAATAACAAGACTACCACACTCATTGCAAACTTAATATTATAATAACAGGAATACCACTCATTGCAAACTTCATATTTTAATAACAAGACTACCATACTCATTGCAAACTTCATATTTTAATAACAAGACTACCACACTCATTGCAAACTTCATATTTTAATAACAAGAATACCATACTCATTGCAAACTTCACATTTTAATAACAAGACTACCATACTCATTGCAAACTTCATATTTTAATTACAAGACTACCATACTCATTGCAAACTTCATATTTTAATAACAAGACTATCATACTCATTGCAAACTTCATATTTTAATAACAGGACCACCATACTCATTGCAAACTTCATATTTTAATAACAAGACTACCATACTCATTGCAAACTTCATATTTTAATAACAAGACTACCATACTCATTGCAAACTTCATATTTTAATAACAAGACCACCATACTCATTGCAAACACCATATTATAATAACAACACCACCACACTCATTGCAAACTTCATATTTTAATAACAAGACTACCACACTCATTGCAAACACCATATTATAATAACAAGACCACCATACTCATTGCAAACACCATATTATAATAACAAGACCACCATACTCATTGCAAACACCATATTATAATAACAAGACCACCATACTCATTGCAAACACCATATTATAATAACAAGACCACCACACTCATTGCAAACTTCATATTTTAATAACAAGACTACCATACTCATTGCAAACTTCATATTTTAATTACAAGACCACCATACTCATTGCAAACACCATATTTTAATAACAGGACCACCACACTCATTGCAAACTTCATATTTTAATAACAAGACTACCACACTCATTGCAAACACCATATTTTAATAACAGGACCACCACACTCATTGCAAACTTCATATTTTAATAACAAGACTACCATACTCATTGCAAACTTCATATTATAATAACAAGACTACCACACTCATTGCAAACTTCATATTTTAATAACAAGAATACCATAATCATTGCAAATTTCGAATTTTAATAACAACACCACCACATTCATTGCAAACTTCATATTTTAATAACAAGACTACCATACTCATTGCATACTTCATATTTTAATAACAAGACTACCATACTCATTGCATACTTCATATTTTAATAACAGGAATACCATAATCATTGCAAATTTCGAATTTTAATAACAACACCACAACACTCATTGCAAACACCATATTTTAATAACAAGACCACCATACTCATTGCATACTTCATATTTTAATAACAAGACCACCATACTCATTGCAAACTTCATATTTTAACTAGACCTATCACTGTAGTGATGTATACCCCCGAACGCCGCCATGACAGAAAATGGTTAACCATTGTATGAAGTTTTATTAAATTATATCAAATAGTTTTAAAGTTATTCTCCAGACAAAAGAAATTCTTAATGAAAGAGAATGTTATGGATTGAGTTGTTTGTATTGTTAATTTTTTTATGGTTTTGTTAAAATTAAAAACGGTCTTTTTAATTATTGTGCAGTGTACAAGCTTTCATGGCAATCAATAAATGTTATACTTTTTCGAGTTATGTTGAGGGACAACAATTTTATGGATAAGAAACAAACAAGAGCACTAGGAATACAATATCGAACCTGCTTTGCTCGAACTCCATGTATTCATCAACTTGGTTCTTTCATGAACTTTATTAAACTGTTATCACTGATGGCTTTAAAAGTACTTTAAAAGTATTGCACCAGACAAGGGAAATATATCAAAGGGCAATAACTCTGTAATTAGCAAGAATAGAGTTATGTTTCTTGTACACTGCTCTTCCTGTCATTATATTCTACCATTGTATGAAGTTCGATGAAATTCCATCCAGTACTTTAAAAGTAATGCTCCGGACAAGGGAAATATATCAAAGGGCAATAACTATGTAATTAGCAAGAATAGAGTTATGTTTCCTGTACACTGCACTTCCTGTCATTATATTCTACCATTGTATGAAGTTTGATGAAATTCCATCCAGTACTTTAAAAGTAATGCTCCGGACAAGGGAAATATATCAAAGGGCAATAACTCTGTAATTAGCAAGAATAGAGTTATGTTTCTTGTACACTGCACTTCCTCTCATTATATTCTACCATTGTATGAAGCTTGATAAAATTCCATCCAGTACTTTTCAAGTTATGCTATGGACAAGAAAAAATATCAAAGGGCAATAACTCTGTCATTAGCAATAATAGAGTTATGTTTCTTGTACACTGCACTTCCTCTAATTATATTCTACCATTGTATGAAGTTTGATGAAATTCCATCCAGTACTTTAAAAGTAATGCTCCAGACAAGGGAAATATATCAAAGGCCAATAACTCTGTAATTAGCAAGAATAGAGTTATATTTCTTGTACACTGCTCTTCCTGTCATTATATTCTACCATTGTATGAAGTTTGATGAAATTCCATCCAGTACTTTAAAAGTAATGCTCCGGACAAGGGAAATATATCAAAGGGCAATAACTCTGTAATTAGCAAGAATAGAGTTATGTTTCCTGTACACTGCACTTCCTCTCATTATATTCTAACATTGTACGAAGCTTGATGAAATTCCATCCGGTACTTTTCAAGTTATGCTCCGGACAAGAAAAAATATCAAAGGGAAATATATCAAAAGGCAATAACTCTGTAATTAGCAAGAATAGAGTTATGTTTCCTGTACACTGCACTTCCTCTCATTATATTCTACCATTGTATGAAGCTTGATGAAATTCCATCCAGTACTTTTCAAGTTATGCTCCGGACAAGAAAAAATATCAAAGGGAAATAACTCTGTAATTAGCAAGAATAGAGTTATGTTTCTTGTACACTGCACTTCCTCTCATTATATTCTACCATTGTATGACGTTTGATGAAATTCCATCCAGTACTTTTCAAGTTATGCTCTGGACAAGGAAAATTGCAACGGACAGACCGACCGACAGACCGACAGACCGACCTCAGGGTGACTCCAGTATACCCCCTCAAAACTTCGTTTGTGGGGGGTATAATAACAAGACCACCATACTCATTGCAAACTTCATATTTTAATAACAAGACTACCATACTCATTGCAAACTTCATATTTTAATAACAAGACTACCATACTCATTGCAAACTTCATATTTTAATAACAGGAATACCATAATCATTGTAAATTTCGAATTTTAATAACAACACCACCACACTCATTGCAAACACCATATTTTAATAACAAGACCACCATACTCATTGCAAACTTCATATTTTAATAACAAGACCACCATACTCATTGCAAACTTCATATTTTAATAACAAGACTACCACACTCATTGCAAATTTCATATTTTAATAACAAGACCACCATACTCATTGCAAACTTCATATTTTAATAACAACACCACCACACTCATTGCAAACACCATATTTTAATAACAAGACCACCATACTCATTGCATACTTCATATTTTAATAACAGGAATACCATACTCATGGCAAACTTCATATTTTAATAACAAGACCACCATACTCATTGCATACTTCATATTTTAATAACAGGAATACCATAATCATGGCAAACTTCATATTTTAATAACAAGATACTCATTGCAAACACCATATTTTAATGACAGGAATACCATAATCATGGCAAATGCCATATTTTTATAAGAGGAATTCTTACTCATTGCAAATATCATATTTTGATAAGAGGAATACTGTAATCATTGCAAATATCATATTTTAATAACAGGACTACTGTAATCATTGCAAACACCATATTTAAATATCACACTCTACACATCACACCTTGAGTCTTCTTTCAAAGTTAATTAAAAGTAAAATTTAAAAAAACAACTTACCCTTTTAATAATTTATAAAGCATACAGCCGAAGGAGAACCAATCAGCACTAGAATCATATGCAGTACCCTTCTGCAGTACCTCAGGTGCCATGTACCCATGGGTGCCCCTGCAATGACAAAAACAAGTGCATGTTTTTTTTATATATAAGCAATCAGAAAACAACACAGCGGTATGATAATTTTTATCTCATGTATATATGGCAGATGATCATTTATACATTTATCATGTCAGTCAATGCAATTCTACAGAAAAACAGAGTGTCTGATAAACATTATCAAGTAATTGATATTTACGAGGAGAGGAGAACGTGTGAAAAAGTCAATCATGGGGACTGGGTACTTTACTGACGCTGAGTGGTTAATATATGGGAAAAAGGAGAAAAATGAAGAAAACATTAATTATATAATAACCAGAGACCTGATAAGCTCCCATTGTAAGAATTAATAGACCGAGCAAACACTGATTTATTTTAGCTTGATTATGTAGCGAGCTCAGAGCTCATAATTATACATCAGGTCCAGCTCCTGTACTGAGTGTTGTTTCTGGGAGATATTAGGTGAAGAATGTGATCAAACCCATGACCTTTGGCATGAGCAGCCAACACTCTATCCACTGCACTACTGTTCCACTGCACTACTGTCCTGCTTAAATAAAGTACAACTGAAACTGAGGAATTCTTAATATGGTGTTATTTACACTTTTTTTATGATCCAGACAAAAAAAATTCAATGTATATGCTGAGGTGCCATGACAGCTGTGGTAAAAAATAGCAATTTATGATAACTCAAATTGATTCATAAAAGAATACTGTGAAATCCTTAATTTTCATGGAGGACGAATTTTCATTGATATCGTGGGGGGGGGGGGGGGGGGGGTCCTCGACAATAAAATTAAATCCCAATGAAATGGTATTGGGCAAAATTGTGTTACATCCATTCTGCATAGCATTTACCTGTACCTTAAATGTAGACCTACCTTTCTCAGTTAGTTTCTATTTAGTGTTCGCATTTTGTTATTATATCTATTGAAAGTTAAATTAAAATTTTAAATCTTTAATTTAGTGCACTGATTAAGTTTAAATATGGTTAACTGTATTAATATTCCGTCCGTTTCATTACGTAACATATACATGTCAATATCACAGGATGTGTTTACTCGCGTGTATTATATTTTTATTACTGTGGAAAGTGCTAATAATTATTTTATGGAAGAATACGTCATTTAGAATAGTAGATGACATATTTTACATCAGTAGATTTATTTTTCCAGCATTCTTTTAAGTAGCTATTTTTAAAAGAGAAAATATGCGTGCGAATAAATACAATACATATTTCTAGCATTTAATTAAAAAATAACCTATTAGGCCAATATTGTATTTTTATATCTTTTTGTCAATGAGGAATAATTATTTATAATGAGTGAATTTGTGCTACTCTCGACCTATTAACACCTTTAACTTGTGACAAATTTTTCTCCAATTGTTGTTTTTATAACAGTTTGATCAAACTCAGAACATCAAACCGCCAACTAATTGACATCTCTCCCTACGATAACCCCATGTTGTAAAGAGCATTTAGTACCATGTGTGTGGGTTCAGGCAGTGACTTAGTACTGGCACAGGTCAGTCATTTTAAAGCATGTTTTGTAACAGAAATACTCAAATACAAAGATTGCACTAAAACATTTTTTTTTAAAATTCATTTTCAACGAAATTAAGTCCCAATGAATATGTCTTTGAATCAAAAACAACAAAAATTAATGTTTTCACAGTATTCAAAGTGAATATCTGCATTTAGCTATTCTTTCTCCCCTTGCTGTTTTTTATCCCCTATTTACAGTTATTCATTCACCACTGCAGTCAATGCCAGAAATTCTCAATCTTATCTTGCAATTATTCATTTTCCCCTTAGTTATTCTTTCTACCCTTTGCAGTTTTTTATCCTTTATTTAAGTTATTCATTCCCCCTTACAGCTAATGTTGTCTAATGAAAACGTATTTCTTCACCACTGGGGTCATGAGTGAAATTAAATATGGTAATTTCACTGTTTTTAATTATGAAATAAAAATACTAAATTATTGGTTTCAAATTATATCAAATTTCATTGTGAATATTAAAATTGGCACGTTCAGTCCGCATGAATACCAAAATTGGCACGTTCACTCGTTAATACCATAATTGGCATGTTCACTCGTGAATACCAAAATTGGCACTTCACTCCTGAATACAAAAGTTGGCATGTTCACTCATGAATACCAAAATTAGCAAGTTCACTTGTGAATACAAAAATTAGCATGTTCACTCATGAATACAAAAATTAGCAAGTTCACTTGTGAATACAAAAATTAGTAAGTTCACTTGCGAATACAAAAATTAGCACATTCAGAAATGAATACCAAAATTGGCATGTTCACTCATGAATACCAAAATTAGCATGTTCACTTGTGAATACAAAAAATAGCATGGCACAAAAAAATTGGCACATTCAGAAATGAATACCAAAATTGGCATGTTCACTAATGAATACCAAAATTAGCATGTTCACTTGTGAATACAAAAATTAGCACATTCAGAAATGAATACCAAAATTGGCATGTTCACTCATGTATACCAAAATAAGCATGTTCACTCGTGAATACAAAAATTAGCATGTTCATTTGTGAATACAAAAATTAGCATGTTCACTTGTGAATACAAAAATTGGCCCATTCACAAATGAATACCAAATTTAGCATGTTCACTTGAAAATACAAAAATTGGCACATTCAAAAATGAATACCAAAATTAGCATGTTCATTCAAGAATACCAAAATTGGCATGTTTACTCATGTATACCAAAATTAGCATGTTCACTCATGAATACCAAAATTAGCATGTTCACTCATGAATACCAAAATTAGCATGCTCATTTGTGAATATAAAAATAAGCATGTTCATTTGTGAATACAAAAATAGGCATGTTAGCTTGTGGATACCAAAATTGGCATGTTCACTTATGAATACCAAAATTGGCATGTTAGCCTGTAGATACCAAAATTGGCATGTTCACTCGTGAATACTAAAATTGGCATGTTCACTCGTGAATACTAAAATTGGCATGTTCACTCGTGAATACTAAAATTGGCATGGTCACTCCTGAATACCAAAATTGGCATGTTCACCAGTGAATACCAAAACTGGCACGTTCACGAGTGAATACCAAAATTGGCACATTCACAAATGAATACTAAAATTGGCATGTTCACAAGGAATACCAAAATTGGCATATTCACAAGGAATACCAAAATTGGCATATTCACAAGGAATACCAAAATTGGCATATTCACAAGGAATACCAAAATTGGCATATTCACAAGGAATACCAAAATTGGCATGGTCACTCCTGAATACCAAAATTGGCATGTTCACCAGTGAATACCAAAACTGGCACGTTCACGAGTGAATACCAAAATTGGCACATTCACAAATGAATACTAAAATTGGCATGTTCACGAGTGAATACCAAAATTGGCATATTCACAAGGAATACCAAAATTGGCATATTCACAAGGAATACTAAAATTGGCATATTCACAAGGAATACCAAAATTGGCATATTCACAAGGAATACCAAAATTCAAACGTTCGAATATATCATGCGTGAATACCAAAATTGGTACATTCGTAGATATTATGGTTATATAAGTACTAAGTCGTTTGGTGAAAAGGAGAAATGCAGGTGCTAGACTGCACACAACAAAAAGTTCAAGGATGGATGATGGACGATGACCAACGGATGACACAAAGTGATCGGAATAACTCGCACTGAGCTTTGCTCAGGTGAGCTAAAAAATGAAATTTACTGAAGCCAGCCATTTCTCTTAGTATCATACTTACACACTGGCATGAGGCTTTTTTTTTGAAAAATCACAGGCAAGCCCTAGGTCAGAGATTCGTACATGTCCATTTTCATCTAGCAATATATTAGCTGGCTGAAATGTAAATGATATAATAAAATTTAATTACTTAATTAACTCCTTTTGCTAGGTCTGACTGGCCCAGTTGGTAATACAACAGACTGTCAATCAAATGGTCGTGAGTTTGGAATCCTATCTCTGTGATAATATAGTTACCATCTTTGTTCAATAGCCATATGTCTTGTGTCTCCAAGTTTTTGTGGAAGTGGCCAGTGACTTGCAGAGATAAGTTGTGTCAAGTACTGGTTAACAGCCAGCCCAGGAATAAATAATTGAAATGTTGTTGAAAAAAGGATTAAAACACCAAACAAACATACAAGCAAACAAACAAGCAAATGTGATCTACTACTTTATGCAATTATAAAATAATTCAAGACTTGAGGCATATTCATCTGATATATCACAAACTGACCTGACGTGGGCTGTCAATTAAACAAGCTGATAATCAAATCAGTAATTGATATTGTTTCTAGAGCCACCATTTTCCTTAGACAAATGAATGGTCTCTAAGTAAACACTACATTGTGTTACATTGTATTTACTTGGACAAGCAACACTACATGACCAGCGGGCAGAGCAAAAGTCGCTCTTGCTTCAGGTCAGTTAGCACAGCCAATGAACAAAGAGTATTAGAACGTACCTTTAAATCCCTATAGACAACAAAGCGACTGTGCATATGTTCCAGCCCTAGTATCACTTCAGCTGCATAAAAACGCACCTCCTTCTCCAGGAAGACTCCGTGCTGGGAGAGGTGGTAGTGCAGGTCACCCCCATTCATTAAATCTAATATAAAGCACAGTTTTTCTGGCGTTTGAAAGGCATAGGTCATACACACTATAAATGGACTACCGTCCTGAAAAAGAAAAAGAATGTCTGCTGTTATAATCAACTGTCGGTCAGTACATCACAGACGTATTTGAATGTCTGTATAAAAGCAAATATTAAAATAACAATGTTGCATTATTGATACAAGGGGGAACATAGGTCACACCCACACCTGCTAAATACAGTGCTGGAATGTTGATTCAAAAGCTGGTTAAGTGATTTTTGTTTCGACTTTTGAAGAATGTGCAAATTTTATAGTTTCCATCTATCATCTCAGTATTACAGGAATCTATTTCACTGATATATAGATCAGTTCGATTTACAAAATTCCAGAAAAATTAACACGGAAAATCACCTAACCAGCTTTTGAAACAATGTTCTGGCAAAGTATTTAGCAGGTGAGCGCAACAAAGGTTCTCCAAGTTGACATCAGAGAGTTAAATATATGTGTATGAGACTTCGCAAAATTGTTACTCATATCTTGGTCCGAGTATTGTTCTGCAGCAAGAAATACAGATTCTACAACAAAGTTGTATTGTGTAACGGAATTTCACCTGAGTGTTAAAGATACCTGCAAAGAGCAGGACTGTGACTTATCTATTCATGGATTTTCTTGTTTCCTTATGTACAAAATACAAGTTTTCTCGCAAATGAAAATAAATCAAAACTTCTGAATTTGTCTTAAAAACACTAAAATAGAGCTTACAAGAAATGTCACTGGTGTCGCATGCCCCTCAAATGGTCTGTGAAAATAACGATAAATTTTATAATAGGTAGCGATGTATCAATGAATAAAGTGTGACCTTGACCTCTGTGTAACCTTGACCATGACATATATGTAAAGCTCTGGGTATTTCTTTAGGTAAATACAGATGACACATCATCATGACATGTTGGTCACTTGTAACAAGCTATTTTAAAAATTCCTCCATGTAAAACAAAGTTACAGACCAGAAAGGAAATATCAAACAAACTGAAAGTGTAACCTTGACCTCGGAGGTAGGGTTCTGGGTATTAACGCAACACTTCGTCATGTCATGTTGATCAACTGAAAAATTGAGCCAAGTGTTTTTGAAATCCATCCATGTAAGATAAAGTTACAGATTGGACTTGAAATCTCAAACAAACTTAAAGTGTTGTTGAACAAACTCAAAGTGTGACCTTGGCCTTTGAGGTACAAGCTGGGTATTACATGCGACACATTGTCATTTCATCATGATCAATTGAGCCAAGTTTAAGACAAAGTTACAGACCAGACACAAAATATCAAACAAATTGAAAGTGTGACCTTGACCTTTAAGGAAGGTTCTGGGTCTGACACGTGACACTTCATCATGTCATGCTGATCAACTCGCAAAGTGTTTTTGAAATTTATCCATAGGCGACAATGTTACAGACCGGACACGAAATCTCAGACTGAAAGGGTTGTCAAACCAAGTTAAATTATGAATTTGCCTTTTGAAGTGGGAGTCTGGGTGTTACACGCGAGACATCGTCATGTTATGTTGATCATTTGTAGCAGGTATTTATAAAATCCATCTATGCATGACAAAGTTACAGGCCGTACACAAAATCTCACACAGACTCCAAGTATTGTCAAACAAACTCAAAGTGTGACCTTGACCTTTGAAGTACGGGTGTGGGTCTTACTCGCAACATGTTATCATTTTATGCTGATCATTTGTAGCAAGTTTGAACAAAATCCATCTATGCATGACAAAGTTACAGGCCGGACACGAAATACCGGACGCAAGGATGGACGTTCCTATGAATGGGTATTTAAGTCCGACTCACTGTCCAGGCTTCTTTGTGCCAAGCTTATTACTTGTGTGGCTAAATTTTAGCCATCCAAAAGAAAAAAAGCCATATAAAAGCTGTTTTTAAGAGTCTAGAAACAGCTCCAGATTATTTTTCAACTGCTTTTCAACCGTCCATAAAAATACTAACCCTAGACACTTAACTACCCATTTGTGTGCACGGACACAAGGACTGACGGACGTTGATATTACTACATGTATATGCCACCCTAAAGATTGGGAGGGGCATAAAAAGTACTTTTAAACCTTTTATTATATATATATACCCCTTGTGTTTATTGCATATACCGCAGCGGTGGTCTAGAGGTAGATCCACCTTGCATGCAGAAGGTCGTGGGTTCGATCCCTCGCTGGGTCATACCAAAGTCTTGAAAAATGGTACTAGAAGCTTTCTCGCTTGGTGCATGCTTAGTTTTTATAGGATAGTTCTAGATCTGGTAGTCCCAGTGTCAGTATAATGTGACTGGGTTTGAGATCATACCAGTGTCCATGGCATGGTATTCCAGTGTGGCGGTGCTAAGAATCCTGTCTCACGTAGACACTGTCGCGATATGACTGAAAAATTGTTGAAAAAGATGCTAAACAACATGCAACAATTTATAGCAAAACATTATGTACCTTTCTACATTTGAATTTTGGATGCCACAAAATATTGATGACACATCTGTCACATTACAGTAAAACCTGTCTTAAGCAGCCAGTCAAGGGGAGAAATAAAAGTAGCCTTTGAAATAGGTTGGGGTTTAATACAGGTCAATTTGCTCGGAAAGCATAGAAATTGGAAATAGCAAATGTGGCTGCTTAAGACAAGTGGCTGCTCAATAGAGGCGACCGCTTATACAGGTTTGAAAGTACTTTTTTGAAGCAATGTACTTCCAAATACCAAGATCTGACATTGCGTTAAATTCAACATCAAAACAAGGAAGGGCCATAATAACAAAAATACATTCCATCCCGCAGCTATACATCACGTTAACAACTACGTTTCCCACGTGTTAATGATGTTGTCAATATCGTGTTCCTGGTTACGGACAAGTTTACCCGCAGAAAATCAGTCTGTCTCACAATTAACAACAGGAAGGAAACAGAATCTTTGTAAAACACAAATTCTGTACGATAAAAATGTGATATTACAGATGCAGCTGGATTATCCTTAAGCTCTTTAAGTCATTTTTGTACCACACAGATGCATAAACCAGGTTGGCCGCTCTTTTACATTAACAAAGTTGGGGGTCATTTTTGTACCACACAGATGCATAAACCAGGTTGGCCGCTCTTTTACATTAACAAAGCTGGGGGTCATTTTTGTACCACACAGATGCATAAACCAGGTTGGCCGCTCTTTTACATTAACAAAGCTGGGGGTCATTTTTGTACCACACAGATGCATAAACTTGGTTGGCCGCTCTTTTACATTAACAAAGCTGGGGGTCATTTTTGTATCACACAGATGCATAAACCAGGTTGGCCGCTCTTTTACATTAACAAAGCTGGGGGTCATTTTTGTACCACACAGATGCATAAACCAGGTTGGCCGCTCTTTTACATTAACAAAGCTGGGGGTCATTTTTGTACCACACAGATGCATAAACCAGGTTGGCCACTCTTTTACATTAACAAAACTGGGGGTCATTTTGAGTACCACACAGATGAGTAAAACAGGTTGACCGCTCTTTTACATTAACAAAGCTGGGGGTCATTTTGTACCACACCGACAGGTTAAACAGGTTGGGCACCCATTTTACATGAAACAATGGTGGTTTATTTTTTTAATTGGGTTTCATACCATAGAACCACCATACTTCAGCAAGGTACGCACAAATTTTGTCACATAACGTTTTTGGTCCAAGCGAAATCTTTCTCCTGTTTCGTGCTAACCTTCAATTTGGACTGATTTTATGAACACTTGATATTATAGAAATCTTGAATAATAATGCACTTAATGTAAATTATGTCAAGTTAATTCTTCAAGCATTAAACTAATTTAATTTGGCACATGTCTCAGATCTGATTCTGGTGCACAAAACAACTGACAATTTCAGATCATCGTTTCTCACAGAGCCAAATTACTGGGTGCCTGCATTCATTTAATATGCCAGTATTGCAGGAATAAATGTGAAGTATGTGAAAAAGTTACATTATCGATAAAATAGTGATGGATAAGATATAACGGATTAAAAAAGTGACTGATAACACACAAATAAACCCAAATCAAATCCTACACATTCTTTCAAGCATGGCATCAAAATGAGTTTGGTGTGGAGAGTTTAATATCTGGTGGCTGTACTTTAGGACACACTAGCACAGTCTATTTTTGTTTACTTGAGAACAGTTGTAAACATTTCATCGGCTTCATTTATTTTATACAGGTAAAACAGGTTTTAGGTTGGTTGCTATTATCACCTGCTTTACCTATACCGTTCAATGATGAACTTATATATTTCATATAGCCCAATGATTATCAATTTACTTTGAATAAATTATAATTTCTGAGCAAAACTCATCATTCACTTCTACAGGAAAGTGCCTGGTCCAGGGATGTGCGTTGTCCAAAATATAAACAACCACAATTCAACTCCGTTGATGTCATGCTCAATATTGAGTTACTGATATATGTGATGTATACACATGTACGTAAGTATCTGTATATTTTATACATGTATTATGTATGTCATACCTCCATGACCGTACATTTGTCCGCCATCAGCATTGTCTGTTGAATACAAGGAATAAGATAAGGGCGTGATAAATAAAGTCGTCATACACATTTGTTTCAAATTAGGTGAGGCAGGTGCAATTTAAAAAGAATAATATCTAAAAAATTTCATATATTAAAATGGAATGAAAGAAAATTATTAAAGGCATAGTACCACCATTGGAAAAGGAAGTGCTTCCGTGGGGTAGTCGCATAATGGCAGTTATAAATAATCCTCGTTTTTTTCTTCTTTAAAAATGCATTTTCCTTATTTTAATGTTCATTTCTTTATTCAAATGGCATTATTGATGTATTTTGAACATTCTGACAGCATTTTCATGTTTGAATAGTGAAGTTAGAAAAAAAAATAATGCATGGAAATTGGGGTATGAATACATAATTTTGGAAGTCTGCTTTCACTTCACACTGAGCAGAAAAAAAAATCTTATATGACACTGTGATGACCCCTACTTTTCTCATCATATTTTGATAGTGCAGAGGTTAACAAACAGTAAAATGTAAGTTTCACTTTTTTCATTTAGGTCTCTCTTTGAATGTCAAGCCTTCAAACTTTTATTATTTACCATAGAATAAAGAACAAAAATCAATGGTGGGTTTACACCTTGGTTTAACAAGAGCACCACAACGGGTGCAGACACACATCTTTATAAGAGTCCATTAATGAATGTGTTTATGAAGTTTAGTCACTATAATGTAAGTAGTTTGTTTAGAAACAGAGAACAAACTGAGCTACACATAAAACTTTAAACGGATAATGCAAGTACCGGTATTAACCAAATCCCCAAAATAGGTCAAGGTCAGTGATGTAATGTTTTCAAGTTGATGGTCATCAGTTTACCGAATCAAAAGTTACTGAAAAATAAAATGGACGACAACGACGACAACAATGACGACACCTGTGTCATAACAATAGCTCTTCGTATCTTTTTCTCAAAAAGACGAGCTAAAAATGACACCATTTCGGAAAATTTATGGTTCCATTGTCATCTTTATTTTTGACAATTAAATGGGGCAGGTCAAAATATACGGGGACTTAATGGAGTCCTCGAACTGAAACTACTAATTTCATCTGCTACCTTATATTTTACAACATGACTCCTGTATCACCAAGATATATAAGTACATGTATATACTTAAATACTTAAAAATATAAGAAAAGCAGTCAGGTGATCATGATGTTGGACTGGTTGTAGTGAAACTGCATAAAGGTCCATTGATATTGATTACTCATATAATGTATAAATAACCAGTCAAGATTCAAGTTAGGTTTTTAAGTATTTAAGTAACATTGGTGAAACAGATGTCAGATTTTGTTGTAGGGTGCCATAATAATTTAAAATTTACGTCAATAATGAGATGCCAACATAATGATATAATGATGATGTGTTGTTGTACTACAAACAATAACAGGTGTAATATCTGAACTTTAAAATATTTTCTTCATATACCTCAACAATTGAATTCTGGGTGTTGTATACACATTTAAAAAGTCAGATATTTTGTCTATGGCAGACATAATTGTGGTCTAACATCCGACTAAGATATATGCGAGAAAACAAATTTATAGTTTATAAAAAAAAGAAGAGGTGCCATATATACTATAGGCAGTTAATTTTTTATCCAGGTTAGCCAAACATATTCTGAGAAATACCATAAGCAGTAAGTCTTTCATTGTGAATAACCATATAGTTTCTTAGACTCTAAACAATAAAGTCTCTTAACCATATAGAAAAACTGCCAGCAACAATTCTGCCAACTGTCACAAAAAGTAAAGCAACAGATTTCCAGTCATTCTCTTGCCACATTTAGTCAATTTCAAGACAACTAACTAGGTTATTTTCATTCTATACATAAAAAAATACAGCTCTCTGGGCAAATACAACTTTATTTTCAGTTCTCCAATGAGAATAATTCTTTGCAATAAAGCTCCCAATTTTATGTCACGACTCAAGTGAGATACAAGGTCACAGTATCTGTTATAACAATGGTTCTCCGCAGTCTGTATTTGTTTGTATGGTGTTTAGTGCCGCTTTCAAACAATGTTCAGCTATATTCCGACAAATTAGTCTATTTAAGACAATATTTTGGGCGCTGCAACACTGTAGTATCATGCCACAGAAACATGGTACGATACCCCACCCAGTCACATTACACTGAAACTGGGCTAACCAGACCTACAACTATCCTCTAAATGCTGAGCGACAAGCGAGGAAGTTTCTTGTTTCATTTTTCAAGTTTGAGTCCAGTTTAATGGTCCAAACACATTATGTGAAAAAGTTTGCCAGTTGCTTGTGAAAGGACATTACTCATTAGACAATAAAAACTGGATATGCCATATAATAACCTGTCACTTGTTAAAAAATATCCTTAAGGCCATTATAAATTAATTGCTAGATTATCATCCATTTTTTTCTTTAAAATGGAGAAGACGTGAGGATTTTATTTTATATTTCCATTTTTTATTTTTTATTTTTTTAAGCGGGCAATGATGAAAATCTTGCAATTAATTTATTATGGCCTAAACTCAATGAAAAAGAGGGGGGGGGGGGGGGGGGGGGGGGGGGGGGGGGGGAGGGGGGGGGGGGGGGAGCAGAACAATACAACAGTGTATATTTATAAGTTATGTGTGAGGTTTGTGTTATGAAACAGTTTTAAAGACAATATTTCATATTTCCTGACAATAATCATCTTTGTTTCCATGGGAACCCTTTTAAATAACTGACAGCAACGGACAAATAAAAGAGATATTTTTTTTATCATGAATAGAACGGTGAAGGCCAGGAAGTTGTAAATAATTCTTTATTAATGATATTAATAATGAAATGGCAAATATTGATTTCAACATAGGCCTTTTAGATGTGAGCTCAGTTAAATCACGCCATTGGCTCTCATCAACACTAAACTGAAGATTTGTCAACAGAGAGAGAGAGAGAGAGAGAGAGGAGAGAGAGAGAGAGAGAGAGAGAGAGAGAGAGAGAGAGAGAGAGAGAGAGATAAATGGACAAATGGACAGACGTACTTCTGCTGTTGCAGTATAAAGTATTTTAAAACATGGTTTTATGTTTTTTAATAGTACTAACTTTACCGTGAAAATCAGTTTCATTCCCCAGACATTTTTAACAGAAACATTAAATTTTCATATCAACAGCTCTTTAACTTGTGTTTTAAAAACAAGCAAGTTAGTAATGAAGTTTACAGACCAGCAGCCAGTAAACCCATTAAAGACATGGTCAACTGAGAACTAAAACTAGAGATATATATATTTAAAATTTGAAATCTATTAAATTTCAGTACTGATCATTATTTTACTTCCTAGTCTAATAATAATTTACAATGTCTTGCACTGCATTAGTCTAATGGCAGAGCATCCACCTTGCATGCAAGTGGCTGTAGCATTGGTCTAATGGTAGAGCATCCACCTTGCATGCAAGTGGCTGCAGCATTGGTCTAGTGATAGAGCATCCACCTTGCATGCAAGTGGCTGCAGCATTGGTCTAGTGGTAGAGCATCCACCTTGCATGCAAGTGGCTGCAGCATTGGTCTAGTGGTAGAGCAACCACCTTGCATGCAAGTGGCTGCAGCATTGGTCTAGTGGTAGAGCATCCACCTTGCATGCAAGTGGCTGCAGAATTGGTCTAGTGGTAGAGCATCCACCTTGCATGCAAGTGGCTGCAGCATTGGTCTAGTGGTAGAGCATCCACCTTGCATGCAAGTGGCTGCAGAATTGGTCTAGTGGTAGAGCATCCACCTTGCATGCAAGTGGCTGCAGAATTGGTCTAGTGGTAGAGCATCCGCCTTGCATGCAAGTGGCTGTGGATTCAATCTCCAGCCAGGTCATTTCAAAGGCTCAAAATAATGGTATTATGAAGCTTTGCACTCAGCATTTAGAGGATAGTTCTAGGTCTTGTCGGTTCAGTGTCAGTATAATGTGACTGGGTGGGGTATCATACCATGTATCTGTGGCAGCATACTCCAGTTTGTTAGCACTTAGAATATTGTCTCAAGCAGACACATTCACTGTAATTATGACTGAAAAGCACACCACACCACATACCACACACCACACCACATCACACACAATACACCACACCACACCACACACCACATACCATACACTACAATACAATTTCTTGCATAATTTCTACATGCTGTGTTATCTTGTTTTTCAGAACATATCAATTCATTTGATCTCAATTGCGAAGAAAGCCCAGAACTTATATAAACTACTCTCGAGCCGGCTTCCTGTGTAGAACCAGTACTGAATGTTGTTTTGTTTTAGTGGAAACGTGGCAAGACTGGGATCAAACTTGCAACCTCTGGAGTAAGCGTTCAACACTTTTATCCACTAAACTACCATCCAGCTTCTCTTTCCTTTTTAATAGGGTTTAATGACATATTTCAGGTTATATATTGCATTTCCAGTTTTACTGATGGAAGATATTGCTGTTATCTGTAAATGAAGAACATTTAAATTGAGCTTAATTGATCGGAAATGTATGTAAAACATTAATTTCTGCCAGACAAATTTCATAAAAAAGATCTGACAGCATATAGACATTTTCAACGACAGGCCTTACCATGACAATAGACAATTGTATCTTCAACTTAACCGTATCATGATCACAATGTTTACACGGTACGATGTACAATATAAATGGACCAACTTAATAGAGAGACCCACTATTACCAATTCTAATCAGACCTTGCTGAAAAAGACTCTAATAATGCCCGACATCATGTAATTACTTTAACTGTTTCCATGGCAACCAATCAATACAAAAAAAATAGTGAGTTCCATATTTGAGGAATTTTGCTGTTGGGGTGTGCCCTCATAGAGTCGGATATAGATGAAGTCTGTAGAAAGACAGAGAGGCAATGAGGAGATGACACTTTACATGGAAAACAGGACAGGATCAATTTACTATAATAGTTAGACGGAGACAATCTAAAACATATTCGGATGCGGAAAAAATCGTTGGTAAGATGAGATTTTAGTTCCACATGATTAAGTTCAACGGGTCAATAAGCAAAAGGAACAGAGACGTGGGCAGCGACAAAGTATTGAAATTAAAACAGTTTGAGATTGCAGTTTTATTTTGTAAGGAGTTTGAAAACAGTGGCAGTATTGATAAAGTAAGCAACATATGGGTCTGTTGTTTTTTTGATTTTAATTTGTTGATTATATATTGAATGTAAAAACAAATCAAGCTTTAAGTCATACTGGGTAGAACCAGTACTAGGTATAATGTTGTGGCTATGGTTGTAGTTGTTGATAATTGGTGGCTATGATGCTGATGATGCTGATGTTAATGATGAGGAGTATTGTGGTGGTAAGATTGTGATGATGTTGGTAGTGTTGGTGATGATGATTGTGATGATGTTGATAATGATGGTGGTAGTGTTCGTGATAATGATGATTGTGATGATGTTGATGATGCTGGTAGTGTTGATAATGATGGTGGTAGTGTTCGTGATAATGATGATTGTGATGATGTTGATAATGATGGTGGTAGTGTTCGTGATAATGATGATTGTGATGATGTTGATGATGATGGTTGTGTTGGTGATGATGATGATGATTGTGATGATGTTGATATGATGGTGGTAGTGTTGGTGATGATGATGATTGTGATGATGTTGATGGTGATGGTAGTGTTGATTATTGTGATATGCTGATGATGATGGTAGTGTTGTTGATGATGATGATTGTGATGATGTTGATAATGATGGTAGTGTTGATAATTGTGATATGCTGATGATGATGGTAGTGTTTGTGATGATTATTGTGATGATGCTGATGATGATGGTAGTGTTGGTGATGATGATTGTGATGATGTTGATGATGATGGTAGTGTTGGTGATGATGATTGTGATGATGTTGATGATGATGGTAGTGTTGGAGATGATAAAGATTGTGATGATACTGATGATGGTGGTAGTGTTGGTGATGATGATGACTGTGATGATGTTGATAATGATGGTAGTGTTGGTGATGATTATGATGATGTTGATAATGATGGTGGTAGTGTTGGTGATGATAATGATTGTGATGATGTTGATGATGATTGTATTTATGTTGATAATGATGGCGGTAGTGTTGGTGATGATGATTGTGATGATGTTGATAATGATGGTAGTGTTGGTGATGATGATGATGATTGTGATGATGTTGATGATGATGGTAGTGTTTGTAATGATGGTTGTGATGATGTTGATAATGATGGTAGTGTTGGTGATGATGATGATGATTGTGATGATGCTGATAATGGTGGTAGTGTTGGTGATGATGATGATTGTGATGATGCTGGTAGTGTTGGTGATGATGATGGTAGTGTTGGTGATGATGATGATTGTGATGATGTTGATGATGATGGTAGTGTTGGTGATGATGGTTGTGATGATGTTGATAATGATGGTAGTGTTGGTGATGATGATGATTGTGATGATGTTGATGATGATGGTAGTGTTTGTGATGATGGTTGTGATGCTGTTGATAATGATGGTAGTGTTGGTGATGATGATGATGATTGTGATGATGCTGATAATGGTGGTAGTGTTGGTGATGATGATGATTGTGATGATGCTGGTAGTGTTGGTGATGATGATGATTGTGATGATGTTGATGATGATGGTAGTGTTGGTGATGATGGTTGTGATGATGTTGATAATGATGGTAGTGTTGGTGATGATGATGATTGTGATGATATTGATGATGTTGATAATGATGGTGGTAGTGTTGGTGATGATGATGATTGTGATGATGTTGATAATGATGGTAGTGTTGATGATGATGATGGTTGTGATGATGTTGATGATTGTGGTATTGTTGGTGATGATGATTATTGTGATGATGTTGATAATGATGGACGTGTTGATGATGATGATTATTGTGATGATGTTGATGATGATGGTTGTGTTGGTGATGATGATGATGATTGTGATGACGTTGATGATGGTGGTAGTGTTGGTGATGATAATAATTGTGATGATGTTGATAATGGTGGTAATGTTGGTGATGATTATTGTGATGATGCTGATGATGGTGGTAGTGTTGGTGATGATTATAATTGTGATGATGTTGATGATGATGGTGGTGTTGGTGATGATTATAGTGATGATGTTGATAATGATGGTGGTAGTGTTGGTGTTGATGATGATTGTGATGATGCTGATGATTGTGGTAGTGTATGTGATGATGGTTATTGTGATGTTGATGATGGTGGTAGTGTTTGTGATGATGATGATTGTGATGATGTTGATGATGGTGGTAGTGTTTGTGATGATGATTATTGTGATGATTTGATGATGATGGTAGTGTTGGGGATGATGATTATTGTGATGATGTTGATGATGATGGTAGTGTTGGTCATGTTGATGAATGCTGATGATGATATAAATGATGACATTTAGGACTATTGTGGTGGTGATATGCTGATAATGGTGATTATGACTGTAATGATAATTGTAAAGAAGTTTATGGGGTTAATTACGGATGATGATGATGACGTTTATGATGATGATGATGTTAATATTAACAACAGCCATGTTGGATATGAAATATCAACTAAATCCCTTGAACACTGTTTGAGTAACGTCTCGGACAAGCATAATAAAATATAATAAAGACAGAGCTATAGTTCTTGGACAATGCACTTCCTCCCAATGTCTGCTATCACTGTGTGAAATATGAACCAAATCCCTCGAATGGATCTAGAGTAATCTTTATGACTAGTATACTAAAAGTGATAAATGGGGATAATTGAAAAAATGAAGCATGGTAAAGTTATGGTTCTTAGACACTGCACTTCCTCTTATTGTCCTCTGTCTTGTATGGAGGTTGAGTTAATTTCATTCAGCACTTTTAAGAGTTATGCACAGAAAACGTAAATTTAATAAAAGGAGAAAATTAAAAAAATAAGGTAGAGTTATGGTTCTTGTACACTGCACTTCCACTCAATGTCCCCTGTCATTGTGTGAAGATTCAACAAAATTGCTTGAAGAGTGTTGTACTTATGCTCCAGACAAAAGTGTAATGGACGGACACACATGAACGAACAGATGGACGCATGAACGGATGCAGGGACAGACGGGGGATTATAATAACATTGACCAGTACTATGGTGGTGAGATTATAATAACATTGACCAGTACTATGGTGGTGATATTATAATAACAATTACCAGAGCTATGGTGGTGAGATTCTAATGAAGAGGGGTGGTGGGGATTATTTTTATTTTTATATTTATATTTTTGAATTTATGGTTTTTGAAACCAAACAATACAAATTCATTATTTTTCCCCACTTTAGTGAATATAATATTTACATATGTACAATGCCAACGCTAACGCTAACGCTAACACTAACGCCAACACCAACAAAAACAACATGAGTAGTGAATGTTTTATTCCAGCATGGCAACAGCAGCTCATACTGTAAATTTCCTTTGAGATTTTAGACAATTATTCAAACCTCCCTGAAGAATGCTGAATTGTGAATCCAATTATTGCCTTGTCTCTTGTATTTATTATTCATTTACTGCATCATACGCTTCATCATACAACCATTACATTATTTATCAAACAAGAGGGCCAAGATGGCCCTATATTGCTCACCTGACTGACCTTGAGTCACCCAACTTAGGTAGATTATATAATACTTGATTGTACACTCCGAATTCCAGAAAAACGAGATGGGCGAGTAGTTAGAAGGCTTTTGAAGTTTTACTATAGCTGCCTATATAGTAAACTAGCACCTCACTGTGGCGGTCATGTTTTCTAACAAATCACAACGGCTTGAACAAACTTGGTAAAGGGTCACCTAAGGAACATTTCTGCGAAATTGTTTTAAAATCGATCCAGTGGTTTCTGACAAGAAGATTTTTTAAGTTTTTACTATAGTTTATATAGCAAACTAACCCCACCTCCTGGCTACCATGTTTTTTGACAAATCACTATGGTTTGAACAAAGTTGGTGAAGAGTCCTCCAAGGAACATTTCTGTGAAATTATTTTAAAATTGAGCCAGTAGTTTCTGACTTTTGTTTTTACTAATTAAACTTGCCCCGCCCCCTGGCGGCCATGTTTTATGACGAATCAAGATGGCTTGAACAAACTTGGTAGAGGGTAACCAAAGGAACATTTCGGTGAAGTTATATCAAAATTGGCCCAGTGGTATCAGAGGAGAAGTTGTTAGAAGCTAAAAGTTAACGACAGACGACAGACAACGGACACCAGGCAATCACAAAAGCTCACCTGTGAGCCTTTGGCTCAGGTGAGCTAAAAAAAAAATGACTTGCTTGAAATGATTCCCATAACTGTTCATTCTCCAATACAAAAATTGATATGTTTAGTTAAAACATATTTTATTCACAAATAGTATACAATTACATTCAGGGGTGCAGCGTGGCCGCATGTTCCTCACCCCTAAGGTAGTAGGGTTCATTCATGCTCTAGCGAGAAAGTTTGCCAGTTACTTGCGGAAGGACAGTGTTTGTACTCTTAATTCATTCTGAGGTGTACCTCTCCAATAAAACTGGATATGCCATTTTTAACCTGAAATGTGCTGAAAATGTTATCTAACCCCATTAAAAACAAGAGAGCCAGATTGCCACTAAAGCGCTCACCTGGGCAGAGGACACTGCAGCAATGCTAAATTGTGCATTTTTTATGTTTTAAGGGCCATAAATCAGACATTAATTATTCTATTTGGCCAGTTCCAAATAAAGGTCGTTAAAAATTATTTTGTTTATAATATACAAATAAAAATTCTATTTTCTTCCCAGTTTACTATAGCAGAGCCACTATGCATCACTGTGCATTGAGAAGAAACTTTGTATTGATTAATGGCAGAAGTGGCTTTGCAAATATGGCCACTTAAACCATTTACAGAAAAGAAAACGAGGAACTTATCTGAGACTCTTAAAATGTTCGATAAGCAAGATATGGTTACTCAACACTGAGCAGAAATCAATAGGAAAACGGTCCATCTTGAAGCTGAGCAGAAATCAATAGGCTTATGGTCCATCTTGAAGCATCCATGAAGGCAAGAAGGCATTAAAACATGTCAACAACCATACAGATAAAAGTGTTAAAATAAACATACTACAAAGAAAAGGCAACAGTCAACTTATTGCTCTGTTGGACATTCTAATATAAATTATTACTCAGACTTCAGGTTAGCTCAGTGGGTAGCATGTCTGACCATCAACACTGCCACAGTCTCTGTTATGAAGAATATACGATAGTTCATCTCATCATAATTTGTCTCTCACAGTGCTAATTTAAGTAAGAAAGTCATCAGTTAGTTGAGCAGATGGGTGTGATTGAGTACTGGTTAACCTTCCTCGATCACAGAATGAGCAAACTCTCCAAACTTGAAATCTCAAGATGGTTCAAGGTAACACTATTTAAGTTAAATGATTCATGATACAAGAAGATGGTTAAATATAAAACTGTTTAGGTTAACAATTTCTCGAAACAATGGAAGATAGTTCAATGAAAAACTATTGGGTTAACCAATTTTTAAAAAAAAAAAAGGAAGATAGTTTAAGGTAAAAATATTAAGGTTTACCAATTCCCAAAACAAGAAAATGGTTCAATGTAAAACTGTTGAGTAAACCATTTCTATAAGGACAAATATGATTCAAGGTGTAACTATTAACATTAACCAATTGTCAGGAAGATGATTAAATGTAAAACTATCTAAGTTAACCAGTTCTCTAAAGATGAAGATGGTTAAAGGTTCAGCTATTTAGGTTAACCAATTATCTGAAGAGGAAAATGGTTAAAGGTTAAGCTATCTAGGTTAACCGATTCTCTGAAGAGGAAAATGGTTTAAGGTTAAGCTATCTAGGTTAACCAATTCTCTGAAGAGGAAATGGTTTAAGGTTAGGCTATTTAGGTTAACCAATTATCTGAAGAGGAAAATGGTTAAAGGTTAAGCTATCTAGGTTAACCAATTCTCTGAAGAGGAAGATGGATAAAGGTTAAGCTATTTATATAACCATTTCTCTACTGAGGAAGATGGTTCAATGTATATCAAAATAAAGAATGAAGTAAAATCAGTTTGCCTTCAATCTGCCAAATTCCTTATACCACATAATAAAACCTATATAACCTACATAATGAATAACTAGCATAGTAGACTGGATGATAAAACCTTTGCAGACGACAAAAACACAAATCATGTGAAACTAACATGCCCATGTTACATCTTCCTCCACAATGCAAATGACTATATTTAAACTGCCCTTTCTCTTTCCAGATTAATCCCTTTCTTTCATGTTAACGTTTACTAATGTATTTAAAGACGTCATATCATGCAAACATGAATGTCTCTGAAGCTTTCAACGAATCCGTGGACGCGGTTTACCGTTTTAATGGACGAGTGTCATGCACAAGTTATAAACTGATGTTTCTTAACAGCACAAACAAGATCGTAAAAATTATTTAAGTTAAACGTTGCTATCGTAAGTCGTAAATATCTAAATGAGTACGACATTATTAAAATTGTAGACACTGTTTTTGGCAACTACATGTCTGAAGCAGCCATGTTTGCTTCTTGTCCTTAAAACAGCATATGAAGGACTTGGTGCAAACCTGGTCTAACTCAATATTGACCAAAAAGGTAGATAGTCTAGTTTTGAACTAAATGGATCCTGGATTTTCTGTCGGGTTTGTCCACAAATAATATTGTGAGATTGGGATTAAAAGGGAATTTATCAGGATTTTTTAAACTTCTAAAATTGGGTAAAAAAAAATATTTTTCAATATAATTATCATGCCTATATCATATACTTACTGACCCCGTATTGCCAAAAGGATATCTTTGTAAACATGCAAAAATAAAAAATTGAAAAAATATTTTGGTTAGGTGCCTATGTTAGACTAAAATAGATTTCCCGCTTAAAATTGCAACATATTTTGTGACATATTATAAATATGAGTCATGCGATTTCATTTTGATTTTAATTTGAGCTGTTATACTAGAAGTAAAATTTGTTTCACATCTTAGAAAGAATCTGAATGACGATACCAAGGTCATCAAGCAGTATTTAAGTGCTGTCTATTTCTAGAATGGGGATTTTGTTTCAAGTTTACCACTCAAATTTAAATATTGATTTTGTCACAGTTTGGTGGATGTAATATACCAAACCATTTTGGTTTTGTCACAGTTTGGTGGAAGTGACATAACAGTCACAGTTTGGTCGATGTGATGTACCAAACTATTTGGGTTTTGTCACAGTTTGGTGGAAGTGACATAACAGTCACAGTTTGGTCGATGTGACATACCAGTAACAGTTTGGTCGATGTGACATACCAGTCACAGTTTGGTGGATGTGACGTACCAAACTATTTGGGTTTTGTCACAGTTTGGTGGAAGTGACAACAGTCACAGTTTGGTTGATGTGACATACCAGTCACAGTTTAGTCGATGTGACATACCAGTCACAGTTTGGTGAATGTGACATACCAGTCACATGTTGGTGGATGTGACATACCAGTCACAGTTTGGTCGATGTGACATACCAAACCATTTGGGTTTTGTCACAGTTTGGTGGAAGTGACATAACAGTCACAGTTTGGTCGATGTGACATACCAGTCATAGTTTGGTCGATGTGACATACCAGTCACAGTTTGGTGAATGTGATGTACCAGTCACAGTTTGGTGGATGTGACATACCAGTCACAGTTTGGTTGATGCGACATACCAAACCATTTGGGTTTTGTCACAGTTTGGTGGAAGTGACACAACAGTCACAGTTTGGTTGATGTGACATACCAGTCACAGTTTGGTGGATGTGACATACAAGTCACAGTTTGGTGGATGTGACATACCAGTCACAGTTTGGTGGATGTGACATTTGGGTTTTGGTTATCAATGATAATGAGATGCTCTTTAAACTTTTTTTTATAATAATCTTATTTTTGAAGACATTTTGTAAATTGGTTTAGATACTACTTACACTTACAAACACAATCTTTTAACAAGGCTATTCTTTTTTATTGTCACCATTTTAGAATAAATTTGTAAATCCCAGACTGAGGACATATATATTTATAACAACAAGTTTATATTCTGTATTTGACAACAATGCTCATGTCATCTTCCGCCTTTACTACATCCTTCATCGTTAAATAACAAGTTTGTGACTCTGGGAAATAATTGCTAAATTTCAAAACAATCCTTAAAACTAATATAGACATCAAGTATAATTAATACCTTACAACTATAAAATGAAGACCACGAAAACACTCTATGATGTCTTTCTTTGTACTAACTTAGTGCACACACCTCAGTGATCTATAAGGCTCTAGCAAAAATGACGCCACACCATAATTCTTTCAAAAGTATTACACGAGTATAAAATTTGTAAAAAGAGTGTCCTATAAGAAATAACGAGACAATTTCATCTGTCACATTAATTTTTTTTTTATCACAAATGAGCTATCCTGGATGAGTTAGTTGAGTACCAGACTAGGTGAACAGTGCATGACTATACCCTTGGTCACTGCACAACTATACCTGGGGTCACTGCATGACTATACACTGGGTCACTGCACAACTATACCCCGGGTCACTGCACAACTATACCCCAGATCACTGCATGACTATACCCCAGGTTACTGCATGATTATACCCTAGGTAACTGCATGATTATACCCTAGGTAACTGCATGACTATACTCTGGGTCACTGCACAATTATACCCAAGGTCACTGCATGACTTTACCCCAGGTCACTGCATGACTATACCCCATGTCACTTCACAACTATACTCCAGGCCACTGCATGACTATATCCCGGGTCACTGCATGGCTATTATCCCAGGTCACTGCATGACTATACCCTGGGTCACTGCATGTCACTATACCTCAGGTCACTGCATGACTATACTCCAGGCCACTGCATGACTATATCCCGGGTCACTGCATGGCTATTATCCCAGGTCACTGCACGACTATACCCTGGGTCACTGCATATCACTATACCTCAGGTCACTGCATGACTATAAACTGGGTCACTGCACAACTATACCCAGGGTCACTGCACGACTATACCCCAGGACAAAAGTAAGCGCAGATCTTGAAATATCGCTTGGACCACACAACCACGAAAAACCAAAATGTTCATCATATAAAATTCATTCCTTTACAAGATTTATATGTTAAATGTCACTACACAGTTGTTATTGGTCTGTCCAGCTTCTACGTAATGGACACAAACTTGAGGTGATCTATTAGATGCGCTTAACATGATAAAAAATGTACGTACCCCTGTGCTGACTAGAGACAACATTATTCGTTCGTTTAATGCCAGGGTTTCCCCGCCCTTCATCTTGATTCGTTTCTTATCGAGACATTTCATGGCGTACCTGTAAATAAAAATATCATATGCTTACGTATTACATTATATGATAAAGCCGGGTAAGATAAACTCCTGCTTTATCGACAAGGATGTTTATCTTGCAACAACACACAAATTGATGATGTCATTGTTTTTGCATTGTGCTAAACCCGCATTTTTCTTAAACATTTTTTCCATCATCAATAAACTATTTATTCGTCAGTAAATTTGTAAATATAAACTACTCATTATAACTGAGTAGAACAGTTTTCAGGTGCATTTGCCGCAGATGTACTGTACACGCAGGTTTTTACTCGCTTATATCTAAAATCAATTGTTGCTTTATTCATAGAAATAAATAAAACAATACAAATAATGACATGACAAATACACTCAGGGACTTTGAAAATGTACCACTTACATACAGGTAATTTTAATGCAAAAAATGTCATACGAGTGCATTGGAAGTTTAAATGCGTTAAAAACATAATTTCTGTCTTCTACTGTAAAAATTTCATGACTGGGACTTAAATTTTGTATGCATTTTTTTTCTATTTTTCAAAGCTTCCTCCAAAAGTGAAAGTTCACAGGTCTCAATAACGAGTGTATGAACCATTTGCCTGGATACATGCGTCCGGTTTTTATGTCTGTGAATATTCACTTTCACATATGGGTCAATATTCTAGGCACTGCCACACTGGAATATCATGCCACCAACATGATACCCCATTCAGTCACATTATACTGAAACTGACCCAACCAGACCTAGAATTATCCTCTAAATGCATTTTTCAAGTCTTTGGTATGACCCGACCTGAGATTGAACCCACAACCTTCCGCATGTGAGGCAGATGCTCTACCCCTAAACCACTGCTGTGGTTTTATATGGATCTACCACTGACTTACTTGTTTGTTTGTCTATGGGTTTTACGCCTTTCTTAAACAGTATTTTACTTATTTAACAGTTGTCAAAGCACGTTTTCAATGTTCCTGGGATCTGTTAAGCAATTAACCAGTACCAAGTTGCTGACTATTAACCCACATATTCAGAGGTGGGAGATTCATGACCGTAAAACAGAGTGATTCGATCTAATAACCCCTGGATTGACAGTCAGAAGCGATACAAACTGAGCTCGCCATACCCTGCAATGGTCTACCACCACTGGCAGATCCAGAGTGAAGGTGGATCAAACCCTAACTGGGATTCCCCAAACATTTAATGTAAGCTTTTTCATTTTCAACACTGCTTCCTATTTCCAATCACCTTTATACCACCTCCACCCACTCCCCCTCGATGAACCACACCCGATCAAAATTTCTGGATCCACCCATATGTATCACTGTACTCAAATGAAATGATTTGTGTTTTTTTTTAATGATATCAAATATCAACATAACATATCAATACATATTATACATCTCTATTGACATTACAAAATATCCTTTTAGTTATATATTATATTTCACCACATAAAATTATTCAAGTAAGGTGAGCTGAAAATGCTTTTAAAAGCAAACCAATTTTTATCATATATGAACCAAATGTAATAAAGCATGGAACAATGTATGTATATCAAGAAGCCTTGAGCAAACTGACCGATTAAAATTAAGTTGCGATGGTTAACGGATACAGATATGGAAACCATATACCGGTACAGAATTTTGTATGTTTTAATGTTTTCAGAATTAACAAGGGACTTCTCAGATGCTGAAGTTCACAAATTAATTATTGATGATATGGATGGACAAGAGTTTCTGAGGTGTGAACTGCTCCCACTGTGCCAATATGACAGTGATTTGAATGTATGTTTTAATGTTTTCAGAATCAACAAGAGACTCACTCGTGAACTTTGCACTTCTGCAGAAATGATGTTCACAAATTATTTGTTGATGATATAAAGGACAAGTGTTTTTGAAGTGTAAACTGCTCTACTGTGTCAATATGACATTTATCTCAATGTATGCTTTATATGTTTTTAGAATCAACAAGGATCTCAACCCATGCACTTCCCCAGACCAAATGTTCACAAAATAATTGTTGATGATATCTGGAAAACCGAAAGTACATCATTCAGGCATGATTTACTGGGAAAAACTGTTTTAACCGAATTTTAAAATTTTGAAAAAATTCAGATATTCTCCCTTTAAACATGCTGAAACAGGAACTGGATACGCCATATAATTATGCCGTGGCCAATTATATCAACCATGTTTTAATATCGAACCTTAATTACACAAGAGAGACATAATAACAGGTCTCAATGTGATGGATAGCATAGGCCAACCGGACTGAAAATGCATTCAATTTATTAATTGAAATCTGAATCAGTGCTCAACAATATTGGAGAAAAAAAATGAATGATCACTTATAAAGAAAGTGATAACCCATTTCAGGAAATTGAAACTGCCTTCCTCCCATCCCCCCACCCCCATCTCCCCCACACCTGACCTTTATCAAAACGAAAATATAAATAGACCATTCTTAATATTGCTCATGAATATGCATTATTTACACCAGAATGAGGCTAGGAGCACATCAGATTTGAGAAAGTCTTTCAGGAAATCTGATGAAGAAAAAATACCAGTATATCAAAAGTGACTTTGATCTTTGACACAATAAAAAATACAATGATCATGAAACCCACCAGGCTTCAGCTAGTATGCAGTGTCTTGTGGTGGAATCTTATTGAGATCCTTCTTACTAAAGTTCATATTAAATATAGGTAAAGGTCTGTATGGAACAAACAGAAAAATGACCTACTGACAGGGCTCAAACTGGGTCTGAATTTTAGGGAGAAGTGACTTCTCCTTCATCCAAAAAAAAGGAGAAGTGGAGAAAAAATAGGGAGAAGTGGTAAATTTCGTCACGCGGTTAAACGCGTGAAAACGAAGTTTCATTAAATTAATGCTATGTCATTATGTGTGTTTTTGTTTTTTATTGTTTTTATAATGTTTTATATTGTTCTTGATTTATATCAAATGTGTTGGTTGACTCCCTTCTTGTCTTTTATCTGATGTTGTAAATAAGGAGTTAGTTTTTGTGTGATATATTCTTAAAGAACAGGGAGTTTAACTTTCTGAATAAAGATACAGCTAAATGCACTTTCATGGTAGGAGTATTCTTCATGCCACTCATTATTGTTTAATTTTCTTTTTTGCAAAAAACATGGAACACTAGTACCTGGTAAAAGCAGAAGATAAATGCTATTTATCTATAACTTTATCTCCGAAAGAGTAATCAAAAACATATTTCTCTTTCACATATCGTTTTTATTTTTTACCAAATAAACACTTTTTTATTAAAATGCAAAACATAATCATAAGTTCATAAAACATACATTAAACACACATTTTTTAAATTTCAGATGCTGTGTTACATGCTATCCCCACTGCAGTCTACACACTGCTTAAACTAACTGTTTCTTACTTGACCTTCTTAATTCCCATTTATAAATATTTCGTACTTTCTGTTGTTTCCAATATTTCAAGGCTCTTTGGAAGTCAAACTTTGTAGTTATAGGTCGGATCACAAATATTTAGAGTAATTAAACCATCTGATTTAAACGAACAAATTGAGTAGCAAAACAATTTTTTTTATGTGAATTCTATACATCGCTCACGGACACCGAATTAACAGTTGTTATAATCGATTCAGTTCAATTTGTTTATTTCGACTCGAACATATTTATAGACAACAGTTAGCGGCAACATAATTATCAATACCTCTTTAATCATCGGTAATTTCTAAAAATCAAACGCGCAAATTATTCAGTTTGAGCGTATAATTCAGAATTGAATTACACTCTATGCATCTCGCAAACACAAAGGTTGATTATGTCATGCGTGGAAAGTTACTTTGTTCATGGAAAATTTTGATTGACAGTTGAAAAAAATGATCCGTTTCAATTAGACGCTGGATGTTTTAACTTTATGCAAAGGAAACCTTGATCTTGGTCAGCCAAACGATTGTATTGCCTAGCAACCTACACGATGTAGGCATGGGGTGTAAACATATATGCCGAAAATTGCCAGGGGATATTTGGATCGGAAGTAACCGATTATTGCAATTTGCATTCCCACATGTGTGGCGACACTTACCCACGGATTAGAGATTATACGAAATATTACTTTTAGTTGTAATTTGCACTTCGCTAGCATCCAGAAAAAAAGCGATGTTGTTAATTTTAAGGCGACTTAAAACTTCGCCGTGACCAAAAAAAAAGCGAAGTGACGGAGAAAAAAGCGACTTTGTCGCCCACGTCGCCCTCTAGTTTGAGCCCTGTACTGAACGATGTACTACTAGTAGGTTAAAACACAATCCCCATCATCCTCAACTCTTTTTTTCATTCCAAAACTTAAAATTTTCTAACATCACTTAGTCTTCCACCAATAAAAGTACTTACATTTTCCCTGTGTCAGCTTTTCGACATCCGTACACCTCCCCAAAACCACCCCGACCGATAATTCTATGTACACTGAAGTCATTCATAGTAAGCTGAAAATAGAAAATAAAATGTGAAAGATAAAAACTGTATGTTGATAAATAAATTGTAATATAATATTACATCATAAAATGATGTTGGTCATTAGCCCAAAACCACATGTCAACTGACTGCCGCGAAAGCGATATCACTCCACCCACTGACCACATGTCATTGTTTGTCCAAGTAAATTCAATGTAATACAATGTAGAGTTTACTTTGAGACGGTTACCGTATCTATGGAAAATAGTGGTCTTGGAAACAATTTTCATGATTGTGACCTTGACCTTTAATTTAATATTTAATAACCTGAAAGTCAATATTTGTGGAAGGAAATTTCATGTGACCTTCACTTTTCATTAAATAGTTAATAATCTGGAAGTCAATATTTTTATAAGGTAATTTTCATGATTGTGACCTTGATCTTCACAGTGACCTTATCATTTAATTGTTTGTGTTTCTGACCTTTGCATGAATGATCTGGGAACCAATCTTAAAAACAATGTTTGGTCTCCCTGGTGTTTCAATTATCTCATGAAGGTCACTGTGGTGTGGGAACCTTAGAGAGTGATGAGATGTTGTACCATCAGAAAAAAGCAATATTAAGAATCATAAAAACATGCAGACACAAAAATAATCCCCACAGGGTCCCCATTAAGTCTTATCTAAAGATGAATTGCTCCCCATAAAAAAAGTATTTCAGATTTCATTTTGCACCAAAGTGTTATTCCTAAAGGCAACCATGTTGTTCTGTTTAACACCACATCTTAAAACATTCTCTCTTCCTCTTTTTTCTCTCAATCTTTTAGCAATTACATCTTCACAATCTTGACACATCAAACAGATGGAACTAAAATGCCTTCAAATGACAAAGATCAAATTGATCTCTGTCCTGTAAGTGACAGATCATGCTCCTTTTGAACTAGGAGGAATTAATTTCCTATTTCTATATTAAACTGACTGACAGATTTGGTTCAATATAAATAACTTAAAACAACTAATGAGACCAATGTATGTCCAAAGAGACCTGTAAGTACACTGCGGTCCTGATATTACGCGAAACTCAATATGATGAGTTGTTTCTATGGCTCCCAGGAATTGTGTTATATGGTCAAACCTGTATAAGAGATTTCCTCTATTAAACAGCCACCTGTCTTAAGCAACAATATTTTCTATTTTCCATTGCTATGCTTTCAGAGTAAAATAACCTGTATTAAGTAACAACATGTCTTAAAGGGCCACTTTTACTCCTGCCCTCGATTGGCTGCTTAAGACAGGTTTGACTGTCTCGGGACCGCAGGGTAAAATGGACTTTCCTGTACCAGAAACAGTAATAATGGTCTTAAAAACAACATGTCTTCCTGCAAGGTAAATAATTTGTGTGGTACTGGTACAAATTATATCTTTCCCTTTCAATGAGTAGAGATCCTCAGAATGAGGGTCATGTCCAGTTGACCATGTTTCTGTCATGTTAATTATTGCAGTTAAATTACTATTACTCTTGTGTGGGTCTCGGGCCCTGCAGAAAGGAAGTGGAAATGATCACTGCGACTCACATGTGTCATGAAAAGTAGAAGATACAGAAGGTGCTGGTACTCAGCAGCTAGACACAGATCAAGGTCCTATTTTATTCAGTATTTTATAGTTTATTACAATTGTTAGTTAATGTGTTTTTTTTTTTACTCGATACCATATTCCTCTGTATAAATGTGCTCACCCCACTAATAAGCTCCCCCACCCCCTCTACCGATATGCCCAAGAAAAAAAATAGTAACTAGCAAACTTTTTCATAAAAAAGTTTTTGCACTGATCTGGACTTGAACCCATGGCCACAATGCTGAGAGGTTAAAGGTCATTAGGTTTGAGAAGTAATTAAAAGGCAAATATTGGCAAACTACATGTTAAAACTGCAAATGGAGACTTTCTCTATATGTTACGCACATAAAAATAGTGTGTGTGTACTGATCCAGTGCCATAGTTAGCCTAAGAGCTATTAAATTAACACTAAATAACATATTGACAATTTATACTTTATGGGCGACGCCAAACAGTACTTTCAATAGTTACCCAATCAGTTGTAAACTATGCATCTTTACACAACTATTTATAACATCGCGATTTACGAAGGTGGATAAAAATACCAAAGACAGTTCGTCCAAAATGGAAAGGTAAACAAATCAAAATGATTTAGCTTCTGAAAACAGACACATATAATAAAGTGGCAATACATAATTATATACACCTCACATTAACTGTCTGTTCCAAATTACAACGTTTCTTTAAACCAATCTTTATTATATAATGTTTGCAATCAGAATCCAATAACTAATTAGCACTAAAACCTTAAATTACACTAATTGTTTAGATAAGCTTGGTTGCCCTGTAACCTCAGAGCCTATATGAAGTTCATTTTCAAGTTCGCTTCCTGGGCAGAGCTGACTATCAATCCAGGGGTCGTGAGTTTGAATCCCCCGCCCGGCAACAGTCTCCATGATGATTGATATACGACATTGTGTCTCATTATCATTCGTCTTTCACCACTGATTCAAGTGGGAAAGTTATCAGTTACTTGCGGAGATGGGGTGTGCTCGAGTACTGGTTAATCCCAGGAAACAGTGGTTAGGTTAACTGATCGTCTGTTTGCCCTCGATGGCATAAAAATGCCGCTAAATATTCAATCAATCAATCCTGGGCAGAACCAGTACCCAGTGTTATTTAAGAGAGGCCAATGAGCCGAGCTGGGGATTGAACCTGCAACCTCTAGCACAAATGGCATAATCATTCCTTGGTTATTAAACACAATATTGAAGTGGAGTTTTCCAGTTATTGAAAAAGTAATACTTTTATTAAAAATGAACTATTTATTTAATTTCTCCAATAAATGTGACCATGGGACATGGATGCTCCCGCTACAGGTATATGTTAGTAAATTTTACCCAAAAAAAATGATGTTGAAAAGAGGGTTGAAAATTTTGAACAACACTAAAAAGTATCAAACTTGGCCTGTACTTTATAATTATACAGTTACACACCAAATATTAATTAAATACACAAGGGTTATGCCCTTGGAAACAGAAACAAAGCTAAGGTTCTGAATACAAGGGGTGTAAAATGTTTTAAGACTACCGGTCCTGCAGGACTAATGTCTAATGTGTGTGGTGGGAGAGGATTTTATTTATTTATTTTTTTTTTTTTTTATTTATATTTTTTTTATAAAATAAAAAGAGTCGGGGCTGCATGAAAACTAGGGGGCTGGTGGGGATGATAGTTAAGCATTTAATTTAAAATGGCCTTATGACCATCTTCGTTGGTTTATATTTTAGATTATATTTTAATTACACTTTGTGGGGAGAAAAGTGCTGTCTGCAAAAACATTACATCTGAAAAAAAAACCCCAACAATCCTGATTGTTTGACTGATTTATAATTATTTATCATTGTCAAACAGCAGTCTACACAGTCTTATTTGTTTCCTGGCAACATGCATCTGTTCATCATGATTTATAAAGTGTCTAGTGATGTAGATATTGTTTTGTTAAATTTTGCAATCAAGGAACTAATTTTACATTATTTTTTTCGCATTTTGGCATAATAATGCAGTAGAAACTACACACCCATGCAGTCAGACTGGCATTTACAAATTCTCACTCCCTTGACTTAAGATTTACAGACATTCACTACGGGGGAAAAGGTCATAATAAATTAATTTCAAGTTTCCATTCATGGCAGCCCCCGTTTTTTTATACTTCCTGACATAAATCATCCCACTGGTGTAAAATGGTACCAAATGCCCTCTTATTTCATAATACACTTGGTACCTTATTGCACCAATCAGAAATGATATATAATTGTGGTCCTGGTTGTAAAATTATTTTTTTTATTATTTCAATGAAAACCGCTATTTGCCAAAACGTCGCCACATTTTTAATTAAACCCTTTGATCTTTATAATGATTTTTTAGATTTCATTCCCAATATGACACTGCTATTTGAAAATCTGAAATATAAAATAAATTGCACCCTTGCCTGTATTTTGAAATAAATTTTGACCAAAAAAAATAATCTAGCAATTAATTCATTATGGCCTTAAAGATAAATTGATCAAAATTGCAAAGTGTCCCTTTAAGTATTGACAAATTAAACTACAACATACTTCATAATAGTTCGTGAATTCTAAGTCACAACATCTAGGTAATTCATCATTAGAAAATGTAATAAAGCAATATCATGTGTGATTATCACAGAGTAGCTATCACAAAAAGTTGTTAAGCGTTCAGCAGCATGTGCCTGCGAAATACAACTCTCAGATAAAAGTACAGATAATTATATCTCATGGGCTGCTATTTTTTATTTTAACTCCTCATTTCAAGAAATAATAGATTAATTTAGCTCAGCAATTTCTCATACAATCAATTTTAATGGTAGTAATTTATCAAGAAGTAATTCAATGATATGATACATTTGTATGGGCATTTTTTTACCTTTTTTGCATTATTTAACAGTAGTTAGGACACTTAATCTTCATGCATTTCTGGGATTACCTAGGTCTGCAAGTCACTGACTACTTCTCCACATAATCAGAGGTGGGAGACTTACAATTGTAGAATAAAGTTCATGACCAATCATCACAAAGACATGTGGCTGGGCGGGCATATGAGCTCAGTACTTCTGGATTTATAGTCAGATGCATTACTGACAGAGCTATGCTGAGCCTGTCTCAATGACAGGATAGGTAATGTGAAGATTCCATGAAGTTCACCATATTTCATCCAAAGAATGTTAAAAAAAATCTTACCATTATTTAAATCCCTATAAAATCTCCAAGAAAAAAGTATACAAATCCATAACTGCTTCCTGGTCCATAACATTGGTAAGATCGAGTTTATTATAGCTGCAAAAGTTGGCAAAATACTCTTTTTTTTTTTAAATGGGATCTAACAGAAATATATGCTATCTTTCAATAAAAAATATTGTACTGCTGTGTGGGTTACATTTATTTTTGTTTTAAAAAAGTTTACAGGAAAGTGGGTCAGAATTAAATAGGGATTTTTTTTTTATTTCACTCACGATTACAGCAGGCATGACATACCATTAACTGTTTTCTCCTTGAAACAGTCTAATGTAACATGCCAGACATTTTTGGTTATAAGGATTCTTGGACAGTCGTGAAAAAAATCAGTACAATTTATAAAATGGAGAAATAATTTGTCACGAATGGAACATAAGAAATCAAATTTGGATGTTATTTTCTTTTTTTGAGATTATGTATATTAATTTTGGTAATTATGATTTTATGGGGGGGGGGGGGGGGGGGGGGGGGGGTATGGGGTGTAAATTCACAGTTCCTTTTACTTCCTTCACACTTGATATCATTGTAATAGGAACAAAAAAAAGGAGAGTTGAACAAATTTTTACAAACAGAAAAAGGGAACAAAAAAAAATTAAAATAAAAAATGTCTAAAGAAAACATCGAAACCACTACTCCATATAAACATTCATTACAGCAATCAATTCTTAATGTTATTTAAAACAACTAAATGTAACTCTAACACATATTTTCAATTTAGAAAATTCATTCCGAGGAATCTTTATTAGTTTATACTACCATAATTTATTTTAGCTCGATTGGGAAGAAAGCTCAAAGCTTACAAGAAACGGTTTTCAGACTGCTATACCTGCGTAGAAGCAATACTAAATGCTGTATTTTGAGAGGCCGTCGAGATCTTTATTATTACATTTTAAATGGACACAACAATTTTCGTGACTTTTCACCTAACACTATTAATTTTCTGCATGATGCGTATTTGAAAGTAGGACACATACTATATTGCAAAGGGGAATAACTCTTGCAAATTGTTGAAAGTATGAATATTTATCATCCTTTTCGTGCCATCCATCGAGAGCTAACTAACCACTTTGAATATTTAGTGTCATTTTGATGCTATCAAGGGCTAACTAACCATTTTCCTGATGTCCTGGATAACCACTACTGAAGCCCACCCATCACTGCAAGTAACTCACTCACTCACGATAACTTTCCCATTTGAATCAGTGCAAGAGGAATGACAATGAGATGCAATGTCGTTTATCAATCTTCAAGGTCACAGTACCCAGGTGGAGATATGAGTTCAAGATTGATAGTCAGACGTGCTACCTACTGAGCTAGCTGGACATGGTTAAAAGGCACCATATTTTGCATATTTATGGTCATATATGACAAAAAGTATAGTAAATATTTTATTTTAGTAAGTTTTTATCGGTATGACAGAAAAAAATTCCAAAGAAATTTGGGTTTTTTTAAGAATTTTTACACAGATGCTCAAAACAAAGTTCATGACCTAACATCACATAATTCAGTTGTCATAATCACAATTCTAACAGAAAGATTAAGATAGGACATTTTTTTCAAACATAAAATCATGACTAATGTATAAACCTATTGTGATAAAATGTTCATAGGATTAATCATCAGGGTATGCAGAGTAACTGGGACACCGAGTATAATCACCATGGATGTACATATAAACAGAATGGTGGCGCCCGATTTGAAATGGCTCCTCCCTATAAAAGTCTGACACCCGATGTGAAGGAAATAATCAAAGCTTTGTCTAATGATGGGTTTTCGCACAAAGAGATACTTGAAATAACTGGTAAGGCCATTAAAAATTAATTGCTATTATATTTTTTGGATTGAGCTCAGCCGGGGCACAAACCGCTCCCCAAACAATGAGAGGTAAGTGGCGACAAACTATGAAAGTTTCTTTGACCACTCAGCCATGGAGGGCCCTCACAACAAACAGAAATAACAGAATCACTGCTATGTCCTTCTGCTATTCATCAAATAGGCGAGGGACAATTAATTGATTAGTCAGACAGTAAGGTGTTATATCACTCAGCCATGGAGGGCCCTCACAACAAACAGAAATAACGGAACCACTGCTATGTCCCTCTGCTATTCATCAAATAGGCTGGGGACAATTAACTGATTGGTCAGACAGTAAGGTGTTATATCACTCAGCCATGGAGGGCCCTCACAACAAACAGAAATAACGGAACCATTGCTATGTCCCTCTGCTATTCATCAAATAGGCGAGGGACAATTAATTGATTAGTCAGACAGTAAGGTGTTATATCACTCAGCCATGGAGGGCCCTCACAACAAACAGAAATAACGGAACCATTGCTATGTCCCTCTGCTATTCATCAAATAGGCGAGGGACAATTAATTGATTAGTCAGACAGTAAGGCGTTATATCACTCAGCCATGGAGGGCCCTCACAACAAACAGAAATAACGGAACCATTGCTATGTCCCTCTGCTATTCATCAAATAGGCGAGGGACAATTAACTGATTAGTCATACAGTAAGGTGTTATATCACTCAGCCATGGAGGGCCCTCACAACAAACAGAAATAACGGAACCACTGCTATGTCCCTCTGCTATTCATCAAATAGGCTGGGGACAATTAACTGATTGGTCAGACAGTAAGGTGTTATATCACTCAGCCATGGAGGGCCCTCACAACAAACAGAAATAACGGAACCATTGCTATGTCCCTCTGCTATTCATCAAATAGGCGAGGGACAATTAACTGATTAGTCAGACAGTAAGGTGTTATATCACTCAGCCATGGAGGGCCCTCACAACAAACAGAAATAACAGAACCATTGCTATGTCCTTCTGCTATTCATCAAATAGGCGAGGAACAATTAATTGATTAGTCAGACAGTAAGGTGTTATATCACTCAGCCATGGAGGGCCCTCACAACAAACAGAAATAACAGAACCATTGCTATGTCCCTCTGCTATTCATCAAATAGGCGAGGGACAATTAATTGATTAGTTAGACAATAAGGTGATTTCATGCATGAATACATTATTTTTCTCCTATTCTATAAACTTGATTCAAATAATCGTACCAGACAAATATTTATGTGCAGGCAAGTAGGCTTAATTAATGCTGTATAACAACAATGGCTGCGAGTCGTTACATTAAAGCAACTCATTTTCAGAAGATAGCAATCAATACAAAGCACATTTGACATCCAATCAGTGGACAGGAAGTCAGACTGGCACAAAATTATTACAGATACTGGCCAAACAAGACAAGTGGGTCCGCACAATATGTGTTTATGAGCTTAAGCTGGTGTGAGTGATTAGGGATAATTGAAAGGTTTTGTATAGGAGCAAATTGTGCCACTGACAAGCTTTGTACGGGTAATCATTGGACATGAATACAGATAATGTGACATAAACAGATGACAATCCGACAATTTCTCCCAGAGTTCCTTGCTTTATTCAGACATCAGAAACTTTGAATAAACTTGCTTCTAATAAACTGAACCAGTCTACTGTACCGTACTGTACTGTACTGTACTGTACTGTACTGTACTGTACTGTACTGTACTGTACTGTACTGTACTGTAATGTATCGTGTTGTACAGTGTTTAGCATCATTTTCAACATTTTTATGTCATATCACATTATCAAGCTGGCTGATTGAGATACAATGGACTACCATGTCAGACACTTGGTTTGATACTCTGCCCAGTCCCATTATGCGGACATCAGACATACTAGATGCAGAACTATCCCCCATTATATGCTTAATGGCAAGCGAGGACATTTCTAGTTCAATTTTTAAATTATTGGTATGACCCAGCTACTAGGGCCGAACCCTTCCACATGCAAGTCAGATGCTTTACCACTAGACTACTGCTGGTCAGGAAACTAGTCTACAATAATGACAGCTTAAATGCTTTTTACAGTAGTTATATTTAGCATAAACTTAAGCATACATGTATCGGTAAGTACTTACCCAGGGTTCCCTGTGCTATATTCAAGTCACCCTGGTTTACATCGTGTTTTTTTTTTTTGGTAAGAATCTTGCAATATCTAAACTATGCATACATTTTACAACAATAGGCACAAGAGGGCCTGAATTGCTCTACTTGTGACAATGGAAAGATGAACATTTCAGTGGAAATGTTTTTTGTAAGTTTCTCTCCAACAAATCTTTTTGGAAACTACCATGCAAGACTAGATGTAAAATATTTAAGGTCTAGGCCTTGAACTTCCAGAGAAAATATTTTTTAAGTTTCACTTAAAATGTGCTTATAATCTCTGTGGCGGGGGCATTTGTGGTTGAATCACGCTGGTTCAAGAACTCGTACGAGATCTTGTGGCTATATAACTGGTTAAGATTCAATGAAAAATTAAAGTGCTATCATGTCTACAAGAAAAAGGGTAACGGACGGATGATGACGGATAATTTACCATGACATATGCCCTGCTGGCCTTTGGCCAGTAGAGCTAACAAATTGAAAACATGGCAAATTTAAATTATTTCTTCATACCAGATTTGAATTTGATCTTCTGCAGAATGTTTTAATATGAACTTTTAAACTAGCCAGGATAGATTAGCTCAGTTGGTAGCACATCTGACTATCAATCCAAGGCTTGTCAGTTATAATCCCCGCCTGGCAACAGTCTCTGTTATAATTGATGATATAAAACATTTTGTCTCATTATCATTCATCTCTCACCGCTTATTCAAGTGGGAAAGTTATCAGTTATTTGCAGAGATGAAGTGTGCTCAAGTACTGATTAACCTTTCAGGATCCCAGGAGACAGTGGTAAGGTTAACTGATCATCTGTTAGCCCTTGACGGCATAAAAATGATGTTACATATTTAATAAATCATCAAACTTCATATGCTTGGTTATTTTGCATGAAAGTATTATGTAAGTATACAGGCCTTCATGAAAAGAAATTTTAAATCAAATGTCTAAATAAAATTGTAGATTTGGACTTCATAAAAGTTATTTAAAATTTGATATTTCTTAATATTGTAAAATGTGGAAGTCATTTGATATTTTAAGAATTTTGCAAAATCTGAAACTTTTACAGAGGTGAATTCGAGTTCTTGAAGACTGAACATTAGATAATACATATGTTTGCATCTGTTAGATCATGATTTTAGACTGGTTCCAACATAATTAGAAGCATACAACTATAAGAAGCATTTAAGATATCATAATTTTAGAATTTAGGTTACAGCATCATTAGAAATGATTGTAGACTGGTTCCTGCATCATTAGATACAAGTTCATACAAAAAATACAAGTCACAATAAAACATGCGATCAAGATTATAGACTGATACCAAGATAATAACATATCAGTTCATTAAAACCGTACAAAGAAGCTGTGTCATAAAAAGCATTTAAATGATCATGACTTTAGATAGGAAAATTATATACACTTGATAAAGAATGACGTCAAAATGAAACATAAATAATTCAGATTTATGAAAGTCTTCATTAGGACACCTGATAATTATAAAAACTATTCACTAAAAGCTTTCAGATGAGGTCTGTAATCAGCTTGTAAATATATGATTAATTTGTATAAAAGCTTGTTTGATGTGGATATTGATAGGAGAAAATATTAGTAAAACTTCTCTACATGTTTATGACTGACGCTGGTACTGACAGTTCAAGGAGACCGACTCAAGGTTGTTATATATTCCAGCAGCAGGTTCAGATTTTCATGTTAGGGAACGAGGAGTGGGCGTAGATTTCATGTTGTGGGGATGAAGAGTGGGAATAGATTTCATCATCGTAAAATGACATTATTTAGTGAGGTCATGACTGTCATGTCATACTAAGACTGATGGACACTAATATATACAAAGTGTTTCTTGTTTCCTATAGAAATGACCTGAAAAATTTATGGTATAATATTATATTTTTTTTTGTGTTATGGGAAAAATGGAATCTTACATTCATGGTCATTTACTATTAGATTATTACAATCATTACCCCAAAAAACTATATTATGCACAGCAAGAGTCTCACTAAATATATATTGGCAGGCAGGTTTAATAAATTCATTAATAAAGAAGAACTCGTGTTAGATCCTTTAACACACTGGCAACTTTACTTTTACGAGATCTACTTTCAAGTTACACTGTATCCATGCTGAGGCAGAAAGACTTCCATTGCAAACCAAATAATTTAATTTGTTTTGTTTTTGGTTAGGTCGACCGAGCCCTATATAAGGGCCAGTTAAGAAATTGACTCTGGGCGCTTCCATATTGAAACGTCACGATCACATGTTAAAAACATTGCCTTTGCCACATAGAGGTCGCCATTATTCTAAACAATTATTATCATTGTTCTAAACAGTGCATCATGGGAATGTACAAATTGTTATTGATATTCAAACCTGGTCATGTTCCAGCTGTTCTGACCACATTCTGGCTAAAAGCAAAATTCAAATGCGGTGTGTGTGTAATAATTGATTGTGACATTTTAATGCTCTAAATGAGATCACTATAAATTGTTCTTTGCATATTTAATCAGGAAAAAAATGATTATGCCTTAAATCAAGGAATTTTCTAAACTCTTTGCTTAAATGACGTCTTGAAACTTATCTTTTTTTGACAATTTACCGCTGTTTCTGACAGATTCCTACCAAATTAATGTAAATAATTTTCAAATAACGACCTATTTATGTGTTGACGTGCAGTAAAACACCATTCATTCTTTCAAATAACGATGTATTTACTCAATTATTATAATATGCTTAACCCATATTAATGGAAATAATAACAAAATTAAACAGCTACAGTTGTTTATTTTACTCAATACAACAGAAATATAAAGATAATTTACCGGTGGTGTGACGTATTTTCAGCACGTTGTCAGAATCAGATATATCGCAGAACATGCACAAGTTTTGGAAAAACAGTAATTTTTAACTGTTGTTTTTAAAAATAATATATCCACAAATTAGTGTAAAATATATTATGATCACAGTAGTAAATTGTGTAGAACAAAGCAGTAAGTACGTTAGACAATATATAAGGTAAGTTTCTTTTTAGATATGCAAAGGGCAATACATAATGATTGAGATCAGTACATTTAAACATCAAAGTTACTATCAGGCACACCTGCAGCCGGGAATTCGCTGTCAGCCGGAACCATGTCGGGATTTAGTATCACAAATGTATTTAGTATCCTGTACAAGGAACCAAACTTACACATTCATTCACTTTAATTACCACGCTCTTTTATAAGACCTAACCATTGGATGTTTTTTAAAAGCAACCAATTTGTTTTCAAAAGAACAAGGCAAAGGTTCAGAAACACACACTTAGTTGCCCCAAGGTGTCTGCTAACGTGTCTGCACTGACACCTCCTTTAACTGTTTAATTTCAAGACATTCTAAAAACAGCAAAGGAAACACATATAATAGAGATGAACTGAGTTACTGCTTGTTTTAAAAAGATGTAAAAAAAAAGTTACAGAAAAGAGGACATACAGAGACAGAGAGAGGGGGCGGGGGGGGGGGGGGGGGGGGGGAGGGGGGAGAGAGAAAATAATTATAGTCTGGTCAAACCTATACAAGAGGCAGTTTGCTATAAAATCAAGTATGAGCCAATGGAAAAGTGACAGCATAAAATTATGGTTTACAGCAGTTTCAAGCAATGTCATGGTGAACATGGTTGTCAGCAATGTCAAGGTGAACATAGTCATCAGCAATATAAAGTTGAAACAAAGTCATCAGCAATGTCATGATGAACATGGTTGTCAGCAATGTCAAGGTGAACATGGTTGTCAGCATGGTTGTCAGCAATGCCAAGGTGAACATGGTTGTCAGCAATGTCAAGGTGAAACATAGTTATCAGCAATGTCAAGGTGGACATGGTTGTCAGCAATGTCAAGGTGAACGTGGTTGTCAGCAATGTCAATGTGAACATGGTTGTCGGCAATGTCAAGGTGAACATAGTTGTCAGTGATGTCAAGGTGAACATAATTGTCAGCAATGTCAAGGTGAAACATAGTCATCAGCAATGTCAAGATGAACATGGTTGTCAGCAATGTCAAGGTGAACATGGTTGTCAGCAATGTCAATGTAAACATGGTTGTCAGCAATGTCAAGGTGAACATAGTTGTCAGCAATGTCAAGGTGAGCATGATTGTCAGCAATGTCAAGGTAAACATAGTTGCCAGCAATGTCATGGTGAACATGGTTGTCAGCAATGTCAAGGTGGACATAGTTATTTGCAATGTCAAGGTGGATATGGTTGTCAGCAATGTCAAGGTGAACATGGTTGTCAGCAATGTCAAGGTGAAACATAGTCATCAGCAATGTCAAAATGAACATGGTTGTCAGCAATGTCAATGTAAACATGGTTGTCAGCAACGTCAAGGTGAACATAGTTGTCAGCAATGTCAAGGTGAACATGATTGTCAGCAATGTCAAGGTAAACATAGTTGCCAGCAATGTCATGGTGAACATGGTTGTCAGCAATGTCAAGGTGAACATAGTTATTTGCAATGTCAAGGTGGACATGGTTGTCAGCAATGTCAAGGTGGACATGGTTGTCAGCAATGTCAAGGTGAAACATAGTCATCAGCAATGTCAAGATGAACATGGTTGTCAGCAATGTCAAGATGAACATGGTTGTCAGCAATGTCAATGTAAACATGGTTGTCAGCAATGTCAAGGTGAACATAGTTGTCAGCAATGTCAAGGTGAACATGACTGTCAGCAATGTCAAGGTAAACATGGTTGGAAGCAATGTCAAGGTGAACATAGTTGCCAGCAATGTCAAGGTGAACATGGTTGTCAGCAATGTCAAGGTGAATATAGTTATCAGCAATTTTAAGGTGAACATAGCTGTCAGCAATGTCAAGGTGAACACAGTCATCAGCAATGTCAAGGTAAACACAGTCATCAGCAATGGCAAGGTGAAATATAACTGATCGCCATATTCTTCTCTAAAACTGAACTGCCACAAAATCATTAGGTGATGCAGAGCAGCAGCAAATGATAGCAGAAGTAAAAATGCAATGCTGATGGCCATTACAAATAATCAATATCACAAGAACATGCAAATCAGCAGACAATATCATTGACATATTTATTGCAGAGAAACAATTACTGTAACCCTGAGGTGATTGCCTGACACAATGACCAATATTTTTACACAGATAACAAACAAATAATAAATATGATATTGACATTGTAGCTGTAGTTGTTAACATGTGTAGGTTAACGTTTCCAGCTAATCCATAATTAGCTCCTTTGAAGTGTCAAACAATTGGAAGGGAATAGGAATTATCTAACACTGTTATCAACAAATAACAGGATTAATATGGTCTTTGTATTAATGGTCGAGGAAGTTTGTTTGAATATATACCATCATTTTCATGCAGTCAATGGCTAACAGACAATCAGTTAACCTGATCACTCTTTCCTGGGATATATAAGGTTAACCAGTAATTGAACACACCCATCTCTGCAAGTAAAAGTACCTGATAACTTTCCCACTTGAATCAGCGGTGAGAAATGAATGACTATGAAAGGCAATGTGGTGTATCAATCATCACAGAGACTTTGGCACTGGTGAGGATTCAAACTCATGACTCCTGACCAGAACTTCGTTCAGAGAAAGAAGGGAGTGGGCCCCGCTTAGAATTCAAAGCAGTTTTCTTTTAAAATTTCAGTTGAGGTCCACAAAATCTTGTGGAGCTGGTGTTTACAAGTACATATATATTATGTATTTCACCATTTGCACTGAGAGAATATAGTAAAAATAGAGAGCATAAATTTGTGATATTCCGTAAAATCTGCCAGTTGCCATTTTGACTATAATATCATGGTCAAAGAACATTTACTATGTTTAATATTTTTAATTATCTCACTTAAAACCTTTCTGTTGCACTATCCTTCACTTCTCACATTGCACACAGTGATCTGCCTGCATCCACTAATTAGGCGATAGGTAGAAATCAATATGTAATGTTGATGTACATTGTGGTTTAGATCAGATAAAGAATAGGTCTAATTTAGTTCGCCCACACTCCCATCCAGTTCTAATGCAGGACTAAATCAATGGCAAAATCAATGCCTACATCTCCGTACTGAACAATGTAGTACTTCAGTATTACCACACAGAAATGTGTAATGATTCTGTATCACAACATAGAAATGTGTAATGATTCTGTATACCAACATAAAAGTGTGTAATGATTCTGTATACCAACATAGAAATGTGTAATGATTCTGTATCACAACATAGATATGTGTAATGATTCTCTATACCAACATAGATATGTGTAATGATTCTGTCTACCAACATAGAAATGTGTAATGATTATGTATACCAACAAAGAGATGTGTAATGATTCTGTATCACAAAATAGATATGTGTTATGATTCTGTATACCAACATAGAAATTTGTAATGATTCTGTATACCAACATGGAAATGTGTAATGATTCTGTATATTAACATAGAAATGTGTAATGATTCTGTATATTAACATAGAAATGTGTAATGATTCTGTATCACAACATAAATATGTGCAATGATTCTGTATCATAACATAGATATGTGTAATGCTTCTGTATACAAACATAGAAATGTGTAATGATTCTGTATACCAACATAGAAATGTGTAATGATTCTGTATCATAACATAGATATGTGTAATGATTCTGTATACCAACATAGATATGTGTAATGATTCTGTATCACAACATAGAAATGTGTAATGATTATGTATACCAACATAGAAATGTGTAATGATTCTGTATCACAACATAGATATGTGTAATGATTCTGTATCACAATATAGAAATGTGTAATGATTCTGTATCACAACATAGAAATGTGCAATGATTCTGTATCATAACATAGATATGTGTAATGTTTCTGTATACCAACATAGAAATGTGTAATCATTCTGTATACCAACATAGAATGTATCACAACATAGATATGTGTAATAATTCTGTATCACAACATAGATATGTGTAATGATTCTGTATACCAACATAGAAATGTGTAATGATTATGTATACCAACATAGAAATGTGTAATGATTCTGTATTACAACATAGATATGTGTAATGATTCTGTATCACAACATAGAAATGTGTAATGATTCTGTATCACAACATAGATATGTGCAATGATTCTGTATCATAACATAGATATGTGTAATGCTTCTGTATACCAACATAGAAATGTGTAATGATTATTTATACCAACATAGAAATGTGTAATGATTCTGTATACCAACATAGATATGTGTAATGCTTCTTTATCACAACATAGATATGTGTAATGATTCTGTATCACAACATAGATATGTGTAATGATTCTGTATACCAACATAGAAGTATGTAATGATTCTGCATCATAACATAGAAATGTGTAATGATTCTGTATACCAACGTAGATATGTGTTATAATTCTGTATACCAACATAAACTTGTGTAATGATTCTGTTTACCAACATAGAAATGTGTAATGATTCTGTATACTAACATAGAAATGTGTAATGATTCTGTATCACAACATAGAAATGTGTAATGATTCTGTATCACAACATAGAAATGTGTAATGATTCTGTATCATAACATAGATATCTGTAATGATTCTGTATACCAACATAGAAGTATGTAATGATTCTGCATCATAACATAGAAATGTGTAATGATTCTGTATACCAACATAGATATGTGTAATGCTTCTGTATACCAACATAGAAATGTGTAATGATTCTGTATACCAACATAAAAATGTGTAATGATTCTGTATACCAACACAGATATGTGTAATGCTTCTGTATACCAACATAAAAATGTGTAATGATTCTGTATACCAACATAGAAATGTGTAATGCTTCTGTATACCAACATAGAAATGTGTAATGATTCTGTATCACAACATAGATATGTGTAATGCTTCTGTATCACAACATAGATATGTGTAATGATTCTGTATCACAACATAGCAATGTGTAATGATTCTGTATCACAACATAGAAGTATGTAATGATTCTGCATCATAACATAGAAATGTGTAATGATTCTGTATACCAACGTAGATATGTGTTATAATTCTGTATACCAACATAAACTTGTGTAATGATTCTGTTTACCAACATAGAAATGTGTAATGATTCTGTATACTAACATAGAAATGTGTAATGATTCTGTATCACAACATAAAAATGTGTAATGTTTCTATATCACAACATAGAAATGTGTAATGATTCTGTATCATAACATAGATATGTGTAATGATTCTGTATACCAACATAGAAGTATGTAATGATTCTGCATCATAACATAGAAATGTGTAATGATTCTGTATACCAACATAAAAATGTGTAATGATTCTGTATACCAACACAGATATGTGTAATGCTTCTGTATACCAACATAAAAATGTGTAATGATTCTGTATACCAACATAGAAATGTGTAATGCTTCTGTATACCAACATAGAAATGTGTAATGATTCTGTATATACCAACATAAAAATGTGTAATGATTCTGTATACCAACACAGATATGTGTAATGCTTCTGTATACCAACATAAAAATGTGTAATGATTCTGTATACCAACACAGATATGTGTAATGCTTCTGTATACCAACATAAAAATGTGTAATGATTCTGTATACCAACATAGAAATGTGTAATGCTTCTGTATATCAACATAGAAATCTGTAATGATTCTGTATACCAACATAGAAATGTGTAATGCTTCTGTATATCAACATAGAAATCTGTAATGATTCTGTATACCAACATAGAAATGTGTAATGATTCTGTATACCAACATAGATATGTGTAATGATTCTGTATACCAACAAAGATATGTGTAATGATTCTGTATACCAACATAGAAATGTGTAATGATTCTGTATACAAACATTGATATGTGTAATGATTCTGTATACCAACAAAGATATATGTAATGATTCTGTATACCAACATAGATATATGTAATGCTTCTGTATACCAACATAGAAATGTGTAATGATTCTGTATACCAACATAGATATGTGTAATGATTCTGTATACTAACATAGAAATGTGTAATGATTCTGTATCACAACAAAGAAATGTGTAATGATTCTGTATCATAACATAGATATGTGTAATGATTCTGTATACCAACATAGAAGTATGTAATGATTCTGCATCATAACATAGAAATGTGTAATGATTCTGTATACCAACATAGATATGTGTAATGCTTTTGTATACCAACATAGAAATGTGTAATGATTCTGTATCACAACATAGAAATGTGTAATGATTCTGTATCATAACATAGATATGTGTAATGATTCTGTATACCAACATAGAAGAATGTAATGATTCTGCATCATAACATATATATGTGTAATGATTCTGTATACCAACATAGAAATGTATAATGATTCTGTATCACAACATAGATATGTGTAATGATTCTGTATACCAACATAGAAGTATGTAATGATTCTGCATCATAACATAGAAATGTGTAATGATTCTGTATACCAACATAAAAATGTGTAATGATTCTGTATACCAACATAGAAATGTGTAATGATTCTGTATACCAACATAGCAATGTGTAATGATTCTGTATCACAACATGAAATATGTAATGATTCTCTGTCACAACATAAAAATGTGTAATGATGTTGTATACCAACATAAAAATGTGTAATGATTCTGTATCACAACATAGAAATGAATAATGATTCTGTATCACAACATAGAAATATGTAATGATTCTGTATACCAACATAGAAATGTGTAATGATTCTGTATCACAACATAGAAATATGTAATGATTCTGTACCCCAACATAAAAATGTGTAATTATTCTGTATCACAACATAGAAATGTGTAATGATTCTGTATACCAACATAGAAATGTGTGATGATTCTGTATCACAACATAGAAATATGTAATGATTCTCTGTCACAACATAAAAATGTGTAATGATTTTGTATACAAACATAGAAATGTGTAATGATTCTGTATCTCAACACAGAAATGTGTAATCATTCTGTATACCATAGAAATGTGTAATGATTCTGTATCACAACAAAGAAATGTGTAATGATTCTGTATACCAACATAGAAATGTGTAATGATTTTGTATCACAATATAAAAATGTGTAATGATCCTGTATCACAACATGGAAATGTGTAATGATTCTGTATACCAACATAGAAATGTGTAATGATTCTGTATACCATAGAAATGTGTAATGATTCTGTATCACAACACAGAAATGTGTAATGATTCTGTATACCATAGAAATGTGTAATGATTCTGTATCACAACAAAAAATGTGTAATAATTCTGTATACCAACATAGAAATGTGAAATGATTCTGTATACCAACATAGAAATGTGTAATGATTCTGCATACAAACATAGAAATGTGTAATGATTCTCTATCACAACACAGAAATGTGTAATGAGTCCGTATCATAACATAGAATTGTGTAATGATTCTGTATCACAAAAAGAAATGTGTAATGATTTTTGCTTTTACATGTTTGTCCATTCCACTGCCACCAAATGACACCAACTCTACAATGATATCTTTAAAAGAATCAATTGCAAGCACAGAATGCAACCAATTAATGAAGCCGAAAGCACATAATCTTTATTTTCTGGAAGCCGTGGGAGCGGCGGTGAGTTTATTAGAGACTAGATACTTAATGGAAACCGTAACCAATGAGTAAGCTGCGGGCTCCAACCCACAACCTCAGTGATGAGAGCCAAGTGATCTTTAGGCTGTACCCAAGACCATGTAGTACCTCAAACTGACTGAGAAGCAAACAATTGTTTGTAAATTAACTTAGGCTGATCTGTGTCTGCATCAAATATTTGAAAATTGAACAATCAATTCGAACAGAATATTAAAAGTGTTTTATATTACATTTCAGAAAATAACGCTCTATCAATGAAACACGACACATTTATATTTAACTGTCAATATGCAAAGAGTAATGGATCCAATACCATCGACAGAATAACAGATCGTTGCATAATGTATTGTAATATGGTTAAAGCATTGCTGAATATAATCGTTTATTGTATAAAGTCTAGTTTAACAATCAACAATCTGGAAGTCATGTATCCCAGTGGTGTCTGCTACAGACAGTATTCCCAGTGATACCAAACAGCTGCCACATGGGTGTATCATGTTGTATAACTGACCATTTCTACACCTAACCTGTCTATAACTGACCATTTCTAGAACCAAACTGTCTATAACTAACCATTCCTAGAACCAACCTGTCTATAACTGACCATTTCTAGAACCATCCTGTCTATAACTGACAATTCCTAGAACCAACCTGTAAATAATTGACCATTCCTAGAACCAACCTGCCAATAACTGACCATTTCTAGAACCATCCTGTCTATAACTGACAATTCCTAGAACCAACCTGTCAATAACTGACCATTCTTAGAACCAACCTGCCAATAACTGACCATTTCTAGAACCACCCTGTCTATAACTGACCATTTATAGACCCAACCTGTCCTTAACTGACAATTCCTAGAACCAACCTGTCTATGACTGACCATTCCTAGAACCAACCTGTCTATGACTGACCATTCCTAGAACCAACCTGTCAATTACTGACCATTCCTAGAACCAACTTGTCTATGACTGACCATTCCTAGAACCAACCTGTCAATGACTGACCATTCCTAAAACCAACCTGTATATGACTGACCATTTCTAGAGCCAACCTGTATATGACTGACCATTCCTAGAACCAACCTGTCAATGACTGACCATTCCTAGAGCCAACCTGTCAATGACTGACCATTCCTAGAACCAACCTGTCTATAACTGACCATTCCTAGAGCCAACCTGTCAATGACTGACCATTTCTAGAGCCAACCTGTATATGACTGACCATTCCTAGAACCAACCTGTCAATGACTGACCATTCCTAGAACCAACCTGTATATGACTGACCATTCCTACAACCAACTTGTCAATGACTGACCATTCCTTGAACCAACCTGTATATGACTGACTATTCCTACAACCAACCTGTATATGACTGACTATTCCTAGAACCAACTTGTCAATGACTGACCATTCCTAGAACCAACTTGACCATTCCTAGAACCAACCTGTCAATGACTGACCATTCCTAGAATCAACCTGTATATGACTGACCATTCCTAGAACCAACCTCTCTATTACTGACCATTCCTAGAGCCAACCTGCCTATTACTGACCATTTTTAGAACCAAACTGTCTATTACTGACCATTCAATGAACCAAACTGTCTATTACTGACCATTCCTAGAATGAACCTGTCAGTAACTGACCATTCCTGGAACCAACCTGTCTATTACTGACTATTTCTGAAACCAACCTGTTTATTACTAAGCAGGCAAGCCCAGAAATCACTTAAAAGTGCTTTGTATCATTGTTTAAAATTTCTAGATTGACCTAGCTACTGTTTATTGAACCTTCATGAAGGTCAAAATTCATTAAAAACATTTTACTTTGAAAAAAATATCCAGATTAAATATATTTTTAGAAAATCTAAAAAAAATGAGATCAGATAGAGAAAGGATTGGATATATTTCCTGGAACATGGCACTGGGGGTCAGGTCAATGAGTGTTGTTTCTGCAATGCTTGGAAGTTTTAATATAACAATCTGCATTAGACAGTTGATCTGAGTTTAAACAAGTAATCTAAATCCATAATTACTCACCTGCGTAAACATCATTAAAAAGCAAATAGTTTGTCTAAATCAGTGGGCCAAAATACCTGACAAGGAAGCAAGGAAAAAGAACACCTGCGGTTAACTGCACTGAATTTAAATCAAGTCCCACCCCACTCCCCAAAATACAAAATGACGGGACTTATGCCATTTTCATGACATTTATGACCTGGCTAAGTTTCACCAACATTTTACTTATATACTTAAAAACTTAACGAAGATTTGACTGGTTACAGCAATATTTTGAATCAATGTCCATGAAACTAACTGCAATTCTATAGCCAGTCTAAATCATGATTATCTGGAAGCTTTTCTTTGATTTAAGTTTTTAATAATTTAAGTACATACTTAAATATATTGGTGAAACTTGAGCCAGGCTTTTATTTCACCAACATTTTAAACCCAGGTTTATAAATCTGTCCTTTATATAGTGAGTAGCCATGAATCCTTAACTGGATCCTACTCATATAAAGCTATCAGTTCATGTATGTAAACTTGTCCACCCTGTCCAGATGTGTTGCATGTAATTCCATAGTATATAAGTCATGGTTGACACCAAATTTATTGGTTTGGCAGAGGCCTTGATATTGTATCTATGGTTTGCATTGTAGCTAGGCACGCTCACCGTAGTATGGTCTGTACATGTATGTCTTGGTTATTCACACATAATTGCTCCATATATATATATATATATATATATATATACTCACCGACCCCGTTTTGCCAAAAGGATATCTATTTAAACATGCCAAAATAATATATTGAAAAGGTGTTTCCTAACTTGGGCTATGCACCTAGGTAAGACTATAAAATAGATTTCCTGCTTAAAATTGCAACATGTTTTGTGACGTATTCAATGAGTCCTGTGTTAATTCCTTTTGATTTTAATTTGATCCCTCATACAGGTTTGCAATTCAAATGTTTTCATCTTAGACACTAGAGTCTCGTTTATTCATGAAACGAGATGCTTTTTATCTATTTTAACCCTTTACTTCATATAGACGCCTTTGGACACCTTTAATATAGAAGGCTTTTGAATTATTGGGTGAATTATGTTTGTATTAACTGACAGAATGGAAAACAGTGCAGGAAGTGTTCAGATTGCTCGTTATGAGCAATCTGAACTCTTCCTGCACTGTTTTCAAATACCTTCTGTGACTGATGTGGGAAAACGCGTTTCTTCGGGGTTAAGGGTTAAAAAATAATTCTATTCTTTTTAAGACAGTTATACCATTTTTTCCGGATAAACTCCCTTTAAAACTGAGCCTTGTTACTATTTCTGGTGTCTGATAAATAATCAGTCAAAAGTCAGTAAAAGTTTTAAGTATTTATGTGAAACTGGTGCTGAAACAGAATTAACCTGGTACCTGTATCACTTACTTTTGTCAGTCTTTAAGATTTTTGTACAAAATTGTGACACCTAGGAACGTTTCATTTGTTCAGTATTTTTGAAAAGAATACTATTTACAAGGCCTACAAAAGTTCATAAAATGATGTAAGCAAAACACTTATTTCTGTAACTTCAAATTTTAAACTAAGAAGGTCCTAAACTTAACAATGTTAGTGAAATGGGGCCCCTTATCTTTTAAAATCATCCTGAGACAGAACCTTAGATCACTCAGCCACGGAAGACCATTTTTTACGAAGGACAAAACTGACAAGGAAGCAAGTAAATGTAACATTGTATCAGACATCTTTATTGCAATATCTATATCTGTCTTTCAAGGTCAATATATTTTTTAGTCTGACAGACAAAACCAGAGATATGTAATATCAGCTGCAATGTTCTTCAAGAGTTTTGCAACAAAAAAAAAAAAAGAAGAAGATTCTGCAGCAGATAACCAGATAAGAGTGGAGTGGAGAACCAATACAACATGACCGTCAATGTCCCAATAAAACACATCCAGATTTTTTCTGCTGATTGTGGCTTTCCCATAATTATGATTGATGCAAATACAAAGCACAGAGAAAATATAGAAAATTGTAATAATTTAAGACAGTCTACAATTATGTCAGACTGGTTGTCTATCCTAAGGCTTGTTACTGCATTTCCACGGCCATGTTAACTATGATAAATGGTCTATCTACGTTTTGTAAATGTGTCTCCATGACCATAATTATATTAACAGGATGTTCTAACTTTGCAAAGTAATACAATCATGTTGTCTGCCAGTTGTTGTTAAGTGGTATAACCACCCCCACCCCATAAAAATCATTTCCCATCTCTTTTTTTTTTAATTAATAAAAACTATGCTGGACCCTTCTGTGCATGTGAGTGAATTTTGTTGATGAAGCAATAAACTAATTGCTAAACTATCATCCAATTTTTTTCTTAAAAAGGAGGGGGGGTGGGGATTTTATTTTTTTATTTTTTTTTTTAAATTTCTGTTGTTTTTTATAAAAATAAAAAAAAAAATGAAAATAAAAAGGGTTGGGGCTGGCGGGGGTGATAATCTAGCAATTAATCTATTATGGCCTTAAGAAATTAAACCAATATACCAATATACCTAGAAATGTGACCCTTGGACATGGATGCCCATGCAGTATATGTTAGTAAATGTTAGTCTACAAGGTATACAGATATTCAGCCACAGACACAACAGATAATGCACTCATTGACCAAAAACATACTGTAACAATCATAGGCAATGTTTGTTTTTCTGCACGGAGTACTCAGGGACTTGTGTTTAATCATCAAACAAGAAAACAGAACAAGAAATATCAGAGTGCACACAAACTACTTTCAACACAGGAAGATAAGCAGATTAGGAAGATCCTATATAAACCATCAGTGAAAACAGCGCAAAGACACCACTCACCTCAATCACTCCAGGTGAATGATGGGTAAAACATTGATACTGCCGCATGCCGATGGATTGGAGGCAAGATAAGAAACAACTAAACAGGACTTTTATCTCGCTGCAATCTCACAGAATCAACTTCCCCTACTACCGAACCAACTCTTTTACTGGGGGCGTGTATTTGAGTACAAAGTGGAATATTTAACAGTAAACTAGATCATTAAACCAAAATAAACTTATCAAAGGAGGGAAGACATAGATTTGGTTTTGATTCAAAGAAACACTCTGCCACATTTGCATCATTTTGATATAAAATACAAATCAAAACAACATTATCTAGGTGAGCTTTTCCTTCCAAGTTTCAATTGAATTGCATCATAAGTATACTGCTGGTGGTATAACCCAACACTGAGCTATTCCCTTATTTGTTTATATGTAGATAGAGCTGTGTTGAACTGAAGCCTTGACTAAGGAGTCTACTGTAATGGTATCATTTTGGGGAACATTACAAATCCAACAAAACTAGTTTGAAAAGCTTTACAAAATGATTGTGAGATAAAGTTGTCGAAATGGGTCCCTACAGAAGTGGTTTGGATCTGGTTACTTGAAACTCAATGTTACCTTGCGGTATACTGAAATTCGAGGCAAAGATAATGATGATGATGAGCTTGAAGTTTAGATTAAAAGATTGAGAATGAAGGATTGTGTTGCTGCACAAGTCACAGTCAAAGAAATGGTGGATAAGTGCAAGAATGGGTTTGGTGTTCAGGGCATGTGTGCAACGTTTTAAAGAATGCTCCACAGATGGTCAGAATGGTCCACAGCAATGCAGCCAGTTATTGGGTCATCATTACAATCTAAAACTGACGGTCCTGCATGATCCATGGCCGAGTAGTCCAAGGCACTGTCGTCAGATGAACACTTACCTCTCACTTAGCTGAGGTCATGAGTTCGAGCCCGGCTCGGTCAAAAAAAAAAAATTATGTGAGAAAGTTTGCCAGTTATATGCGTTCTACTCAGATTAATGCTGAGGTATTCCACCTTTAAAAGTGGAAAACATGTCATGTGATGAAAAAAGTGTTAAAACACATTCACACATACAAAAAAAAATTCACTCTAAAATTGGGATAAAGTATTAATACTGATCATCGCTGTTGTGTAAAAAATAAAATATCCGGCGGTATTGCAGAACGATTACCACCCCTTTGTGAAGGTAGCAAGATGCTTGCTCCAGAGGAACTATAAATGTATTAAGTTAATAGTATGGTTAATGTTCATCACATGCCTGTCTAGAAAGACAATATAGGAACTTGCTGATGAATTTTTGATGACCATGACAGATATTTGGTGAAGACATGGCAGTTTTAAGATGCTCAGAGATACATTCAGACTGACCAAGACTGAAGAGGTATGTCAGTGGACAACTGAAATTTGTGGAAAAAAATATCTAGTAAAGGTATTGTTTTCTAAATATCTTTATGACTACATGGTGTTCGTCAAAAACAATAACTTTTAGCTGCTAGCAAACATGATAGAAATGTATTCTTTATAATGGAGAACAGAGCAAATTTGTTAGTGAGATGTTTGTTTTTTGCAAGTGCGAATCCCCGTCTAGCCATAGTCTCTATGGTGATCGATATATACCACATTGCATTGTCATTCTCTGATCGTTGATTCAAGTGGGAGAGATATCAGTTGCTTGCGGAGATAGGTGTGTTCGAATACTGGTTAACCTTCCAGGATATCAGAAAAGAGTGGTTGGGTTTACTGATCATCTGTTAGCTCTCGGTGGCATAAAAATGATGCTTAATATTCAAACAAACAATCTGATCAAACGGAACACGAGTCTACATACCAACGCAATCCAGAAAATGACTATAGAGAGAAGTCTGCAATAACTTTTAAGATAGTTTAAAACTAAATGACGCTAAATATTCAAACAACCATGTTCTACCGTGCCAAATTACCTCCAGTTGTATGTAGTACTGTACATCAAGAGACGCGGGAGACACAGGGCACAGAGAGTGATTTTTCTCATAGGACAAACCAGTTACAGCAACGAGAGATAATGTTGCATGCTAGAACACTTACTGCAGTAATAACAGTTCAAAAATGCTTTGTCTGTTTTGTTTGAAATCGCGTAATAAAATTACATAATATTAAAATTCCCTGGCATTGCATGTCTGCCCTATATCACTTTGTCACAAATATCAGATATGGCTGTTCAAAGACAACTTGCACACAAAATTTGGTATATAACCTGCAGTCATTCATCCAAACCCCAAACAGAACTTCTTGCAAAAGTTAATTTTCACTCTTAAATAAGCTATTCTATACTTGTTTTAGGACTGTCCCATTGAGAATGGCACCGTGATTTTGAATCCCCCAATTTAGTAATATCAGTCCACTGGAGACAGCATTTTGAGCGCTGCCACATTGGAGCATCATGCCGCAGACAAATGGTAATGATACCCCACCCAGTTACTTTATACCGACATCTGGCCGACCAAACCTATAACTATCCTCTAAATGAGGAAGCCGAATTTAGTGCCATTTTATAAGTCACGACCTTCCACATGCAATGCAAAAGCTCTACCATGGTGTCGCAAAGCATGAAATACACAAATGACTACATACATGATGTAGTCAAGGACTTATATAATAGAGGGATAGGAAACTTGCATCTCCTGACTAAATGTTGATAAAATACCAAGAATTAATTATCTGGAAAATAATCATTCATTATTTACATGTTACTGATTTCTTGTAATATAATGTAAGTGTCTGTTATCCGAGATGATTCAAAATGTTTTGATCATGAAAAATGATCTTGAATTAAAGACACTGAGGTTTAAAGTAAAATTTATTGTGATTAATTATTTTATCTACAGTATACAAATTTAGAAATCAAAAGTACTTCCAAAATTTTAAACACAAACTGCTAGGAATGGTATTGTTTTTATGAGAATGACTTCATCAGATGAATAGAAGTTTAGATAATTGAAAAAGAGATATTGTGAAATTTTGCGTGAATATGCGAGCTTTCACTAAATATTAATCATTTGCCTTTCCTTCCCTATATAATTCCTTGATGTAGCCAATGAATCAAATCAAACTCTAGAACACATCTTTGTTACATTGAATTAGCAAAATGAGAAATCTACAGTATTTTAAGGAAGTTCAGCCTTCAAATATCAAATAATGCTATATATTTATAAATCAAGTATGTATATACTGCAACATTTTCCCAGTAAAAGAGAAAGAACATTAACGTCTATATGTCAAAATGAAAGGCTTCTTTCCAAATTTGTACTGCCATTATTTGGAAGGTAGCTCTAAACAATTACCTTATATAACCTGGTTTCTTTTGGTTTCTTTTAAAAGAAATCGAAGGAATGGTCCATAGGAGTGTATCGCTACATCAAACTATCACTACATCAAACTATCGTTACAACAGACTATCACTACATCAAACTATCGTTACAACAGACTATCACTACATCAAACTATCGTTACAACAGACTATCACTACATCAAACTATCGTTACAACAGACTATCACTACATCAAACTATCGTTACAACAGACTATCACTACATCAAACTATCGTTACAACAGACTATCACTACATCAAACTATCGTTACAACAGACTATCACTACATCAAACTATCGTTACAACAGACTATCACTACATCAAACTATCGTTACAACAGATTATCACTACATCAAACTATCATTACAACAGACTATCACTACATCAAACTATCGTTACAACAGACTATCACTACATCAAACTATCGTTACAACAGACTTTCACTACATCAAACTATTGTTACAACAGACTATCACTACATCAAACTATCATTACAACAGACTATCACTTCATCAAACTATCGTTACAACAGACTATCGCTACATCAAACTATCGTTACAACAGACTATCGCTACATCAAGCTATCGCTACACCAAACTATCACTACATCAAACTATCATTACAACAGACTATCACTACATCAAACTATCATTACAACAGACTATCACTACATCAAACTATCGTTACAACAGACTATCACTACATCAAACTATCGTTACAACAGACTATCACTACATCAAACTATCGTTACACCAAACTATCACTACATCAAACTATCGTTACAACAGACTATCACTACATCAAACTATCGTTACAACAGACTATCACTACATCAAACTTTCGCTACACCAAACTATCACTACATCAAACTATCATTACAACAGACTATCACTACATCAAACTATCGTTACAACAGACTATCACTTCATCAAACTATCGCTACACCAAACTATCACTACATCAAACTATCGTTACAACAGACTATCACTACATCAAACTATCGCTACACCAAACTATCACTACATCAAACTATCGCTACACCAAACTATCACTACATCAAACTATCATTACAACAGACTATCACTACATCAAACTATCGCTACATTGAACTATCGCTAGATTGCATAAGTCAGTGTCCTGATTATATAAAAAGCTATGTTCCAATAACAATTAACAACAGTTTTCCAAGCTATTGATACAAGAATACCTTAATTTTTAAAAAACAACAGTTTTCCTTAGTTGAGAGACATTATTAAATGTGACCTACTCTCCTTTGCATCGTTCGTATATAACTATGTCAGATTTAAACGAAGAGGAAATCGTCCGCTGACCTAAATGTGACCCAGATTTAAGGCTATAACCAAACTCTTAAAAAGGACAGGGTTTACCATGAAGGGAATATGTTTAATGATTTACTTCTATTCAATACATCAGAATAACACAATTCTTCAATAACAGTTTACTAAAATATACTATTAAGCAGTAATATACGCTCAGGGACTTTGAAAACGCACCACTTACATATTTTATGCATTATATTCCATTTTTCAAAGCTACCTTGCGAATGGTTCATACACTTGTATTGTCGCCTGTGAATTTTCACTTTAAAGTTTTAACTTCTTTTTTAAAAACTAAAAATATCTGTTATATCAATTATGTCAAAAATGACTTTTATACTTCTGACTTTGTAGTACTTTCCTTGCATCAAAGCAAAGTCTACGCAGTCCATCAGTATGTGTTTGACAGTAGTAAGCGGAGCAAAACACAGTGCACAGCTGTTTGAGGTACAGTAACTCATTTTACTTGACTTGACCCAATGTTAAAAAAGTTTACATTATTTTTAGGAATCAGAGCTGAATTATGAATCGATTTATCGGGACATTTCATATGATCAATTAACAATGAAAATCATGATTAATTTATAATAGGTTTTCTATACAATATAATAATCTGAAATAGTCCAAGGAGTCTGTTCTTTTCATTTAACCCTTGCAAGGGATAGAGTTATTTGTCTTTGACAGTCATGTTGGTAAGTTGGCATAGGCCAGTTTCATTAGCTGCCCGACCAATCAGCATTCAATTTAGTTACAAGCAAAAACAACAACTCTTACGCAATAATTAGCATATTTCATCAAAGAACAAAAATCCATCGTCGATGATGCCAGTGGCTTTTAGAAACAATCTGGCGATTAATCGGAACAAACCCTGCGTATATTAATAAGTTATTATGTTCTAAAATATTATATCATGATCGGATGGATGTTATTATATATCAATGATGTACGCTGACAATCAACAAATATGTTTCCTTGATATCTCGTGTCAACATTAAACAAATTGGAGAAAAGAAGAACTAATTATTCTAATTCAATGCAGACATATATCAAGACATTCCATTGCTTTTACATACATTTTAAACAATTACAAAATTCCATTTAAATGACTAGAGAGGTGGTACACAAAATCTGTCTTTGGAGAATGCACAGTTTACTCACAGATATAAATGAATCCACAAAGTCTCATCAAATGGGCAGGGTCCAGTTAGCTCAGTCGGTAGAGCTTCTGACTATCCAATCAAGGGACGTGAGTTTGAATCCCTGCCCAGCCAGTCTCCATTCAGGTTTATATATGACATTGCCTCTCATTGTCATTCATCTTTCACTACCAATTCAAGTGGGAAAGTTATCAGTTACTTGCGGAGATGGGGTGTGCTCCAGTACTGCCATTCCCTGATCCTGGGAAAGGGTGGTTAGGTTGACTGATCATCTGTTAGTCCTTGATGGTACAAAAATGATGCTGAATATATCAACAATCTAACCGGTTCCTTATAACTGAATCCAGAATCTGATCAAACAGAATACAAGTCTGAAAGTGCCCCAGTAAACCACATAGAAACATCTGCGATAACTTTTACTATAACTTCTACTATAGTTTAATACTGGGCTGTAAAACATACCTGACTCCCCATACTCAGAACCACCACAGAGCAGTGAGATAGGAGCACACTGATTGGTCAGTTCTAATACTTGGTTGTAAAACAGACCAGGCTCCCCATACTCTGAATTCTCACAGAGCAGTGAGATAGTAGCACACTGATTGGTCAGTTTTAATACTGGGCTGTAAAACATACCTGGCTCCCCATACTCTGAACCACCACAGAGCAGTGAGATAGGAGCACACTGATTGGTCAGTTTTGATATTGGGCTATAAAACATATCTGGCTCCCCATACTCTGAACCTACACAGAGTAGCGAGATAAGAGCACACTGATTGGTCAGTTCTAATACTTGGCTGTAAAACAGACCAGGCTCCCCATACTCTGAATTCTCACAGAGCAGTGAGATAAGAGCACACTAATTGGCCAGTTTTAATACTGGGCTGTAAAACAGAACTGGCTCCCCATACTTTGAATTCTCACAGAGCAGTGAGATAACAGCACACTGATTGGTCAGTTTTAATACTGGGCTGTAAAACAGACCTGGCTCCCCATACTTTGAATTCTCACAGAGCAGTGAGATAGGAGCACACTGATTGGCCAGTTTTAATACTGGGCTGTAAAACAGACCTTTCTCCCCATACTCTGAACCACCACAGAGCAGTGAGATAGGAGCACACTGATTGGCCAGTTTTAATACTGGGCTGTAAAACATACCTGACTCCCCATACTCTGAACCATCACAGAGCAGTGAGATAGGAGCACACTGGTTGGTCAGTTCTAATACTTGGCTGTAAAACATACCTGGCTCCCCATACTTTGAATTCTCACAGAGCAGTGAGATAGGAGCACACTGATTGGCCAGTTTTAATACTGGGCTGTAAAACATACCTGGCTTCCCATACTCTGAACCATCACAAAGCAGTGAGATAGGAGCACTGATTGGCCAGTTTTGATACTGGGCTGTAAAACATACCTGGCTCCCCATACTCTGAACTCTCACAGAGCAGTGAGATAGGAGCACAAAGATTTGCCAGTATTGATACTGGGCTGTAAAACATACCTGGCTCCCCATACTCTGAACTCTCACAGAGCAGTGAGATAAGAGCAAACTGATTGGTCAGTTCTAATACTGGGCTGTAAAACAGACCTGGCTCCCCATACTCTGAACCATCTCAGAGCAGTGAGATAGGAGCACACTGATTGGTCAGTTTTAAAACATGGCTGTAAAACATACCTGGCTCCCCATACTCTGAACTCTCACAGAGCAGTGAGATAGGAGCACACTGATTGGTCAGTTCTAATACTGGGCTGTAAAACATACCTGGCTTCCCATACTCTGAACCACCACAAAGCAGTGAGATAGGAGCACATGGATTGGTCAGTTCTAATACTGGACTGTAAAACAGACCTGGCTCCCCATACTCTGAACTCTCACAGAGCAGTGAGATAGGAGCACATGGATTGGTCAGTTTTAATACTGGACTGTAAAACAGAACTGGCTCCCCATACTCTGAACCATCTCAGAGCAGTGAGATAGGAGCAAACTGATTGGTCAGTTGCTTCAGTGAAAGTTGAAAGATATCAAAGTTTGGTAAGTGTTACTGAGTGCAATGAATTGTGGGACAGGCATGGAATTCCCTGCTTTTTCATTGGGGTATAAAAGACTTGAGAGATGTCCAAGACTTGGATAAACCAGTTGAATACCTAGGTACAACCGAAATTACATAGAGACAGAAGCAATACAAGTAGCGCTTTTTACAATTTGACAAGGCTGCAAAAGGGCAGACGCAGATGTGAATTGCATTCCCTCGGTGACCTTTCTGTATGACCTTCACAATGCTTCATCTTCGTTAATAAGGTGTTTTAAACTTGAAGTGTTGTCCAATATAAAGTAAACCGTCTTGAGTTTCAAACTTTTAATTAATATTACTCATTTTAATTAAGTTAGAGAACAAATTGGCGACCAGACTAATTTCAAGTTCTGAATTACCAGACGCTTTCAGAAAGTTTATGATCCTTTAAGACACGATTGTGAACCTGCAGTTGTGATGCGCAATATAATTATCACAGAAGCATACAACAGTTACTCATGTTCTGCTGTAACAAAACTTGGCTGTATCCATTTCACGTAAATTGTCATTTCCCTACCTATAAAATACAAATACGGTTCCTAAAACTTTTTTCTTGCAAATTGTAGAACATTTTTCATTTTTCAGTAAAAGACAAAAAAAAATGTACCCTGAAATATCAGAAATCTTGACTCTCGAGAAAGACCAGCAAAGAAATAATTTTTATATAATACCATAATTATGTCTCCGAATAATTGCCCAGAGGATCACTTTCCATAAAGATGTATGTGGAGACCTTTATTATAAGGGTAAGTATTTGTTCAGTGATATATACGGTACTTACTATGTTATGAATTATTATCATGGGTATGAAATGTGGGGATTCTGTAACAAAACAATTCTTACCTGTATGTTTAATTCTAAGTTTTTCCATTGACAAAATCTTGTATATTTGTCACTGAAATAGAAAACAAGAGCACACACATCGTCACATATCATCATATCATTGTTCCCATCTAACTTGTGATTACCAAAATGTCGGGTTTTTATAATGTTTTCATGCATACCAATAAAAAGCTTTATAAGACATATGACAATTTATTGATTGTAGCTGATCATTGTGACAAATTTGCGAAAATTTGTTAACAATTAGTCTATTAGTCTGTATCATAAGATTTTTTAAATTGGCTAAAAACATTTATTTCCAATATAGCATCCCTATATATACTCACTGATCCCACATTGCCAAAAGGATATCTGTTTAAACATGCCAAAATATTATATTGAAAAGGGATTTCCTAACTTGGGCTATGCACCTCTAAGGTTAGACTAAAATAGATTTCCCACTTAAAATTGCAACATATTTTGTGACATATTAAATGAGTCACGCGATTACATTTTGATTTCAATATTATCAGTTATACAGGTATACACGTAATACAATTTATTTCATCTCAGAAAGTGTCCCAATGACGATATAAAGGTAATTAAGTGCTGTCTATTTTTAGAATGGGGACTTCATTTCAAGTTTTGCACTCCAATTTAAATACTGATTATATCACATTTTGGTGAATTTGACGTACAAAACCATTTGGATTTTATTTATTAATAATAATGAGATGCTCTTTATCTCTTTTTAAAATAATTTTATTTTTTGAGACATGTAAAGTGGTTTTTTTCCCTTTAACACATCCGCACCACATGCATGACCACCTGAATTTCTAAAAATGTTTTGTCAATTATATCCTTCTTTGTCTTGCATTTTAGTTCATTTCCTCAATTGTTGATTTATTCTATATTTTATAATATGTGCTATTGCCATCCAACGGTTCAAATGATTTTGTAAATTGACAGGGAAGGGCTGTAACGAAAGTTGTTAGATCTGCAAGTCCAATTACTCATTTGCTTGTTATTTGATAGTAATAAAATATTTTCAACCCTGAAAGAACTAAAATCATTCCCTCTTATAACTTCTTTTATTAATTTTCTTTGAATGTTGTTTAACCTATTTTTACCTCATTATAAGTTAAATATGGCATATATAGCGATAATGGTAGAGGAACACAATCTCAGTAGAATCATTATCCTGTCACAAATTATTCCTATTATAGGATTAATTATACGGTAGTATTGAAATTTGTGCCATATATTTTAATGAGGTTTTTATGGTCGCATTTTTTCCATTTTTTAATATACGGTCACAAATTTCAATATTACAGTATACTTAATCCTACTGTAACGCATTTATGCTTTTTATCCTTAAAAAACGCTCACTGAGCAACTAGTGTTTAAATTGCAGAACTTACTGTTAAGCTGAATGACGCATATATCAGCAAATGATGTACTATAAAAAGAAGTTTCTAGTAAAATTAAATTGCCAAACTGTTCAAAATATTTAAAAAAATCTTTATGTTTTTAACATTTGAAAAATAAATAGTAATTTAAATGAACAAACAATTTTTATTAAAACTACTGTTTACACTGTTTTCAGTGATGTAAACAAATGATGTAGTAGCTTTAATACATAGAACGCGACAATATGGTGATTTAACCAATGATATATTCAGTTTTTAATACCTGCAAATCAAAAAGAGCATCAACCAATGAAATTACAGAACATTTCTGAATGGTGTTAGAATAAATATTAAAATGATTGACAATGTTCAATATAAATGCCACATTTTTTTTTCTTTATTCTACAGCTGACCCTTATTTGCCACGCCCCCCCTTCCCCCCCCCCCCACCATTTATCACATACTTTATTATTACTGATTGGCAAGGGCACCCTTCTTATCAGAGTCACTCACCTTTGTAGACTTTTTTCAAATATTCTACCTCGCAAAGAATTTCGTATTTCTTCTAAATATGGCTGAAATAAAAAAAATATAAATTAAGACTTTGCTATGAAATCACATGCTATGAAATTGATATGTCCACAAAATCAAACCGCGATATATGCAAAATTGGTTATTCACCCATATTATGCTGCCCGACCCTGACTGAATGGTGTTGCTTGCGTTGTAATGTGATATAACGGATATTTTGGTACAACAGAATGATACACTTAGATAATAATATATCAAAATAATAAAAAAGAAAAAGAAAAACATATTTGCGTTTTGATCAAACTAAAACAGACCCAGGTGTATAAAAAAAAATTGCCAATGATAAAGTTTGCAAATGGCTTCCATGTTTGGCGCATGTCAGCATTTATTGAATCACTCTGATTATTACAAACTGTTAATAATTAACGCTGGCACACATCCATCAGTTCAACTATCCTTTAAACCACCATGAGGTAAGGTTTTTAACAGTTTGTTCTAATCAAGGCTAATTGGCGAGTAGAAGATGAGCCATGATCAAATTAAAACAGGGCGACGATATATTGTTGGTTGTAATTTTCGCTATTTGATCATTTACACTGTATATTAAGTTTTATATCTTGACAATTAATTTCTCCGCCGAAAAAAATGAGTGCCAAGGAAAAATCGTATTATAACAGAATTCGCATTGTATCAAACCGCGTAATTACGGGACCACAATGTACATTACTGTTTCTTTCATATCTAAATCAGTACCATAGTATAATGATTTTCAAGAATAGTAGTACCGGTAAAGAAAAATATCAAAATTGCTGTGTGTCCACCTAACAAGCAATTGAAGAACATATCCCACAATGCACCTCAGAGACATTTCCAATTTATAAACCAATACATTTCAATTAATTCGGTGTAGACTGCAGGATGTACTTTTAAAGCTCATAATGCTCCTTGTACCTAACATAAAAGCAACGAAATAAGAACGAATTGTCCTGATTGGTCTCGTTGACAAAATTAAAGAAGACAATGATGATTGTAACAAGATTTTAACAGAAGATAACGTTGTATATTTTATAATGAAATAAACAACTTGTTTATGAATGGCAAACATTTTCGTGGATTTTCAACAGTCAATGCCTCTCTTACATGTGAATTAATTATTTTATATTTAAATTTACTGATCAGTAATTCTAATATGCAAATTAGCTACTTGCTGATGCAATTTATCGTAACATTTTTGATGATATTAGATTTTTTAAGTTTTTACAAAAGTTTATATAGAAAAATAAACCCACCCCCTGGCCGCCATGTTTTTTGATGAATCACTACAGTTTGAACAAACTTGGCGGGGGTTCCTCCGAGGAATATTTCTGTGAAACTATTTTAAAATCAAGCTAGTAGTTTCTAACAAGAAGATTTTTTTAAGTTTTTACTAATTAAACTTGCCCAGCCCCCTGGCGGCCATGTTTTTTGACGAATCAAGATGGCTTGAACAAACTTGGTAGAGGGTCACCCAAGGACCATTTCTGTGAAATTATTTTAAAATCGAGCCAGTAGTTTCTGACAAGAAGATTTTTTAAAGTTTTTACAATAGCTTGTTTACTAAACTAACCCCACCCCCTGGGCACCATGTTTTTTGACGAACAAAGATGGCTCAAACAAACTTGGTTGAGGGTCACCCAAGGAACATTTCTGTGAAATTATTTTTAAATCGAGCCAGTAGTTTCTGACAAGAAGATTTTTTAAGTTTTTACTATAGCTTATATTGTAAACAAACCCCACCCCATGGCCACCATGTTTTTTGACGAATCAAGATGGCTTGAACAAACTTGGTAGAGGGTCACCCAAGGATCATTTCTGTGAAATGATTTTCAAATCGAGCCAGTAGTTTCTGACAAGAAGATTTTTAAGGTTTTATTATAGCTTATATAGTAAACTTACCCCACCCCCTGGCCGCCACGTTTTTTGACAAATCAACATGAATTGAACAGAATTGGTAGAGGGTCACCCAAGGAACATTTCTGTGAAATTATTTTAAAATCGAGCAAGTAGTTTCTGCTGTTTTTTGACGAATCACTATAGTTTGAACAAACTTGGTGGGGTTCCTCCAAGGAATATTTCTGTGAAATGATTTTAAAATCGAGCGAGTAAGTTTCTGACAAGAAGATTTTTTAAGTTTATACTAATTAAACTTGCCCCGCCCCCTGGCGGCCATGTTTTTTGATGAATCAAGATGGCTTCATCAAACTTGATAAAGGGTCACCTAAGGAACATTTCTGTAAAGTTATATCAAAATTGGCCCAGTGGTTTTAGAGGAGAAGTTGTAAGAAGCTAAAAGTTAACGACGGATGACAGATGACGGCAGACAGACAACGGACACCAGGCGATCACAAAAGCTCACCTCTGAGCCTTCAGCTCAGGTGAGCTAAAAAAAAAACCCGTTTAACTTAACTTATTAAACTAAAAATCTATTTTTTTAAATAGAAGCAATTTTCATTAAATTGCATCTCTATAGAAACCAATTATTGTTCGCCTGAGAAAATTACTTTTAGTTGTTACACATTTTACATTGGCAAAATTCGTAATGTTTGGTTAAGAACATGTCTCTAACAAAGAGTGCTTGGTGAGAAGTGTCTCAAGAAAGATTTCTAAGTTGCACATGTCTAGACGCAGAACCCTGGGGTACTGAGAGTTACTCTCTCCCGCGGAGGCTCTGACATCTTCTATTATATTCCACATGCATAAAATTGTTATACGACTACTGGAGAATTTCAAAGAGCTGTCATCCACATATAGATTGCTGCTGGATAAAATATACTCAAAAGGATAAAACAATACTGGCTGAATTTCAGAGCCACATTATCAAACTACATGTATTATTGCAAGCAATATTAACAGTTTTAGAATATTTATATAAAGGTTTTTCATTAATGACTTTTTCAATGTGATTATTAATATTGACAAAACCATTAACGCAATTAAACATTTACATTCATTTCCTAAAACTGTTAATATCGCTTACTGTAATGTGGCTCTGAAATTCACCAAACATTTTTTATTCATTCAGTATATAAAATTGTTTTATACAAGTGACAATGGCCGAATTACTAATTTTTGAAGTAATTGAACTGCACAGGTAATGTCTGTAGAATGGACTCTGCAGCTCTCCCAGTTGGGTCCGTTAATAGCAATAGAACTGATCCTGGAGATATCAGATTCTAAGTATGTTTTTATTGGTTCATTAAAAAGCCACATTGGGTACATTTCATTTTTGTATTTAACTCTAGGATACAGATGACTCAAAACAGAGCATTTTTTTTTTTAAATTTCACAATCACCAATTTTAAATTCAAATTTGGCATTCTACCTGTTTAAAGTTTATACATTTAGTTTTTTAAATTAAAAAAAAAAGCTGAGTTGGCAGAAATCCTTGCTGAGGTGTGGTAGTTCCCATGTTTAAATTCAAACTTATTTATTTTACATCAATTGTGAAACAAGTACCTTACAACCTAGATAAATCACGCTTATAGTCATCCTAGGTAGAACCAGTACTAGACATATAAGGAAAAAGTGTCACGCTGAAGGACACTACACTTTTAGCCTTAGCTGAGGATCAAACCAATGACCTTCCGACCATTGGTTCGATACTCTGCCACTGGACGACATGCTCCCATGTTTGAGCATGTGGACAGGATACACACTTTTTTCTGCTTCTATTATGGGAGAATATTATCGAGTTATTGGCTGGTTTTAAAGTATAAAAGGTTTCTTAATTTGAATATTTGAAACCTGAATAAATGTTATACACTGGTGGATTAACAGTCACCAGGGAGACAAGGTTCTGGACCCCCTCCCCTCTCACAACAGTTCCTGAAATATTCTAAATATTTATATGTAACATACCAATCCTATTTCAGAGAAAATATTGAAAAATCGTCTGGTATTGTAACCTACCTGGAACCCCTTCCTCATTAACCCTTTACTCCATAGATACCAATTACAGAAGGCCTTTGAAAACAGTGCAGGAAGAGTTCAGATTGCTCGTAACGAGCAATCTGAACACTTCCTGCACTATTTTCCACTCTGTCAGTTAATATAATCATAATTCACCCAATAATTCAAAAGCCTTCTATATTAGAGGTGTCCAAAGGCGTCTTTGTTTGAGGTGTCCAAAGGCGTTTATATGAAGTAAAGGGTTAAATTCGAGGATTTTCAGTTCTGAACTGATCCAGCAAATTTCATCTCGTAAATTAACACGGAACAATAAAATTTGATGTTCAATAAAACCAACCCATTCATCATCAGTAGAAGATTTTGCATATATTTTTGTGCTGATTATTTTCAAATGAGATTTGAGATTTTGAGATATGGCTCAAAATTTGACATCAATTTATTCCTCATCTTCTTCCTTCCCATAATGCTGCCAAGATTAGTTCCCATACATCATGTTTTATTGAGCTGGGAAGGGTCGTATTTTGGAAAATGATCATCAATTATTGCCAATTCAAGCTACAGTTTGTTTCGATTTCATATCATTTTTCAATATTGACTGATTTACCTAAATATATTGTGGATATATACGGAATTCTGGTCTACACTAAATCTATCGTAGATCATGGCTTACATTCAATAAACTTTTAGTCTTAATCTTATATCATAAAATTTTTTACAAAATTTTTTTTTTTTTCAATACAATATCTTGATATTGAAATCAATGTTAAAAGTTCATTTAAATCAATTTTACATTATTATAAACTACTCAATGAATTTATTATTTTTACTCTGTCAAAATTAAGGGAATTTTAACAAGAAAAACAAGAAGCCCAAGAGGGCCTGAGGACGCTCTACTGACTCATAGTGGCAATATCACTTTTTGAAATTCACAATATTCGGGGGTCATCTTAACAACCAATGTATAAATACCCCACCACACCCATACTGAACAAAAACTTAATCACTATGAAAAGGAAATACTTTAAATTCCCATACCAATCATATGTAAAAAAAAATATATAGTACCCTGTACAGAACCCTTATATAATCCAGCCCCTGAATTTGTCAGAACTTCAATCACCCACACTTAGCAGAAATGATTCAAATTTTAAAAAGAAGTTTTTTTTGTACACATGGATGCAAAATGAAAAAATTCAGTTTTCCCTATAATATTCTATGTAAATTAAGCCCCTAAATTTGTATCTGCAATCAAACACCTAAACAAAGGGATGATTTATGCCAAATATGAACAAATCTGACGTACTGGTTCTTAAGAAAACAGTTTTACTAATTCCCAATTTTTACCCTTTTGGGGCCCCTCCTGACCCCTTAAGACAGTGGAACCCAGTCATTTTTACAAAACTGAACCTCCTTCACCAAACAATGCTTCTGTGAAGATATAGGCAAAATCATTTCCATTTTAAAAAGAAAAAAAGATAATTATAATGACATATGTCCCCTAATTGAACCCTCGGGACAGGGTCATATTTAACCCTAGGGACACCATTTGAACAAATCTAACAAATCTATAGTTGGTCATCATTACTACATAAATATTTTGAAAATCTGTTGGGTCGTTCATGAAAAGAAGATTTTTTAAGTTTTTGACTATTTTTAGTAATGGTGACCATCTTGAATTTCAGATCGGAAAAAAAATCTTCTGTATAGTCTCCTATGCAATAGTTGTTGTTGTTGTATGATGTGTAGCGTCGCTTTCAACAATTTTTCAGTCATATCACGATGGTGTCTACTTGAGACAGTATTCTAAGCGCTGTCATACTAGAGTATCATGCCGTAGACACATGGTATGATATCCCACCCAGTCACAATATACTGACACCGGGCCAACCAGACCTAGAACTCTCCTCTAAATGCTGAGCATCAAGTAAGGAAGCTTCTAGTACCATTTTAAAAGTCTTTGGTATGACCCGGCCAGGGATTGAACCCATGACCTTCCGCATGCGAGGCGGACGCTCTACCACTAGACCACACCGCGGTCTCCCCTATGCAATAGAAACATCCATGTGAAGTTTCAGTTTTATTGGCAATCTGGTTTCAGAATTGATGAAAAAAAAAGTGAATTTTCCATAGTATCCCTATGTAAAATTCTAAGTCCACTTACAGGTCCCTATAAAAGTTTGCCCCTTAATTCATATCTGTAATCAAACCACTACACATAGGGAAAATTTATGACATATATGAACAAATCTGACATACCGGTTCTTAAGAAAACGATTTTAGTAATACCCCAATTTTTCCTCCTTCACCAAACAATTCTTCTGTGAAGATATAGACAAAATCATTTCCATTTGAAAAAAAAAAAAAAAAAATTATTATAATGACATGACTGTGTCCCCTCAGAGTCTCCTATGCAACAGAAACATCCATGTGAAGTTTAATTGACCTAGTGATTTCGGAGAATGTGCTGTTAACAGATGACAGATGACGGGTGACGGACAAAGCGCCATCGCAGAAGCCCTTCTGGCCAAAAAATTAAAGTGTCCATCTTTTACAACACAAACTAAACAGTGACAACACTTTGAGATAATCATATAAAAAATTATTTTCTGTAAGAATTTTGTTTAAAAAAATATAAATTTAAGACCTGTTATCCTAAACATAAATAAATTGATAATTAATATAAAACAAAAACTAAAGTGAAAACATGCATGTATCAGGCAAGAAATCACAAATCACTTAAAGCAGAAAATCACACCCAAAGACAAATTTATTAAACACATCATAAGTTTCTTATCTGTTTTAGCCAATAATATTTCAATACAATCTCAATAATATCATCACATATTTAATTAACATATCAACTAGTGACACACCCGGTATGTATAGGAAGGGGTGAACTTGGGTGGGTTGTGATGGAAGGGTAAATTGGTATATTTTCAAATATAATTATCATTTTAGTACAAGAAAAGTCTTCTTAATGTACTCACTATATTCTTACTTTAATTATGGAATAAGAGTTGTGTATTGTCAAGGTTTGTCGTGACCTCTAATTTGTTGCATTGCTGTCATGAGTTCTGCTTATCAGGCAATTATTCAACTGGAACCTTGGTCCTCCAGGGCTGGGTATAGTATTAGGGAATGTCATCTAATAATCGCTTACCTCTCACCATTGCGGAGGTCGTGGGTTCAAGCCTGAGCCTGGTCCAAAAACATTAGTCAGTTACTTGTGGAATTATGGTGGAATTATGGTGGTTTCTACTCAGATTCATTCTGAGGTCTTCCTCCACCAATAAAACTGAATTTGCCATGCATAACCCGTCACGTGTTGACATCAGGTTTGAAGATTCCTTGCAATTGTCTGTTTTGTTTAGCGTAATTTTTATGCCATTAAGACCTTACAGACAATAAGTTAATCTAACCACTCTTCCCTGGGACCTATGAAAGTTAACCAGTACATTTCCATAAGTAACTGATTATTTCCCAATTAAATCAGCAATGAGAGACGAATGACAATGAGATGATATATCTTCTATCAATCAACACCGAGACTGTCACCCGGCAGGGATTCAAACTCACGACCCCTTGAATGATATTCAGACACACTACATACTGAGCTGACCAGGCCCGGTTGCAATGATCTGTTTCTGAAATTTCTTATCACCAAATGAAAAGCCAGCATTGTCCCAGGTTCTCATGTACTCATGTACTGAGTTTCCTAACCTTGTCCCTATCGTGCAACTCAAATGACCCAATCCTGTTTTTTCCTGCCATGTAAAACCCAATTCAATTCAATCAAAGAGTAATATTCAATTGTTTCCTTGGAAACTGTTGTCGTAAATAATTCACCATGGAACATTGGTTATAATGTTATAACACTGGGTCAACCTGGCATTAAAACAGAGCAGTACTGAATAAAACACAATAATCTATTTTGCAAGTCAGGCAATTTCTTAAAAGCCTTTTTCTGTCCAATTTTGGTAGGGAAAGTTCTTACATTATGCGCAGATAATGTTTTTTCTTCTTCTTTTGTCTGTTTTGAGAACTTATCGCATGTTTGCTCCTGGAATGTAGCACAATAATTTTTTAACACTTCCCTACATTTCCCGAATGGCGTGTTACTCAATAAGAATCCACTGTATCTTACATACACTTAAGTGCATCAGGATTTTTTTCAAAATTTGTTATAATTGAAAAATCCCTCCCCCAGCAAAAGTCTCTGATGTTTTATAAGCGACAGTGCCTCTCATTGTTAGTCACCTCTTACCACTGATTCAAGTGGGAAAGTTATCAGTTGGGGAGATGGGTGTGCTCAAGTACTGGTTAACCTTCCAGGATCCCAGGAAAGAGTGACTGGGTTAACCTTCCAGAATCCCAGGAAAGAGTGGCCAGGTTAACTGATCAGATCTTAATTCTCAATGGCATAACGATGCTAAATATTCAAACAAAGCAATTAAAAAATCACAAATGGACCCACATTAACAAAAATTCCAACGAGTGTATATGTCACTTGAAGGAAGTGTGTTCCATTTGAATATCCTAAAACATGTTAGTTTACGACATAAGGAAAGGACATAATTTCTTTTTCTAGTTATCACTACTTCATGGTATCATAGCATAAGCTAGGCTTTTCTTAGCAAAGATGTTGACATATAAATTGCCTGTATTCGACAATCCATTATTTCATACATGGCACAGGGAAAACCAAACCCTAAATTTGTTCTTTTTAATGCCATTTTCAACACACTTCAGGTTATATAGTAATGATGGCATATCCAGTTTTATTGGTGGTGGAAGACCTCAGAATAAATCTGAGTAGAACCACCGTCCTTCTGCAAGTAACTGACACGCTTTTAAGTATTTGGAGAGAGAGCAGGACTCAAATCTACGACCTTAGCGGTGAGAGTAAGTGATCCCGAACAGGCGCCTTAGACCACTCGGTCACAGAGGACCCGCGTAAAATTGTTAAAATAGAAATACATAGTTCTGGACTTACATCCATTTATTTCTATGCTTATGTCGATGTTTATCCTTAACACAACATTGTTATATAATGGATCTTAAAGGTAGCGAGTCTGCACAAATTATATAATTCCCTGCATTTTGTAATCTAATTCTCTACATGGCAAGGGGAAACACACACCTGCATTGTTACAAAATAAACATGCATTTATAGTGTAAATATGCATTTTTTCCCACATGCAGAGATGCACAAACAACTGGACAAAAGCATACATGTATTCCTTTAAATGGATCTTAAATATGCATGTACAACATACACGTACTGGGTGGGTACAACAACATAATATAACGGTACATGCATTTACTTTTACACTGACGTTTACTATAAGTATAAATATGCTTTTAAGTACATACACTGCTTATTTGTATCCTTCTAATCATGTGACCATCTGCAGCTAGCATTAAACAAAATAAGTAATTCCATTTGTCTCTCCCATCAGCACTTCCAGCAAGGCATACATAAATGCATGATCAGTTTGTATTAGCAAAGCGCCATGACGAAGCACTAAAATAAATTATTCCCTAGCTTCCCTAAGCAAATCAGCTTTGTTAAAAATACATTTTCAAGCATTAGTTTAGCTTTTAGTTTTGCCATATTCCTCAACTACAGATCTTTCACCTTTAAGCAATGTGTTAATCGATCAATCAATCAATGGTCATGTTACCTCAAATAAATTCGAACTTAAGCGTTTCCTCCGTTGAGCAGTTGTCAAGTGCCCCTGCACTTGCTCAAGGGCTTCCTTAGAATAATTCTGAAAAGACAACATAAAATATAAATCACAGGACAACATCACAGACAGACGGATGAAAGGATAAATGGTATGATACAGTAAATCTAATCTCGCAACCTTGACCTTGCAGATACTCTCCTCTAAAAAGTCCTGAAATAACAACAACACGTAAAGAACACATTTATGACTAAAAACACACAAAAAAAACGCAACCGGCTAACAACAAAGACAGACGCACATACAAACCGACTATAAAATGGGAAGAAGACTACGCAACCGGACAATAGATATTCGTTACCTCAAATATATCCTTATCAAGCATTTTAGTTCGCTGTGCCATTGTTAACGCTTCTTGTACATGTTCAACAGCTTCTTTTGAGTATGTCTGAAATACGGTGAACATGTCAAACATTGATAAGGAATGTCGTTTGTTTATGCTAAAAAACTAGATATTTATAGTAAATCTTGTCATTGGTCGACAGCTTCTTTTCTGTACAATGTACATGCATGTCTGAAATATGGTGAACATGTCAAAGATTGATAAGGAATGTGGTATGTTTATGCAAAATAATGACATATTTATAGTAAATCCTGTCATTGGTCGACAGCTTTTTTTCAGCACCACCTGTATATCTGAAATACATTGAACATGTCACACATTGATAAGGAATGTGGTTTGTTTACGCTAAAAAATTGGATATTTATAGTAAATCCTGTCATTGGTCGACAGCTTCTTTTCTGCACAATGTACCTGCATGTCTGAAATATGGCAAACATGTCAAAGATTGATAAGGAATGTGGTATGTTTACGCGAATGACATATTTATAGAAAAATCCTGTCATTGGTTGACAGCTTTTTTTTCAGTACCACCTGTATATCTGAAATACATTGACCATGATTGTCAAACATTGATATTGTTGCATGTTTACACTCAATTATTAGATATTTGACAGCTTAATTTTTTTCAACTCGAGCACATCAATCTACGCAATTTAGTAACTGATAACGTTCCCACTTGAAACAGCGGTGAGAGACAAATGAAAATGAAACAAAATGTCATGAGTCAGATGGTCTACCAACTGAGGTAACTGGACCCTGCTTATTATTAAAATTGATAATGGCATATCCATTTTTAATTGGTGATCCTTCAGGAAGACTCAGAATGAATCTGAGTAGAACAACCATCATTCCATAAGTAACTGACAAATTTTCTCACATAAATTTTTTGGATTGAGCGAGACTCAAACCTAAAACCTTAGCAGTGAGGGTAAGTGATCTTAAGGCGGTGCCTTAGACCATTCGGCAACTGAGGACCCTGTGAACACGAGTATATCAATTTTAACACTGCCATATTTCCTTTAAAACAAACTATACTATACAAGAGCACATATATATAACCATTGTGAGGAATGTAACTTTATCCTGTAACAATGTGAAAGTTATAAAAGACAATAAAACTGATAATTTGATTTTTTCTCTCTTAAAAACAATTTAAATTCCACGCGTTTCAATGGCAATATTAATATGTGGAATTATCCAAGAATTTTCAAGTTTGGAATAAAAGAAATACATTAAATATGTTAAAACTTTCATCTAAAAAAACTAATTAAGAACTATTTATTTATTGAGTTCTATAAGGCCAATATCACAATCAGTTGCCATGGTAACGGAAGAAATTATTCATATTCAGAGTCAATAAAAATTATATATATATATATATATATACTGGAGAGAAAGAGAGAGAGAATGTATTAATATAGGTAAAGATTTTTTTTTAATAATTGTCCAAAAGAGCTATATATGTGAAATCTGAGTTAAAAGGGCAGGCTAGGGTCAAAGATAAAAATGTAATAAACATCACTACCTTCCCATGCAAGTTATATGTGCTATTTTTAAATATTTTATTTTTATTTTGAAAAAAAAAAAAATCTCTGATCCATCGCGATTGTTGGAAGCGATGCTTAAAGCACCATAAAACAACAGCAACTAAAACAGAAGCAGTGAATGTAAACCCTGCTCAGAATGATAACAATACACACTGATCTACTTGTTCTTTATAAGCAAGTGATATCTATGTCACCAATGTCATCAACATCTTACAATTTAATTATGTTAATGAAAACTCATATATTCTACATATCTCATTTAATCTGCTGACCGATCCCAAGACTGCAGATTTCTTTTTCTTATTTTAAAAATCTTATGCATAGGTTCAGTTACGGTGTTCTAGACATCGTTATGATCAATCCGAGAGGCTCCCACTTCCAATTCCCTGTGAGATTATTTTTTGGCATTTCAAACATACTCCCACAGAAAGACTAATAATGCCTTTGAAACACTGACATTGACAAAAATGACAATACTGACTATCTTCTTTTGTGTCACTTTCAACACTTTTTCAATCATATCACCACAATGCCTGCCTGAGATGGTATTCTAAGTGCTGCCAATCACATGGTATGATAACCGACCCAGTCATGTTACACTGAAACCAGGACGTCCATGCCGATCACATGGTATGATAACCGACCCAGTCATGTTACACTGAAACCAGGACATCCATGCCGATCACATGGTATGATAACCAACCCAGTCATATTACACTGAAACCAGGACGTCCATGCCGATCACATGGTATGATAACCAACCCTGAGTCATATTACACTGAAACCAGGACGTCCAGACTTAGAATTATTCTCTAAATGCTTAGCGCCAGAAGAGGGAGCTTCTAGTATGATTTTTTTAAGTCTTTTATACATGAATGACAATCATGACAATGGATCAAAATCATCACTTACCATGTCAGAATAAAAGTGCCAGAACAAAAAGTTTATAATTTAAAACAGTTTATCTATTGTAGGTTTAGCTAAAAGTACCACCACCCCTCTCTTAATAAACTTTGTAATGTTCCATCAAAAATTAAAAAAAAAATCATGCTATGTACCTTTAACAACTAATATTAAGAGTTTCATGAAATACTTTATATCATAACTTAAGTTCACCAAAATGGAGCTTCTATCCCCTTAATTGAAATAATCCTTAGCATTATAACTGATGTTGATATAGAGCTAATTGTTGTTTTTTTTTAATAAGATTTAACACCATTTTCAGCACATTTCAGGTTATATATGGCAGAAAGAATCTGAGTAGAACCATCGTCCTTCCGCAAGTAACTGGCAAACTGTCCCGTCTAAAGTTTTTGTAGCAAGTGGGGCTCGAACCTATGACAACACCGGTGAGAGGTCAGTGATCTTGAGACAGCACCTAGACCAATTGGCCACCGAGGACCCTTGAGCTAATCGTAAGTGTATAAACATAAAATTGTGATCCTTTACGACTGAATATAATTATAGATATCCTAACTTTCATTTATACGGTAATCAATTCTCCAAATTTCCTGTTATTCTGCAGATCTATAATTATTAGCCAATCAATGTCATCGTAACATCTCTGATTTAACCAATCAATGTCAATGTTACATCAAAGTTTTAGCCAAGCCAAGTTTTGTGAATATCAACTCAAAGTTAAAGATAATTTGGAGGCGAATTGCAGAGCTGCTGTAACTATAAAAAGAAAATAACATGGTGATAGAACATTTTGGCTTCCGACTCTCAAACTGTTGCATTCCAATTTTTTTTCAGAGGATATAACTATCGAATCTTTGCATCAACAACAGAAATACGAAGATAAATCAAAGCAGACGTGCTCACTTCCAGTGCAGATTTTCTGCAATTTCTATAATAAATGATTTATTTTTTGCTTCTGAAAATTGGTTTCTGTAGAAAACATAATTATTCACAGTAACCGGCAGTCAGAGGAGAAATAGCAATTTGGAACAAATGCGTGCATGGGATACCTCACAGCACAAGACAAAACCTCACAGAATTTACACACTCCAAGGACCCACAGATTAGTTAAACATGTGTAAGTGGCCACTTCTATTAAACAGCTACTTGTCTTAAGCAGTCATATTTACTATTTCTATTTACCTCCATTAAGCAACAACCTGTCTTAAATTTTACTTAGTTTACTGTAATTGATTTTAAGGAATAAAACCAAGTAAGCCGATTGTAAACAGTGAGAAAATCTGACGGCTTCGATCATTGCCTTGGGGAGGTGTTAATTTGTGTTAGATGTGTTTTAAGGATTACTGTTTATGAACAATTTTATGATGTGACTTAAAAGCAAACATGTTATGACCAGGCTTTTCAATTTACCAGTACCCTATGATGTTATTGTTGTTTTTTTTGCCGCCAAAAATCAAAAGTACTTTCACACAATCTACAACTAAAATAATTAGTTAAGACCCCAATTTTAGTTTCATAAAAAATTGTTAACTCCAGGAAATTTTTAACAGAAGTAGTAATTCTCCCTAATTTGTCTTTATCTCCACAATAAAGAAAAATCTCAAGTATATAAAAAAAATGAAAAAAAAAAAGGAGAAAAAAAATGTCAGCAGTCTGACGTATGCACAGAATGCTTGAAACAAGCTAATGTAAAAAGATAGCATCCCGGTTCCATTAAATGCCAAATAGATTTAAGATACGTCACAATGTTCAATGACGGGCAAGGCTTAAGAGTCACCTCCTTAATATGGAGAGATGCAGGACAGAAGCAACGCCTGAGTTACACGCGTCCTCCTCCGCTCCCCAATATATATTATAGGCAAAAAAATAAAAGACTCTCACCAAACACGAGAAAGTTTTGTTGCTTGTCAACAAATAACAACACCCAAATAGTTTTTCAGTCGTATCATGATGGTATCTACTAGAGACATTCCGCGTGCTGTCACACTGGAGACTGATATGCCGCAGATACATGGTATGATACCCCACCCTGTCACATTCAACTGACACCGGGCTGACCAAACAAGAACTAACCTCGTAATGCTGCGTGTCAAACGAGGAGGCTTCTAGAACTCATTTTCAAGTCTCTTGTATGACCTACCAAGGTACTGAACCCACAACCTTTTGCATGCAAGGCGGATGCTCTGCCAATAGACAATTTTTTTTTTAAACAATATCGCAATTAATCTCAATTTATTGACCCCACTGAAAAGTCTGGATCTGCCATATGAATTCTGCACTACTAAGTGCTCTGGTTTTCCCTTATTCTATAAATAAACTGTGCTTCTCCAGAATAGAGCACACGGCTTACCTAGTACCATATTAAAGCACACTGCTATTGCAGATATTACTGCAAACATGCACCAAGGAAGTAAAACTCCTCACTGTGACATTGCCACTACCGCAGTTATGGGTATATGTTAATTATTTCAGCCTTTCAGTTTGATTTGAATTTTCGGTCATTTTCATTTCTATAATTATTCTGTCAAACCTGTCTTTAAGCAGCCAGTCATGGGAAGGAGCAAAAATGGCCTTAAAGTACAAGTTATTGCCTAATACAAATTAATTTGCTCTTTACGCTGGAAGCATAGAAATGGGAAATAGTAAATGTGGCTGCTTAAGACAAGTGGTCACTTAATAGAGGTAACCACTTATACAGGTTTGACATTAGTTTTCTAAAACCACTACTGAGAACCAATCTTTGCAATCGTTTCCAGATCATGTTGCTTTTTTTCTGCAAGCATCGAGCAAAGTCAATATATATATACACATTGTAATAATATTATTACTAAGGCATGTTCTATTTCACCAATTGACAGATTTGACAGCTGAATAGGGGGAGTGGCCCAACAATTGAATCGGCCAATCATGTCGGAGAGTTTGAGCACTAGTAATGTGTTCAGACCTGTGTTTCATCACGTACACCATGTATACATGTCCCTTCGTCACCTGCATTGTTTGTAATGACGTAGAGAAGCAATTCTCTCGCGGAGAATAGATCTACCAGCTTGTTATAACACACAAAATACTGGTTAAAAAACATCATGTTATGAAAGAGCACATTGTTAGTAGTTCTGTTTTCATACGAATAACAAAACTCTATCAAAAAATGTTTTTAATGCATTGAAATTTTTACGATCAAAACGCGTCCAAAGAAGTGTTGAAATATGTTATAGCAACCAGACCAATAAAAACAAGAGGGCCAAGATGCCCTATATCACTCACCTGACTGACCTTGAGTCACCCAACATAAGTAGATTATATAATACATGTACACTCAAAATTTCAGAAAGACGAAATGGGCAAGTAGTTAAGAGTTTTGATTTGTTTTGAAGATGTAACAGATGCGTAGAAGAGTTCAAACTTGGTAGAGGTTCACCCGTGGTAAATGTCAGTGAAATTACATAAAAATCAGGTCAGTAGATTCTGACAAGAAGGCTTTTGAAGTTTTTACTATAGCTGTTAAGTCTTCGAACTAAGATAAAAATCCAGTTCCAGCACAAAACTAACCTGTTATGTTTGAGAACGGTTTCAAACTAAAGTATCAGATTAAACTATTGTGCATGAAACAATCAACAGTTCCAGCACAATAAATATTCCTATGAGTTTCAAACACAAGCCTTCCCAAAGCCTATCGCTTGAAAGAATCTTTGTCACCCTCCTCCAAGATGACACTGAAAATCTCAAGCAGATTTCTTGCTGTTATGAAAATAGCTAAAAATATGGTATTGCTTTATAATTATGAAGCAGTAAACCATCCCTCTCTGAACCATAAAAACTCTGACTTTTATATTCAGAAAAACACCTATTTTAAAATGGTTCATAATATATGAATAATATTTCAATCATTGATTATAATTGTATCATTCATCTTTTTATGATGAATTATGTTTTAAAACTTATATCTGGTATAATATTGTAAAATAATAGCAAAAAAAAAAAGTTTATTTAAAGAGTTTATTACCTCTTCTTATAATAATTGCTATATACAGACATTTATGCTATAAAACAAGGGAAATAATTTGACATAAAACTAACCCCACCCCCTTGCTGCCATGTTTTTTGATGAATCAAGATTGCTTGAACAAACTCGGTAGAGAGACACCCAAGGATCATTTCTGTGAAATGATTTTCAAATCGAGCCAGTAGTTTCTGACAAGAAGATTTTTTAAGTTTTAACTATAGCTTATATAGTAAACTAACCCCACCCCCTGGCCGCTATGTTTTTTTGACGAATCAAGAAGGTTTGAACAAACTTGGTAGAGGGTCACCCAAGGATCATTTTTGTGAAATGATTTTAAAATCGAGCCGGTAATTTCTGACAAGAAGATTTTTTAAGTTTATACTATAGCTTTTATAGTAAACTTACCCCACCCCCTGGCCGCCATGTTTTTTGACGAATCAATGGCTTGAACAAACTTGGTAGAGGGTCACCCAAGGAACAATTCTGTGAAATTTTTTTAAAATCGAGCCAGTAGTTTCTGACAAGAAGATTTTTTAAGTTTTTACTAATTAAACTTGCCCTGCCCCCTGGCGGCCATGTTTTTTGACAAATCAAAATGGCTTGAACAAACTTGGTAGAGGTTCACCAAAGGAACATTTCTGTAAAGTTATATTAAAATTGGCCCAGTGGTTTCAGAGGAGAAGTTGTTAGAAGCTAAAAGTTAACGACGGACGACAGACGATAGGCGATCACAAAAGCTCACCTGAGCCAAAGGCCTACTTGTGAGGAGCCATGCAGTGTTTGATATCTCAGAGTAGAATAATGTGTTTGACTTTCAGTTTGTGAATTACATGTTTAGGAAGATCAATCTTCATAATATTTCTGCATTTTTCGTATACATGTATAAACAAATGATTATACATTGTAGTTTATGGCTTATCTCAGATACATGCATACTTGCTTTTTTATTTGGATGTAAATAAGTTACAATTCACACTTACCTTGGCTGATCATTGTTTTAAATCCCATAATTCACAATAGCTTCCTTTTGGAAATAACTTTTAGTTTTGTGTTTTAGCAAATGAAATGTCATTTTATTGTTTATACAGTTCTTATGTCACAGCCTTCAATTAAAAACACTTATATATAGGTGGACTTGGGTGTTTGTGTATGAACCATGTACTAGGTTCAGAACACAAATTGGCATAATTAAGATCTTGGTTGGTTTAATATTCTTTGCTTTTTTTTCTTACATAATGAAGTAGGAACCAAACTCCTACATTTGAAAACATATTCCAATATTGTCTGTATCTACGTTTTGGTAAATGACTGTTTCTTTGATTAGGAAATGAAAATTCACCTAGCCAAAACTGATGTTGAAATGTTATTAACGGACATGAAACAATATCCATAATTGTTCTACAGGAATGTATTTATTTTCATCATCATCATCATCAGCATCATAATCACTTCCCCACTTTCCCCATCTGTGCCTCAATTTTTGTCCTGAATGCCATCTGACAATAAATATTCCTTTAAGTTCTGTGTCTAACTATAGTTATTTTCATCAACATTAATTGACCAGTCTGGTGAAACTAAATGATCTTGAAATCACACTCATTATAATCAAATAAATGAAATAATATACGAAATTGTTCCCTCGAAACCTTCAAAGTATTTCCACATTTTCTTCCATTTGTAAGTTTTGCCAGGGAAATTGTGAACCTAAATGGAATGGGTCATTCTATTATGTTAAAGGGGTTTCTGTATTTTCAATCTTTTTATGTTTTGTCTCACAAATAATTGTTTGTCCTTTACTTGTGTCCAAGCAATTTATTTACAATTCATTACAACATGTATGCCTGTTTGATATAAGTCCATAATAAATACGATAAACCATTTTTCATAAATAGTTTTATTCTCTCTCAGTAAATAATGTACTAATCCATGGAACTTGACCCAAATAATTTCACTTTATCTCTTTGATCTGTTATATGTAGCCCAGCATGAAACTGTAAATTGGATGTATCTAATTAGCAATTTTGTTTATTATGCATGCAGATAAGATGTCCATTGCAATATATTTGAGTGCTGTGTTTGCTGTACTTAATCTGGGGAAACCTTTATTTTAATCCATAATACTGAGGAACCTGAATGTACAATAAACATTGTTGCTTAGATTAACTTCCATAATATCAATCAATTATATTTACAAGAAATTCAGTGTGTATTAACTTGCAATAGGCAGTATCATCTATGGCTATGCTGGTAGTTACAGCTTATGTTGGACATGAGTATTATCAAATAACTGTAGTAAACTTGTCGGCTGCTAGTGATAAGCCCCGCCTATAATACTGTGTGTAGGAGCTACCGGCGATGGGCCTTTAACAAACTAGAAAATAAAGCGTATTGGGATTTTTTTTTCCTCAATTGGGAAAAACAAACATGATTTTTTTAATTGGGAAGCCACTAAATGTCGGCCTCTGTTTAATATGGTAAAAAAGCCCTGCTGAGACACTAACAATCAAACCAAACCTGTTTTTTTTATCTGGCATACTTTATATAATTATATAGCAAGGCCATAATTATACAGAAATAACTTGAGTTCCAAATACAGTTTTAAAAGTACACATTGTAATTATTGTTAAAGGTCAACAGTTTGATCTAGACTGGATCCAGGAATTGATTTTCTTTGAATCTAAGTAAGCGATACCATCAAGTTGGTGTTTAACGCCATTTTCAACACAAAACTGAGCAGAGCCATAAACTGTCCTTTTGCAAGTAACCGTCAAACTTTTTCACTTACAATTTTTGGACTGAGTTGGGCTCAAACCTACTGACATTGCGACAACCAGCATTGCGACAACCGGCACATGGTTGTTTGATATTTACACCAAGACAAAACACATCAGAAATGAACAAAATCTCTGATATTTCTGATGACATTTACAAACCTATACATATTACATGACGCTGTAGATAACACTGTTACTGAAAGTTGTCGATATCGGAATCAATTCTTCTACTGTCAATTAGCCAACCTCAATTTTACCAGTTTCTTTCTGTAGTAGTAGAATAGGATTGTCGTCACTTACCAGGTACCCTGTAATAAATGCCCTCCATTTTTTTTTTATGAATTTTATAATGATTTTATAAATACCGTCTGCCATAGTCTAGTGGTAAGGACATCTGCCTCGGAAGTGTGAGGTCGAAGGTTCAAATCCCGGTGGAAGCACTTGTTTTTTTTTTATGTGGCCGTTTGTTCACCCAGTAGCTAGTCAAATTGTGGAGTACTGAATGTCTAGCAGCTAGCCTGATGCCTGGCAAGTTTAACTGTGTACATCATAAAGGTGTCTCATAAGCCCATTATGTCTGGCCCTTACAATGGGGATGACACTTGTTTACACTTTTCAATTTAAATTTTGATTTCTTCTTGGGTTCATATAAATGCCTACCGCATCACCCCATTTGCAAACTGCATTTTCTCCAGGGACATCTATTCAAGGTTGTGTGTGTGTGTGTGTGTGTGTGTGTGTGTGGGGGGGGGGGGGGGGGGGGGGGGGGGGGAGGTATTTGCTGGCGACCCAAAGCTAATAGTAAGCAATATTGACTTTTAATGGTAACTATATCGTCCAAGGGAATGCTCATGAATTATTAAAAAAAAAATTTTTGTCTATAGTTGCAGACGCAAGGTGGTCACACACAATAATGATCATGTGACAATGGCTTTATTGTGATACTTAAAGGGAGTATATATTAGGGAAAAAATGCTTTTAAAATAGATAAAGTCATCTTATTATCATTAATAAATAAAATACAAAAGGTTTGGTATAGCAAATCCTACAAAACGTGACAAAATCGATGTTTATATAGGAATGAAAAATGAAATTCCCATTTTAAAAATAGACAGCATTCAATACTGTTTGACAACCTTGGCATCGTCATTCAGACTCTAAGATGAAACAAATTTTACTATGTGTAAATTTGTATAATGGATCAAATAAGAAGTAAAATGAAATCATGTGACTCATTTAACATGTCACAAATTATGTTGCCATTTTAAGCAGGAAACCTATTTTTGTCTAACCCTATACCTGTAGCCCAAGTTAGGAAAGCCCTTTTTAATATATTATTTTGGCATGTTTTATGGCAATATGGGGTCAGTGAGTATTATAAGTCATGGTATATTAGAATGTTTTTAGGCCATTTTTAAAATTTTGAAAAATCCGGATTATTATATTCCCTTTAAAATGACAAACACTTTTGAAATATTAGGCAAAATATTTAATTTCATAACTTCATAACAGATTTATAGCTAGCTAAAAAAAATTTAAACACAATTTTTTTAATGGTGTTTAATAATGCCATTTTCATTGCAAAACAGGTTATGTATGGTGTATCCAGTTTTATTAGTGGAGGCAAAACTCAGAGAATCAATCTGAGTAGATCCATCATTCTTCCGCTAGTCACTGACAGATGCTTTAAGTGTCAAAAGTGAATCATATATCTTTTTTTTTGTCATACAACTAAATGGAAGGAAGCAAACAAGAACTTCTCATGGATTTGCCGTTCATTAAAAAATTCCATTCCAAGGAAATAACAGTTACCCGAAACTCATTCATTCATTTTTTTATGTAATGAAGCATTGATTGATTGACTGAATATTTAGCGTCATTTTTTTGCCATCGAGGGCTAACAGATGATCAGTTAACCTAACCACTGTTTGCTGGGATTAACCAGTACTCGAACACACCCTGTCTCCACAAGTAACTGATAACTTTCCCACTTGAATCAGTGGTGAGAGACGAATGATAATGAGACACAATGTCGTATATCAATCATCACAGAGACTGTTACCGGGCGGGGGATTCGAACTCACAACCCCTGGATTGATAGTCAGATGCGTAACCGACTGAGCTAATCGGGCCCGGCAATGAAGCAACATTTTAACAAGTAACTGATAACTTTCCCACTTGAATCAGTGGAGAGAGACGAATGATAATGAGACACAATGTCGTATATCATTCATCACGGAGACTGTTGCCGAGCGGGGGAATCGAACTCACAACCTCTGGATTGATAGTCAGACGCGCAACCGACTGAGCTTATCGGGCCTGGCAATGAAGCAACATTTTAACAGTAAACACGTCACATGTGAAGCGTATTGAAATGAAATGTACACAATGTACATTCAAGTGTGAGGGGTATGGGGTTGAAAAGGTACATGGAGTAGGGCTGGGGAATAAAATTGCCATGCCCAGCAAAGAACAGGGAAATTAATGTCCTGTGATGCAAGAAGATAAGAATCTTACACGGGTTGGAGGTTCGGATAAAAGTTCCGTCCTCAGAGGGAAAAGTGTTTTTAGAGGGAACAAGGCTTCCCGCGTGAAAACAGTTATCTCAAGGGACAGAATTTTCTATCTGAACTAAAAAAAAAGACATGAAAGATTATTTGTCCAGTTTGCAAGAATATCAATTCTGAACCAAGCAGAAATAAGCAACCAGAATCAATGTAGCTCCATTTCACTAAGAAATATCTCGTTTAAATGAAATAGACAAGAGATCACAGACGCAGACTGATAAAACTGAAAAAGGCAATTTAATTTACAGTCTGACATGAAATCAATCAGTATTGCATGTCGCTTGAAACAATCTTGGGGGGGACATGCAGATGCAGGTAATAGTAATGGAGAATTCTTAGTGAGGAAGGTAAGAAGATTGCAATTCCATAACTATTCTTTTAAGATGCCTATGATTACACTGAAATACTTCAGAAACGCAACATTCAGATGAACAGCAATAAAACATTGAGCTTGTTATCAATATTTTTAAAAAAAAATTTATTTGATAATGTAACATCTTTCGTACCATTCCTGGAAATTTTCATCAACATCTGTTGCGATTATCAGTTCTCTTTATTGATTTGAAACATGCAATTGACCTCTGTTACCTAAATTCACAAAATAAGTATCTTGTATTGCCTCTTTGCGTATTGATGCACACATGACACTGACTTCTCATTGAATGCAGATTATCTAAAATCCGGACTTGTGGTATGTTGTTCCACACTTAAACAAGCGCTTGATGAATTTTCAGATAAATCTACCATTGACAGTTTGATAACAGGTTGTGAAATTGAAAAAAAATACCAAAGAAACAAAATCTGAATATCAAAATACAGATACTAGTAAACTAATTCTAAATGAAATAGTACAAACAATAAAAGTTTTGTGTTTTTATAAATTTAGGTAACAGGGGTTGTATGTTTCAAATTAATAAAAAGAAGTGATAATTACAATAGATTTTAATGAAACTTTCCCGGAAATATAGAAAGATGTTATATTATCAAATAAAATAACTTTTAAATAAATCGACAAAGCACTCAATATTTAATTGCTGTTTATTTTAATGTTGCATTTCTATTTAGTCTTTCGGTGTATTCTCTCGGACGATATTTCCTTATTTGAATAAAAAGCATTCAAATGGAAGTTCATGTCTCTTTTATGCAGCTATACACATTTTTTAATAAAAACATACTCTTTTTTATTGATTGTTTGTATCTTTCATCGAAATGAGTCAAAGAGTATGGCTGTTACAATACACTGTCTATCAGTTATTTCCTCTTTTTCAAATCGAAACTTCAATATATATTTTTATTCTGCCTTTCATCTTATTTATTATTATTATAATAATAATAATAATAATAAAGACTCTTATTAACAAGAGAATGCATTTGAATAAATTCAATCTTCAATGAGGCCTTCAACATATTTACACACTACAACATTAACATTCAAACAGAAGATTAAACAAGAATATATAATTTGGGTCTACCCTGATCCAAAATATCAGTCGTTTAATCGGCTTTAAAATTCTGACATTTTGAATGGTTCAAAGACAACGATGGAAGCATCTTTAAAAATGCAGAAATTCAACAAATTGAAAAATGGATATACTGAGGGTTTTGAGGAATACTACAAGTCTAATACTCGTCCAAGTCAATATTCACAAAGCAGATAGATTAACATGTTTTGTGCCAAGAACTTCTTCCAGCGTATTTATTGATTCTCTCACATTGCTGCCCTTCAATGAGGTCACTTATATACAGTACTGGATTACAGAAACATTTACCCAATGTAAACATGGTCATGAGTATCAGAGAGAAAAATGGGAGGAAAGTCACACACGCGTGAGGTCAACATCAATATTGACAGATTTCCGTGGCCAACATTGATCAATGTATATCTTCCATGCTTGGTTGTCAACTTCAGATAGGACAAGATTAAGTCATCACCAAGTACGCCTGTTGCTGTTTCTACGAGCAAACATTTGTTTTAGCAATTGTTCCGAGAGTAAACGGAAACAGAAACTCTGAGCAGAGTTGTATGGGTTGTGTAAACTGTGTACAAATGAATACAAAGGTTCGTTTCCACGACGATATTGGTTTCCTCTGTTTGTTTCTACGCCGGTAGTTATTTATAGTAAACAATTAATGCAAAGGGGCGATTTAATGATATGGTGTCAAAAGATCAAGCAAATCAGTGATTTTGTTCATGAACTAAACCTAGTTATATGAAACTTGGTATAAATCACAAACCTATGGTTCTGTTCTCATTCAGTAAATAATCGATTGATTGATTGATTGAATATTTAGCATCATTTTTATGCCATCGAGGGCTAACAGAGGATCAGTTAACCTAACCACTGTTTCCTGGGATTAACCAGTACTCGAGCACACCCCGTCTCCGTAAGTAACTGATAACTTTCCCACTTGAATCAGTGGTGAGAGACGAATGATAATTAGACACAATGTCGTATATCAATCATCACGGAGACTGTTGCCGGGCGGGGGATTCGAACTCACGACCCCTGGATTGATAGTCAGACGCGTAACCAACTGAGCTAATAAATAATCGAAATTGAGTGAATAACATGTTGTAATAATTATATCTGCACTGTAATATGTCCGTCCAACTGCCAACTATTGGTCAGGTGTTTAATCTCTGGCCTGGCCACAATGTCTGTGATGTTTTCATGAATTTTGTTCTATGGCTGTAACTCCTCTAAATATGTGGGGAAGTAGTCAGTGCTTACATAGATAAGGTGTGTCTAGTACTATTTAACTGTCTAGCCAATCCCTAGAACAATGATTTGGGGTGCCGACCACCATTAAATAACAGAAATGCTGTTGAAAAAAGGGGGTGGGGGGACCCTAAACAAACAAAAAGCAATATAAACAAGAGGGCCAAGATGGCCCTATATCGCTCACCTAACTGACCTTGAGTCACCCAACATAAGTAGATTATATAATACATGTACGCTCTAAATTCCAGAAAGACGAGATGGGCAAGTAGTTAGAATTTTGATTTGTTTTGAAGATGTAACAGATGCATAGAATAGTTCAAACTTGGTAGAGGTTTCACCCATGGTAAATGTCAGTGAAATTACATCAAAATCAGGTCAGTAGATTTTAACAAGAAGGCTTTTGAAGTTTTTACTATAGATGTTAAGTCTTCGAAATAAGATAAAAATCCAGTTCCAGCACATAACTAACCTGTTATGTTTGAGAACGGTTACAAACTAAAGCATTAGACTAAACTATTGTGCATGAAACAATCCGCAGTTCCAGCACAATAAATATTCATATGAGTTTCAAACACAAGCCTTCCCAAAGTATATCGCTTAAAAGAATCTTTGCCGCAGTGCACTCTCTCCAAAAAACAATTAAGCTCCTCCTCCAAGATTTCAAGTACACTTTGACACTGAAAATCTGAAGCTGTTATGAAAATAGCTAAAACTATGGTATTGCTTTATTATGAAGCAGTAAACCATCCCTGTCTGAACTATAAAAACTCTGACGTTTATATTCAGAAAAACAACTATTTTAAAATGGTTCATGATAATGAATATATGAATAATATTTCAATCATTGATTATAATTGTATCATTCATCTTTTTATGATGAATTGTCTTTTAAAATTTATATCTGGTATAATATTGTATAATAATAGCAAAAAAAAGTTTATTTAAAGAGTTTATTACCTCTTCAAATAATAATTGCTATATTCAGACATTTATGCTATAAAACAGAGGCAGTAATTTGACATAAAACTAACCCCACCCACTGGCTGCCATGTTTTTTGACAAATCAAGATAGCTTGCACAAACTTGGTAGAGAGTCACTCAAGGAACATTTCTGTGAAATTAAGTTAAAATCGAGTTTGTAGTTTCTGACAAGAAGATTTTTTAAGTTTTTAATTTAGCTTATATAGTAAACTAACCCCACCCTCTGGCCGCCATGTTTTTTGACGAATCAAAATGGCTTGAACAAACTTGGTAGAGGGTAACCCAAGGAATATTTCTGTAAAATTATATCAAAATTGACCCAGTGGTTTCAGAGAAGTTGTTAAAAGCCAAAAGTTAACGATGGACGACAGACGACGGACACCAGGCGATCACAAAAGCTCACCTGTGAGCCTTTGGCTCAGGTGAGCTAAAAAATAAAATCCATGACAGCAGGTAACTGCAGGGACATCAGTGGAAGCATCCAAGCGTTTCTCCCAGATTAAGTAAAGGAACATATTGGCAATTTTGACAAATTTTCACCCTGTATCTGAAAATTCTATACAAGATGCAAATATGAAGTAAAATATCCCACCTGGTACACAGGCCTCGGGTTCACTAAATATTTTCGTCAACCCATATTTTTGTAATTAGGCTGTAATTTCATTTCCTTTGCTCATCTTCACCAATGAGTATTGTTGATGTTTGTTGTATGGTGTTGAGCATCGCATTCAACAATTTTTCAGTCATATGATGACGGTGTCTACTTGAGACAGTATTCTGAGCGCTGTCACACTGGAGTATCATGCCGTAGACACATGGTATGATACCCCACCCAGTCACATTATACTGACACCAGGCCGACCAGACCTAGAACTCTCCTCTAAATGCTGAGCGTCAAGCGAGGAAGCTTCTAGTACCATTTTTAAAATCTTTGGTATGACCCGGCCGGAGATTGAACCCACGACCTTATGCATGCAAGGCGAACGCTCTACCACTAGACCACGCTGCAGTTGACTCACCAATGAGTAAGAATTTAGTATGACTTCTACTCTGTCTGGTAATTTTTTATGCGTAATGAGTTATAGTAACATAATCATTTAGAGAAAAACGAGATTTTGTAGTTGAGCAAAGTCACAGCACAAGATATTTAGTGAAACCATGAAAGATGTAGAAGATATAGAAAGGTGATAGCTTAATAACTAGGAGAACATAACCCAAGAGGACAAACAGGCAGATTAAATTTCACAGTTTTTATGATGCTGTATAACATTTCAAATACAAAAACTATAAAAGTTTTTTTAAACTAGCTATTCATCCATTCTAGATGTAACATAATCATATAGAGCATTTAAAAGTTTTATTGCTTGCTTGAAATGAAATATTGTGGGTCTTAGCTGGTTTTTTTAGTGACATTTTGCCCTAAGGAAATATAAGATTCCCTTTTTCAAACAATTCATTATACAAGAATGACTTTACAAAAATGAAGGTTGAAAAATTTTCAGATAAATCTACCATTGACAGTTTGATAACAGTTTACAGAATGTTGAATTACTGCCCTGTAAAATAAGAGAACCGCACGCAGGTCCAAACACTAGTCTTTTTTTCAAATCAATTAAGTAGGCCAAGGTCAGAGACGTGAACTTTTTGAACATGATTGTGATTAGCTTACAAAATCATTACTGAAAAATAAAATAGATTTAAAAAAACAAAACAAATCAAACCTAAGCTAAACAAAAAAGTTTTAAGCAAAGGTTTCAGAGCGCATGGAAGTTTGGAAATGTATCTAAGTTAGTTATATACATTGCTTCTATAAAATAATATGAATGTGTTTAGTCACTGTAACACAGATGGTTTGTTCAGAAACAGAGAAACAGATTAAAGCCATAGAGGTATTTACATTAATTTTGTTATAATGAATTATGCATTTGTTTTGAGTTGAGTATGAAACAAAGTTTTATAATCTCAGCAGGGCCAAAGGTCAGCAAAAAGCATCAACAATATTTAACATAAAAAAATTATTTCCATTTTTTTAGTTTGCACTAGATTCATAAGTCAGTATACTGTTATATAGCATGACAATAGAAAAATAACATCCAAGTAGAAAGAACAACAGAAAATATTTTTTTAAACACGTCACATTTTTGTCACTGTTTGGGAGACTGTCACGGTCAGTAGAGTATAGCACCATGTTTTCTTTTTGGCGCACTACTTCTGATCTCAGATACCGGCATGTATACACGAATCTTAGTATAGTACAATCAGTGAGAATTTCCATGTGACTGGCAAACTTTCTAACGTGTATGTTACAGTAAGATTGTGAAACCAGGGATTTCATGAAATCCCTGAAAATTCCAGTAATTTCATGAAATCCCTGAAATATGGGCAGGGATTTTACACTATCTTACTGGCTGATTTCAGTAAATCTGTGTAATTCTATTTTAGTTAACTTACTATACAGTTGTGTTTTTTTTCTGATTATTACATCACTCATTAGCACAAACAGTGTCAGGAAGCCACTTCTACTGATGCGACTACCAGGAAAAAGGTGTTTGTCAGGACAATAGGGGTGGGCCTGGGTGTCTGTCTGACCATATGTCAATTATTTTGAGTCACACCAGGTCAATAGGTGTGGGCCTGGCAAATGGCTTCACCTGAGGCCTGTCCTATTAAAAAGGCATCCCGGTTCAGCCCATTCAGTATAGATTTACTTTCATGCAAGATGTCTTCTGATAGTATTGAAGACGTTTTCAGGCAAGAGTTGTTCAAAAGATATGAAGTATGTCATGGTGGTCGTGATCGCATGATCAAGGAACTACAACGAAAATATGTGAACATCACTACCAAGGCTCTAGAGCACTTCAAGTCACTGTGTGCGGAGTGTCAGAAAAACCGGAAGCGTCCAATGACCAAGGGTGTAGTGGTGCGACCCATTCTGACCAAGGAGTTTGCATGTAGAGACCAGGTTGATTTAATAGACATGCAGGCTATGGCACACTCCAACTTCAAGAGGATCATGGTTTACCAGGACCACCTGACCAAATTTTATGTCATCCGACCACTCACCACCAAGCATGCCTCAGAGGTTGCCTTCCAGCTCATGGACATATTCCTCCTCATGGGAGCTCCTGTCATTCTCCAGAGTGACAATGGTTCAGAGTTTACATCCCATGTGATCACAGAGCTGAAGGAGGTGTGGCCAACCCTTAAGCTTGTGCATGGCAAACCCCGTCATCCACAAAGCCAAGGTTCTGTAGAACGTGCAAATGGAGACATAAAAAAATCACCAGATGTATTGTCTGCTTATTTTCTCTTCAAGGATTTCATGAAATCCCTGACTACATTTTTCAGGGATTTTACGAAATTACTGGAATTTTCAGGGATTTCATGAAATCCCTGAATGAAACAGTAATTTCACGAAATTACTGGAATTTTCAGGTTTCACAATCTTACTGTAACATATATAAAAGGTTGAACTGATGATCCCAGCATAAGGTAAAAGATCATGAGACATTGCCTTAGGTCTTTCAGCTCTTGAGAACCCTTAAATAATAATTTGAGGTATCTGCGCAATATGGTTCTATCTATACATAAACTAATAATGAAATAGAGCAGTGATGTGCTCTAACCATCTCTTGGTTCAAAATAAGATTTTAAGTGAAAAAAGTTTGCCAGCTCCTAGTTGATCAAGTCTAGACTCCCTCGAAATAAATTGACTGGAAATATTTTCTGTTGTTAAAACAAAGGAAACAAACAGTCTTTTGCGAAAAGTAATATATAAGAAATATATTATCATACAAAAAGTTATATTTTTATCAGCACGGATATTACAAAATTGTAAAAAACTCTTTTACCATGACTGGAAGGATGCTCTTCTGTAAACAAAATTAGTTAAATTTATTTCTTGAACTAAAGAAAAAACAAACATTTTTATCATTTCTATTAAGCATGTAATTTGCTGAAAAAGGATTGTCAAGAACATAATTCTGAAGCAGCAAACAAACGCAGCACCTAGAACATGAACAGGAACATAAATTTGTTAAATTCAATAACCTAAGGAAAACAAAAGAAGCACCATGTTCAAGAACATAATTCTGAGTCTTGTTTCAGTTCATATATATTGCAAACAAACACAGCACCTAAAACAGGAACAAGACTGTCTTGTTCAGCACATAGAACAGGAACAAGACTGTCTTGTTCAGCATGGAAAACAGGAACAAGACTGTCTTGTTCAGAACTTAGAACAGGAACAAAACTGTCTTCTTCAGCACCTAGAACAGGAACAAGACTGCATTGTTCAGCACCTAGAACAGGAACAAGACTGCCTTGTTCAGCACCTAGAACAGAAACAAGACTACCTTGTTCAGCATCTAGAACAGGAACAAGACTGTCTTGCATGCTTAGCACTTAGAACAGGAACAAGACTGTCTTGTTCAGCACCTAGAATAGGAACACAAATGCCTTGTTCAGCACCTAAAACAGAAACAAGACTGCCTTGTTCAGCACCTAGAACAGGAACAATACTGTTTTATTTAGCACTTAGAACAGGAACAATACTGTCTTGTTCAGCACCTAGAACAGGAACAAGACTGCCTTGTTTGACAGCAACTGGAATCCAGACATAAGATGACAATGATCATAATACTAGGATGAAATTTATATTGTTTTCTTAAATATAATCAATATTAAATCGTCGAGATGGATATAAAATGTGAACTGTTATAGTCCTCAGAGGGATGGACCTATAATGGAAGGCCTATAGTATGTGCTATAGGACATGGTTATGTACTGATTTATACTTAAGTCCTACGAGATATGCAATAGGACATGTTTATGTTCTGATTTATACTTAAGCCCTATGAGATATGCTACAGGACATGGTTATGTACTGATTTATACTTAAGTCCTATGAGATATGCTACAGGACATGGTTATGTACTGATTTATACTTAAGTCCTATGAGATATGCTATAGGACATGGTTATGTTCTGATTTATACTTAAGTCCTATGAGATATGCTACAGGACATGGTTATGTACTGATTTATATTTAAGTCCTATGAGATATGCAACAGGACATGGTTATGTTCTGATTTATACTTAAGTCCTATGAGATATACAACAGGACATGGTTATGTTCTGATTTATACTTAAGTCCTTTGAGATATGCAATAGGACATGGTTATGTTCTGATTTATACTTAAGTCCTATGAGATATGCAATAGGACACAGTTTTATGGTGCTATATGCTCAGTCCTGTGACATTATTTTATGCTTTAAGAAATAGTTATGTGTCAAATTCTTTAAAATGACAGTTTTCAACAAGGTTGTGTTTTTCAGAATTCTGATTATAGCCAAATGTATTTTTAATGAGGTTTAGCTCGATTTATAACATATGACAGGTTACATTATGGCATATCCAGTTTTATCGGTTGGCAAGGACCTTGTCAGGAAGAGTCCGAGCAGAACATTATGCTTCCACAAATAACTGGTAAACGTTCTCACATAAAGGTTTTCGAACAAGCTGGGCTCGAACCCATGACTTCAGTGCTGAGTCTATGACACTTTCGCTTAGACCAAAGGGCCACAGAGGACCGAGTGATCATTATTAAACAAACTGACTATGGAAGCCCTGTTTTAAGCCTTACGTAACCTTCCTAATATTTTTATTGATTTCAGGCCGAGACAATCATGACTCAGAAACTGGAAATAACTGTACTAATAGATCAAGTTCTAGAGAGAGAGACAGTAAATTTGAATAATTCAGTTGACATGTATGGAGAGCATCCTGTGATTGATTGCTATGGTAACAACTGGCCAATGTAATCAGTGGACCTGCCTCATTCAAGTCTTAAAACGAAAAAAAAAAAATATCAATAATAAATAAAAAAATAACAAGAGGCCCATAGGCCTTAATGGTCACCTGATTATCAAAAAAAACATTCACATACATCTATTCAGGCATAAGAAATAACTTTTTTTTTTCAATTTCTCTTATATAGATTTAGTTAAGTAGCCCCTCCCCCCACCCCCTTCCCCAAGGGCCAAACTGTGAGACCCAGGGACACGAAATTTACAAATTTTATAAAGGACTCATAGTTGTCAATCATGCTCACAATTTGTTTCTGAGTGCTTCCTATAATAATAAGAAGATTCTTAAAGTTTATCTTGAATTTCACTGTTTTGACCTTGCCCTGCCCCTAAGACCTCATGGGGGTTGAAACCATGAAATTCACTAAAAAAAGTGATCTAAAAAAAATCTCAAACAAAAATACATTGTTTCCTTACCTTACCCATTTAAAAGGATATTAACTCTCAAAAAAAATGTTTTTTAAAATACATTTGAAATTTTGGGTCATTACAACAGCAAACAAAGATTTGTTTATTGATAGTCTAGCGAGGAAAGTGAACAAACATTTATACCATTTGTTTTTTAAAAACTGACCAAGTTATTGCCCTGTATGGACAAAAAATGTCAATTTTCATCAGTTCAAGGGCAATAACTCTGGACTTAATATGTGATTCTCACCATTTTTTATACAGACACCTTAGAACCAACATTTTGATCATTTGTTATCGAGGTCTGACAAAATGTGCTATTGCTCTGGATGAACAGGTAAAGTGCTGGACAGATGATGCAAAACATCACTCTGCTATTAGCTAAGGATAAACAGAGGATCTTACTAAGTGCTCATTTATTATTGAATTTATAATTAATGCAAGAATTCGCAAAAAAAATTCATGCAAAGCTCTGCTGAGCGTTTCATCATTTTTGCTAATCAGTTTAATAAATTCAATAATACATGGCATGCATGTAAGATTCTTTTCATCACATAACTAAGAAATATAGTACATATACCATTTATTTAACAAATCAGGTCTACGAGGAAAAAGTTTGGCATATTTGTTTCTGTCATTTGTAGTATGACGTAACGTCTCAAAATGAAGTTATTTTACCGTGACAAATCAACACCATTTATATTATATATTCAGGGAAGTCAGAACACAGTTCAGAATTTTACTGTATGAGAGCAGATTATCAGAAAATACGGAACGCTGAATCGGAAGTACACAGGGTTAACATCAAAAATATGTCATGTGTTTATTACACTCCTGCACTGTAAATTATGTGATAATAATTTATATCAAGATGAGTATCCATTGCATAAAAATAATTATCAAAATTATAATACCAGCCATGTGAACAGCTATAATAATGATAAGTGAAATACCAGCCAGGAGAAAAATCTGCATTCCGTTTAATGCAAACTGGTATCAAGCAGATGTAATTTTTTTTTTATCATTGCCTGATATATAAACATCAGGAAAAAATATTACATGACATAACTAATATTTCAATACATCATAATTGTTGATAATACACAAACATTTAAAAGGGAAGAAAAAATATCTTAAAGGGACAAATGGCAATTTTTATATATTTATGCTTAAATCTTATTTTTTTTAAAATTTGCATAATAATCTACACACCGTAAATATAAGTTTAGAATTTCAACCATATTTCTGACCCTTAATTTCTTGTTCATTATTTTTTTTTTTTGAAAGGGGAATAACTCTTTAAAAATGGTAGAAAAGCATCATATTTTGTTTGCATGTTAGTAGTCTCAAATGACAAAAAGGTAATATAATGTCATATTGTCATCAATTATTATCAGTCTGATAGATAAATGGAAAGTCAAATCAAGAGTGACTACCAGATTGATAAATTCGTCAATAATAAGTTTTAGGAAGTTTAATACTTGCAGATTAATATCTTCGTATGGTTATATGTTCATAAATGTCACGACTGATTTTGATGTGTATAAAAATGAATGAAAAAAATGTGACATAGCCCTACATCCCTTTAAACATTTCATATCTATTTAATTTTTCTATACCTGCTTATAAAATGGATTATAGGTAAAACAAAACACAACATATTTATAAATTTAAAGACACACAATGAAACTAGGGTCATATCAGGCTTTTTTACCTTATAAAACAGAGACTGACATTCTGCTACTTCCCAATTGAAAAATCATGTTTTTGCCCCCCCCCCCCCCAATTGAAACAAAAAAATTCCCAAAATGAAGCATCACAATAACACTTATTTCATAAATTAGAACTTTAGCGTAAGACTTAAAGAAAAAAGTCTCAAATACCTTAAGTGTTCCACTCACTTCCTAATAAGAAAGTTTGAGAAAGTAAGGTAAACTAGCTACATTACTGACATACAATATTATGTTTAAAACATGTTTATAACAAACTGTATTATATCTTGTGGATTAAAATGTCCCTCGTTACCTAGCAACTCATGTTTATATAATATCGAACATGTTTCATTACAGCTCGTCTGCAATCACTACAAAACACCAGCTGGAAACAATTTTAATTAAGTGTTTGTAAATAAACTTTATAATGATATATATGTAATTTTAGAAATATAGAACAAAATAAAATATTATATAGATGTTTACATCAATATATGATACAAACGAACTAAAATCATTAAATCATACTAATTAAAACCTTATACAGTACATGAAAACGTGACTTGATAAAATATAATCATAATAAATAGAGGAATTTAACAGCATGGTAAATGTGATATTTTCATTTTAAAAGCAATGTGTGAAATTGAAAAAAAATCCAACCAAGCTTCCAAATAACCATGACTCAGTATCAATAAAGGGGTTTATTTATTATCTACTCACAGACGGGTAATCCTTATGTTGGCAAATCAGGTAAACATACAACAATATAACTTTATTACAGTTATAAATATTTCATTGCCTTTGGATAATGAAAGTCAACTTGCCCACTCAGAATTGTAAGACAACTCACCCCCTGAAACTTGTTTGTACCCATTCTGAATTGTTAGTCAACTCACCCCCTGATAGTTGTTTGTACCCATTCTGAATTGTTAGTTAACTCACCCCTGATAGTTGTTTGTACCCATTCTGAATTGTTAGTTAACTCATACCCTGATAGTTGTTTGTACCCATTCTGATTGGTAGTTAATTCACCCCCTGATAGTTGTTTGTACCCATTCTGATTGGTAGTTAATTCACCCCCTGATAGTTGTTTGTACCCATTCTGATTGGTAGTTAACTCACCCCCTGATAGTTGTTTGTACCCATTCTGAATTGTTAGTTAACTCACCCCCTGATAGTTGTTTGTACCCATTCTGAATTGTTAGTTAACTCACCCCCTGATAGTTGTTTGTACCCATTCTGATTGGTAGTTAACTCATACCCTTAAAGATGACAGTCAACTCACCCCCTGTGAGTTGTAAGCAAACTCACCTCCTACTCCTTCAGAATTGTAAATTAACTCACCCCCTATGAGTCGTGAGCAAACTCACCTCCTAAGGGGTTGCTCCACATAGTTAAACTCACCCCCTATGAGTATGTCAACTCATCCCCTCTAGGTTGGTCAACACATCCCCTCTGAGTTGTTAGTCAACTCATCCCCTCTAGGTTGGTCAACTCACCCCTCTATATTGGTCAACTCATCCCCTCTAGGTTGGTCAACTCACCTTCTCCGAGTTGTTATTCAACTCATCCCCTCTAGGTTGGTCAACTCACCCCCTCTAGGTTGGTCAACTCATCCCCTCTAGGTTGGTCAACTCACCCCTCTAGGTTGGTCAACTCACCCCTCTATATTGGTCAACTCATCCCCTCTAGGTTGGTCAACTCACCTCTCTATATTGGTCAACTCATCCCCTCTAGGTTGGTCAACTCATCCCCTCTAGGTTGGTTACCTCACCCCCTTTAGGTTGGTCAACTCACCCCCTCTAGGTTGGTCAACTCACCCCTCTATATTGGTCAACTCATCCCCTCTATGTTGGTCAACTCATCCCCTCTAGGTTGATCAACTCACCCTCTCTAGGTTGGTCAACTCACCCCCTCTAGGTTGGTTACCTCACCCCCTCTAGGTTTGTCAACCCACCCCCTCTAGGTTGGTCAACTCATCCCCACTGGGTTTTAAGTCAACTCTCTTCATAGATATTCGTCGACCCCTCAGAGTTAGTGAATCAGTAAATTTCGAATATGTTACTAACCAAGGATAACCTTTTCTTATAGGTAGACATCCTCTTCCATTTTCTGGTGCAACACTAAATCAGTCCCATCTATCTAACACAACTGATAAGGTATCAGAAACTTTACTTTTTATTAATTTGGGGGAAAAAGCAAATATAAAAGAGATTTTTATAATATCAATTGTTGAAAATAAAATAATAACTCAGATATTTATGCTCACGAAAAAAGAAAGCAATTAATGAAAACAATAGAATAACATAGATCGAAAATTAAAAGGCGAAGTTTTTAGATTTATCATCATTGGTATCAAACTGATGAAATCTAGACAGGATTAATTTTAAGTATTTACACATTAAGACAACATCAGAATATGCCACGATTATTATGAAAAATGAAAGACAAGGGAAGTAACTATGAATAATAACCGAGATGACAACATTTAGTGTTGCAGTAGATCTATGGAGGAGCGTTGCACGTATTAACGTAACTTATTTTACATACATGTGCCTGGGATAGCAGTTCCTTCATGATATATTGGTCATAGATTTCTTTCCCCATTGCTATCCGTTCTTCATCTGTTTCCAGCTTTTCGAACTTTTTAATCTGAAAGTAGAATAAAATTAAATGATGCAACATGAGAGGTCAAGAGAGGTCAAGGATTGATTCATTGTTGAAATATTAGTATTTTGTACATTTCCTATAGTCCCCAATCAACAGACAATTTCCTTGCTGTCACTTGCTGACTTTTTGAGTGTCATATCTCACTAAAAACTTGTTAAATCCCCATCCTACAATACATACCCCTTCTTGAACTTTGTATGAAGAGGTATAAACATTAAATATATCAGGCTTCCTTCAAAGCCGAAACTCATCAACTTAAAAAAAAATTTCTTATTCATATCTTAATTACAATTCCATAACATTTCTTTAAAGTTTCTCCTAAATTTCAAATCTTCAACAATTCCTACTGCTAAATAATAACGATTTTTTCCTGATGATGACCCACGGGACCTTCCTTATTACTGTCTCAATCAGAATTCGGTTGGCATCAGAATCAGAAACTTGACACTTATTGGTGCATTAATATAACTCCCAATGTGTAATGGATATCACGTCATATAATACAATATAACTATAATGCATGTCTGCACTTTACTACAATACTCCTCCATTATTTCCCCTCAATATAAATGAGATGACTAATGAATGCGGAATCAACTGTCTCGCTTTTTGCTGTTAAACGTTAAATATATATGAACATATTGTTGCTTATATAAAATTTTTCATTTGAATTCGTTTATTATAAAATTCATAGAGACCCAGATAAGGGGCCCATTTCGCTAACCTTCGTAAGTTTTAAAATTTTCATACGATCAAATTGTGGCACCCAGGAACGTTCATTTTTGCCGTATTTTTGTCAATTTTAAAACCAATTCTATTTAAAAGGCCTGTGAAAGTTAGTAAAAAAGGTGTAAGTGAAACACTAAAACTTAATGAAGTTCCCAATTTTTACGAACTAGCAAGGTGATTTTGGGGCTATTTTGCACTTGTACTTTATATATCACCCCCTTATTTTTTAACAAGAGCACTAACTACAATCAGGTGCAGATGCTGTCTTTTATTGCCATTAATATGTTCAAATCATTAGTGGAAATTGCGCAAAAATAAAATCATTAAGCAACATGCTAGAATGATTATGACAGGAAGTAAAAACGTAAAATTCAAACCCGAGCTATAAAAAATTCAACCTGAGTTTTGGAGACTAAACTATGGAAAGCGTAGTGGAAATTTGGATAATAAACAATGTTTGCAAACATGATAAGTATACATTTTTTGTATAACATGACATGTATAACATGATAAATTATGTATACGTTGCTTGCAAACATGACATTGTTTGTATAACATGATAAATTATGTATACATTGTTTGCAAACATGACATTGTTTGTATAACATGATAAATTATGTATTCATTGTTTGCAAACATGACATGTATACATTGTTTGCAAACATGACATGTATACATTGTTTGTATAACATGACATGTATACATTGTTTGCAAACATGACATGTATACATTGTTTGTATAACATGACATGTATACATTGTTTGTATAACATGACATGTATACATTGTTTGCAAACATGACATGTATACATTGTTTGTATAACATGGCATGTATACATTGTTTGAATAACATAACATGTATACATTGATTTTATAACATGACATATATATATATATACATTGTTTGTATAACTTGATTATGTACATTGTTTGAATAACATGACATATACATGAGTATACAAATGTTATAATGTTTTATGAACTGCAGACTGTTATTGTGAATTTGATATTAAACTGCTATGGGAGAGGTAATCTAACAATCAGACAATAAATATTATGATCAACTTATACACACACTGACAATAAAATCCTTGAAATATCAGCTCTTGTATATTAATAGATTATCATAATTACAAATTTACATATCTGTCGGAAAATCTCATATCATACACTAATAATCACAGAGTAATATACTTGCATATTCTGCACAAAATAGCAGATAGACGGGCCAGATTAGTCTATCCCAGAATTCTATATCTCCCGAGTCCAGTCTGGTAATCCCCTATGGAAAAAGCAGGGATATATATGCCTGTCCCACATTTCATAGCAATAGTCATTCAAACTTTCACCGAAGCAACTGACCAATCAATGTGCTCAAATGTGACTTTCCCAACATTGCTATTTAACGGACCAAATTGAGAGAGCTGGGTCCGTTCCGACAGACTATGGGCAGAAATATTAACATGGAGAGCCACAGTGACCTTGAAAGTACCTGAAGGGCTCATCCATGACATAAATAGAGAATCTTACATGAGTGCTCATTTATTATTGAATTTATTAAACGAGTTGTTATGCCAGGCTCTGCCAAATGTTATATCATTTTTGCCAACAAAAATTAAATAATAAATGAGCACGAATGTAAGATTATGTTTATCACATAACTCACAAAAAAGTAAATTATCCTTTTATTTCACATATCATGTCTATAAGGAATGAGAATATTTCCGTCATTCGTCATATGACGTAACGTCACAAAATAACGTCATTTTATCATGACAAATCTAAGTCATTTATTTATTCGGGGCAGTTGGAATGCATTTCAGCATTTTACGTACAAGAACTGAGTTATACGAAAAACCGAACGATGAATCGGAAGTGATGTTACACTAGGTTTATATGAAAAATATGTCATAGGTTAATTACACTCCTGCGCTGTAAATTATGTGATAAATAAAGAACCAATTGGGTAATATTTTAAAATGCAAGGGTGGTAATGACTCAAATATTAAATTTTGATTTTGGCCTTTTTATATTTTTAATTTGAAATTTGACCCAGAGCTATTAGGAACTTGACTGAAAAATTGAATTCAAGAACACGTAAAAACTGCTGTTATATGACAGTATGGCAAAGTAGGGAACTTAAATAACTGGAATAATTGTACACACCCCTAATAAACACCAAAACCAATTTGGATCTGAAAAAATATAAAAAGTTATTATTTTTTTTTTAATTTTCATTTCCAAATAAAAGCCCCCTTTGAAAAATGCATCATTTATGTGGAGATACATTATACTTTATTACAATTTAGTGGCTAGAAATACTCTGCAATTCATTAGAGAAACAAAACAGGTATCATTTTACTCTTTTCACAAAACAGTATATCACAATGAAACTATTTGAGAAGAATAAAGTACAATGCAGGCCCAGAATAAACGAAGCTTTTAACCAGCTCCAGCCTGTCAATTTGCAAAGCACTTTGGGTAAATCCATGACTGGTTCCAATACAATTATGTCACTATAAAAAAAAATAAGCCTGACTGGTTCCAATACAATTATGTCACTATCAAAAACTAAATCTGACTGGTTCCAATGCAATTATGTCAATATCAACAACTAATGGTCTTGTCAAATCACATATAAAAAACAATAATGAAACACAAAATCCTATGTTTGGGTAATTTAAGATGTGGACAATGAACAAACAGAATTCCATGAAAGTACAAGGTCAAGGTTTTCAATGATGTAATCATTGAATCAACAACTGTTTTATAATATAATTAATCTTCCCACTCACATTTGGCAGTCGTTTATGAGGTTCAATTTTTTTTCAGATGCAAATGTATTGCTGCTGTGCTGCTGTTAGTGTTTATTCAAAGGAATCTTTAATTCTTGCCATCACTAATGACAGGCTTGAAAATTGTTTATCTCTCACTTATGACCCATACCATTAAGGGGTACATAGGTAGGTTGTATTTTTTTTTTTTTTTGCAATCAGTCAAAGAATCTTTTTACTGCACCTGAAGCATGCAGACTATAAATCGCCAGAGAATGGACACATAAAGACTGAGTGGGTAAAAAACTTTTCTGCCCGACTGGATTGTTGCGGGCCAACGATTGGAAGCAGCAAACAAACAATATTTTAATGTAGTGTGAACTTAAGAAAAACACATGAGGCTAATTATATAAATTTGATTTTTGTAAAGTAGGGTTTGTAAAGTAGGGTGTGTAAAGTAGGGTGTATAAAGTAGGGTTTGTAAAGTAGGGTTTGTAAAGTAGGGTGTGTAATGTAGGGTTTGTAAAGTAGAGTGTGTAAAGTAGGGTGTGTAAAGTAGGGTTTGTATAGTAGGGTGTGTAAAGTAGGGTGTGTAAAGTAGGGTGTGTAAAGTAGGGTTTGTATAGTAGGGTGTGTAAAGTAGGGTGTGTAAAGTAGGGTGTGTAAAGTAGGGTGTGTAAAGTAGGGTGTGTAATGTAGGGTTTGTAAAGTAGAGTGTGTAAAGTAGGGTGTGTAAAGTAGGGTTTGTATAGTAGGGTGTGTAAAGTAGGGTGTGTAAAGTAGGGTGTGTAATGTAGGGTTTGTAAAGTAGAGTGTGTAAAGTAGGGTGTGTAAAGTAGGGTTTGTATAGTAGGGTGTGTAAAGTAGGGTGTGTAAAGTAGGGTGTGTAAAGTAGGGTTTGTATAGTAGGGTGTGTAAAGTAGGGTGTGTATAGTAGGGTTTGTAAAGTAGGGTTTGTAAAGTAGTGTTTGACGCTATTTTCAACATGTTACAGTTGATATAATTATGTTATCCAGATTCATTGGAGGAGGAAGACTTCAAATCCACATTTCTGAATCTGGGTATAAAAAGTTGCGCTGAGTTGTCAGACCTTGCAAGTAGCTTTTTACATGTACCTTAATTTTAAGTGGGTGAGTATAGGAAGTGAGTTGAAAGGCCATGGGCCCTATCCCCATCACAGTCATGGCATGTGTGCTTGAGCAATATACTTTTAAGATCAGTTTATGCTTCATACTTATTGGTTCTACCTTGAGGAAGACAGCGAGCAAGATTTGTATTGAAGTTGTAAGAGCTCACAAAAATGAATATATATTAAATCAATAAATTAAATCTAAATAAATGAAACAACTTAATTTATAATTATATATTATATCTTTTAAAGCCATCAAAGATCATGGAAAATGGACACCCATTCATGAATTTAAATTCTTAAATTACAATTTTCCTTGGTAACATACAAAGTACAAAATTTGGTAATTTTGCTTCTTTGAAAGATCCGGAAAAACCTCAAACTGCACACATGCAAGAGTGAAGCATCGATCAAGCTTTGAAACAACTGATTTATCTACAAATAACTGCAAATAATTTGCCGACTGTCAATCCAATGTCTGACTAATCATACTACATCCGCGCTGTGATTCTCCGCTCCCAACAGCTCTCAGTTACCGCTTGCGATAACTCCTGCCTGAGCAATAAAATGTCCCAACATTAATCAAAGAAAATGCCATTACATCGAGTTTGCTTTGACTGTAACAGCAACACAGGAGCACTTTGGGAAAAATATCCTTATAAGGAAAGCAGCTATTATAGTACTGTCAGCAGATGCACGTTACAATCACACGTGGAGCAATTACACTTATGTTGACATTGGTTTTTAAATGGCACCTTTTGTCAACCACAATTTGAGTGGATCCGAGAGAATAGGAAACCTGTGTTTTTGTTTCTTGTTTTTTGTTTTTATATTGAGGTTTAACGATATTTTCAACACATTGCAGGTTATACAATATAAAGTATATCCAGTTTTATAAGTAAAGGAAGACTGCAACATCTCAAACACCATTGGATTTTGTACTGTTCTACATATATAGAGACATGCACTTCTGGTCAATGGTTGTAAAAGTGTCTTGTTCCCATAGATTGTCCTCTGTTTGTCCAAATATGCAGGAAAAAAAACAGTTGACCAGATTGCTTTTTCACAATTTTGATGTTTTGATGACATCCCTTCATTTTTGACAATTCTGCTCATTTGTGACAGTGTATAACTAGGCAATTTTAAACTGTTATATCTTCATCCAACAGTGCCCAGTGTCATCCAAACTTGGCAGAACTCAGGAAAATGTTCCAAGGTTCTCATAATTTTTTGTACAAAAAATATGACCATTTTAAGCATTTTCAACAAAAATAATGCCCATTCGATTTACACAGCTCTAATTTCTTTGGCGCAATAATCTTGCTATCATCACTAAAGGGGACGTAATTGGTAAGTGAGACCTCAAATAAAATTTCAGTAGAACCAGCAAATTTTTCTCAAGTCAAGATTTGTAAATGAAAGGACTATTTTCTATTTTTCATAGACTTGACCAATATATTTTAGTATTTGTCTGAAAAAAGTTCTGAAGTTGAAGGAAATTAGGGGAAGGTGGGAGGTGTCCAAGAAAATAAACTTAAAAATATTGGCTAAATTTAACAATATATCAGGAATCCCAGGAGAGAGAGAGAAGGGGTGGGGGGAAGGGGGGAGAGGATTTAAATCCTCTTGTTTAGATATTTTCACTGGTTTCTGCACAACAAACATTTTTTGCAATACATAATTATAATATATTTATATACTTGTGTATTTACAATTAGACATAAATGTTAAATCGTTTACTATAGCCAGGTACACAACCAATTAACTGGAAGGTATTAATTAGTGCTCAAACTAAAATATTTCAGTTTAACAGTGTTACTGTTACAGCTATTACCGATAGTAGAAGCAAATATAAAGATAACTGGGGAATGTTGTGTTTACACTTGAAAGATTCCACAAAGGGCATGAAAGATTACTCATATTTTCAAACAAACATCCACCAACTCTACCAAAATTTCACGCTAAAAGTACCAGATATTGGCAGCTTGCTGAAGAGCATGCTGGGAGAAAAGCATCATTAATAGCAATGCAATGATCAGTCAGATCGTCTGTCGATATATGGGGGCTACTTACTGAAAATATTTGTTACAGTTAGAACTATTCTTGAATGTTAGCAAGATCTATTCATGGAATGCCATAACGATGGTGCACTGAAAAACCAACCTTAAGTTTACCTGTATCACTAACTGACCTGCATGATGTCGGCTGTCAATCAAACAAATCGATTATCCAATCAGTGATCAACATTGGTTGCTATGCTGACATTTTCTTAAGACAAGCAAACTTCCTGTTAGTAAACACTTCATTGTGTTACATTGTATTTACTTGGACAAACAATGCCATGTGGGCAATGGGCAGTGATAGTGGCTATTGTGTCAGGATAATTGTGTTATAATCATGTTGTTTGATACTGTTTGGCCAAGCAGTCCATGGCAACATCTCTAGACTATTTACCTGTTCTCACCATTGAGGTCATGCCTAGCTTTATCCAAACCTTTCATGTGGGGAGCGTTTGTCAGTTACGTGTGAATTAAAGAGGATGCTGATTCTAGTGGTTACAACAAACATTGGATAGCTTCCTTCTTGCTAGACATTTCATTTGAGAAAATGATAAAGAAATGGTGGTGACAATGATGATGATAATAATATAGGTACTGTGATGACAATGGGATTAGGATGATGATGATAAGTATGATGATGATGATTACGAATATGATGATGATGATGAATATGATGATGATGAATATAACGATGGTGATGATGATAATAATGAGTAATGATGATGATGATAAAAATATGATGATTATAATGAGTATGATGATGAGTATGATGATGATGATGATGAATATGATGATGGTGATGATGACAATGATGAGTTATGATGATGAATATGATGATGATAATAGGTATGAAAATGATGATGATGATGATAATGAGTATGATGATGATGATGATGATGCTGATAATGATAATGAGCATGATCATTACAATGATGATGAAAATCATATGATGATTGCAATGATGATAATGCAGACAATGGATAACAACAACAAAAAAATTAATGAAACTGAGAAAAAGAATAAAGACAATTTTATCCAACTTGATGTAGACGTATGAAAACAAAATCAGAGCAGAAGCAGATTTATACAAATGTCAGAAGTTTTTTCTGTATCCTTTCCACATAATGTGTTATATGAACGACTTTATTGCTTTATTGTTAAATGTATGCTTAACATACTAGTACAATGTCATGTAAGCAAAAACCAGAGTGGTTGGGATGTAGGGGAGATGGATCAGATGTGGCAGTCAGAGGGAGGGGAGGGGGGGGGGGATATTCAAGACACATTTTGTTTTAAATACTCCCGGAGATGCATCATCACTCTTAACAATTTAAATACACACATGAAATATCAATTTCAGATTCCAGGTAAATGCTGATGAGGTAATCGAAAATATTGCCATTAAAAATGAAGATAAAGATAAGGTGAGAGATTTTACAGATCTTGTAGAAGGTTATTGGAAAGTAGGCACAGCAGATGTTACAAACAATTCTAGGATCTAGTCAAGACCCTGGTGGTTTAGAGATTCATTATTCTGGCAGTCCTCCGGGGCGATCTTTATATAAACTGGTAATATCAATTCGCTGTCATTTATCAGTAAATCTCTATTAGCAAATATGCTGTAAGAATACAAAGCCTTTTTACGTTCGACCTGCTAATAAATGGCCTTCAACGTTTTGTACAGGAAAAAAAAAATCAATTTGTTATTAAGATAGCGCCCACATAAGGTTATAACAAGCTTATCTATACTTATGTAACTGAGAAAAAATATACAGTCACGATGGGTATTTCTCCTCGATCATAGCACATCTGACTATCAATCAAGGGGTCATGAGTTCAAATCCCCACCCGGCCGAAGTCTCCGTGATGATTGATATACGACATTGCGTCTCATTTTCAATCGTCTCTCACCGTTGATTGAAGTGGGAAAGTTATCAGTAACTTGTGGAGATGGATGTACTTGAGTACTGGTTAACCTTCCAGGATCACAGGAAAGATTGGTTAAGTTAACTGATTGTCTCTTAGCCCTTGATGGCATATTCTGATAGTATATAATACTTTCCTACATATACAACAAAAAATTCTAAAACACTGTTATCAAGTATAAAAGGAGCAGTAATTCTGCCTATAACAGAATTATCCCACTAATGCCCTGCCCGATGGTAGAGTAGCTGGTTATGCTGTTTTATTGATGTATGACTTTCTCTTTAATGGAAGCCACTCACTCACTCACTGAACTGAACTGAACTGCATAAAGTAAACCTCACTCACTCACTCACTCACTCACTCACTCACTCACTCACTCACTCACTCACTCACTCACTCACTCACTCACTCACTCACTCACTCACTCACTCACTCACTCACTCACTCACTCACTCACTCACTCACTCACTCACTCACTCACTCACTCACTCACTCACTCACTCACTCACTCACTCACTCACTCACTCACTCACTCACTCACTCACTCACTCACTCACTCACTGCTGTAATATGGCTTCTTGTTTACAGATAGCTGTCACAGAGATATGAGCATGTTAAAGAACCATAACCAAAAAAATCTATGAAGACAATCTGATTCCAATGCTGATGCAAGTACAATATCTCCCATTTTCTTCGAAAAAGGGAAGTAAAAGGATACCATTCCTGCTGTAAATTATATGTTTAAATCATGAACCAGGAAACAAACAATTATTTCCATTATGCATGATGATCATTACTCCAGCACGTGAGCGTATTATACCATACTTATTCCATAATTATCGCCCCACGTGCCGAGCATGTGCATTCTTTGAAAATTTGCATTCAATTAATTTGCAATCAAAATATGCCTGCATTAGTTGTTACAGTGGATTCAAAAATATTTACAGGTCCTGTAAATTAGGCCAGACCAAAAGACCCATGTGTTTGCAAACCGCTTCCCTCCACTAAATATTTTACATTTAAATTGGTCAAGGACTATTAGTTACCATTAAGGTACAGATGTCACATACATTAGCTCTGTAATAATATATATTAGCCAATATTGACTTATCTTGCCACTCTTAGAGAGTTAGCCTGGAATCTCCGTATAGATGCTAGTTTAAACCAAACGTGGCAGGTTTAAAGGCAGTGTGTCAAGTACAGTTACTATTAATGTCTACAAAATCAAATTAATTTCACAATAAATATATTTAGCATCCAATTCTCATTTATCAACAAATATGAATGATTTAAAACTTCAAATCCCTGAAACATGACAAAAGAAATGATATTTTAATTGACATGAAATTGCTGTTTTCAAAATAAATATAATGCACATACTTCATGACAACTTTCACTTCCTTACTTGATCTGTTTTTAAGACTGCATGATGCTGGGACTGGTTAGCTCAGTCGGTAGTTCATCTGACCACCAATCCAGTGGTTGTGAGTTTGAATTCCCGCCCAGCCACAGTCTCTGTGATGACTGATTTACAACATTGCGTCTCATTATCGTTTGCTACTCATTTGATTAAAACGCGAAAGTTATCAGTTACTAGCGGAGACTTTTGTGCTCAAGTACTGGTGTACCTTCCAGGATTCCAGGAAAGAGTGATCATCTGTTAGTCCTCAATGGCATCAAAAGGACACTAAATAATCAATCAATCAATCAATCAATCAATCAATCAATCAATCAATCAAAGACTGACAAAATTCATTGCCATTTAGATTTCGGCCATAAAGCTGAACCATTCCACAGATATGAAGAAGAGAATGTTAATTTACTGATTTAGAACAAATCAATGTACACCTTTCAATCTGTTTGCAAATAGTAATTCACTGGAAGCAATCTGCAAATTGAAAGTTTAAACAAATATCTCCACCTATAAAACTCAACTACCATGGAGTAGGAGCATGTTTATGAGGGCTTAAAACTTAATTTATTCAATTTTATCAGCAAATATTTAAAAATAAATCTTTTTGTCCTAGCCGTTTTCCACAGCAATTAATATTTCGTACCAAGGGTTACACACAGCAAGCTGTGGAATTTTTTTAATTTTTAGATCACAAAGAATATAAAACGGCCATTTTGACAGATATAAACTGTGTAACTAAAGTCATTTTATTAAAAGGAACTGAATAATTTAGTTGCTTAACAACCATAGACACAAGGCAAGGTGAAATTAAAAGGAAATATATTTCTCCATATTCATTCATAAAATGCAGGAAGCAACCACTTGTGTCGCCATTATAGTCAGACTGGATGTGACTTGGCTGCTTCACTGTCTTCTGCTCCTCTAATGAGACTGAGACCAATTTACAAATTCCTTTTACTGTTCATCAAGATTGCCTAACAGCTTTATTTTCATTTCCGAATTAAATGATATCTTACACGACAAAAGGTCATTACAGCAGACGTAAACTGAAGTGTCATAATGTTTTCTTTCATTTTTATTTTTAAATTGGGTTTAACAACCTTTTAAGCAAATATTGAACTATATTTGGCATTCGGTTTGATTCATACAGAAAGATCTAAGAATGCATCTGAGTAGAGTCAAACAAGGTAGACAGATAATTATGGAATATTCCTATCAATCTTAATTCGTACAATGGTTTGAATAAATACGAAATATCAGATCATTCTTGTTCTTATTTATATATGATATTGAGATGGATTTAAGTTATTTTCAAACAATTTTTATATTTCAGATATAAGTAGTGATTTTTTCTTGACATACTACCATTAAGAATTTACTTTGTGTTTTAAAATGTCATTTTTATCCTCCTCCTTTGTGGCTAATAACACTTGTCTGACATAGTTTCATTGTAAATTTTTTTAAAGACATTCCTCAGGTTACTAGTAAACTCAGTTGCATATGTTTTTGGGCACAGCTGAGTTTGAACCCCGGTGACCTCAGAGGTGAGAGGTTAGTGCCATGGACCATTTGTCTGCAGACAACCCACCTAATGGGTGGGAAGAACAAAATTCATATCTACTTAAATTATCAAGTTTTCTGTTCATGTCAGTAATATAATCTGAAAGCAATGTAGACCCTGACCAGCATATGGGCAGGGTCTGTCTTGGTCCTCAATCAGTACTTTTAACCCCCCTTTCTCATCCCAAAACCACCAACCCTTTGGAATAGTCCAATACAGGATGATGGAAGAATCATCAAGTCTCTTTTAGGGTTAGAGCGAAACACTTAATGTTTTAACCAATCAGGAACTTCATACATGAAAAAGACGTTATGAGCTGAATAAAACTGGATCAGTTCAACTTTATTACACAAAGCCCACATCAAGGAAGTCATTAACGGCAGCAATTCGGTAGCAATTCGCCAACTTTCATAAATTATTCAAAGTCTCATTATTTACATTACATTTAATTTCCTTCCTTACTGTCTTGAAGATAGTGCACAATAATTATTTTAGTAATGCCATACGTTAAGGATGTATTTAGAACCTGGTGAGCCGGGCCCTTGATCAGCTCAGCCGGTAATGCATCATGAGTTCGAATCCCTACTCAGCCACAGGTTCCGTGATGACTGATATACAACATTGTGTCTCATCATTTGTCTCTCATTGCTGATTCAAGTGGGAAAGTTATCAGTTATTTTCGGAGATGGGATGTGCTAGAGAACTGGTCAACCTTGAAGGATCCCAAAAAAACAGTGATTATGTTAACTGATCTTCTGTAAGCCCTCGATGGCATAAAAATATTGCTAAATATTCAATCACTCATGAACCTGGTGAAGGCTGTATAGCCAAAATGCATTTTCAGCATAAAAACTTTAACATGGAGTTTGTCTTCGTGTTTTTAATCTATTTATACGTTAAAATAGTCATTATCAATACATAAACTATAGTTTAAACTAATTTATTTCAGCTTAATTTCGAAAAAAGTTTAGAGCTTATATAAAATTTCTCAAGTTCGTTTCCTAGGTAGAACCAGCTTTGAATGCTGTTTTGGAGCAACCATATGGTCAAGCCAATAGGATCGAACCTACCACTTCTGGCAAGAGTGGTCAACTCTCTATCCACTGCACTACTCCTCAGCTTTTATCTTTGGAAAGGCCATTTTGTTTTAAAAACAGAACTTTCACTCATATGGATCTACTACATTGTAGAAATAAACATAAATTTCTTTTCTTGAAATGTTTCCCCACTTCTTTTCATGTTGTAAAATCAACTTCATACCATAAGCATCCAAGCTATAAATGTCCTTTGAATCATGCAGAAGAGTCCTCCGTGGCCAAGTGGTCTTAAAATCACTTACCTCTCACCCCTAAGGCCGTAGGTTCTAGTCCCACTGGCTCCAAAAACAAAACATTTAAGGTTATATATGGCATATCCAGTTTTATTGGTAGGGAAAGACTTAAGAATGAATTTGAGTAGAACCACCGTCCTTCTGCAAGTAACTGACAAACATTCTCACATAAAGTTAGTATTTTTTACCAAATGGGACTTGAACCTATGACCTAAGCAGTGAGAGCCCCAGTTATCATTAGAAGACTTTAGACCACTCGGCCACGGAGGACCCTCAGTTCTTATACATTATTATGGCTGTATGTGACACAGTTAATGATTAGTTTACAACACAAAAACTGTATTTTACAAGGAATCTGGCTAAATGCTTCATAACTGGTGCGCATGTGATTCAAAAATGCACTGCTTACTTTAAAGCAGGTAATAACCTTTTTTCTATACCCCACCCCCTATTTCAATAGTTATAGCTACTGTAAGTTATGGAAAACCAACAGCCAAGTTAATAAAGATACATCAGCCTAAACAGGAAACTAATTAATAGATACAAATCATCTTAGTGATGTTTACTACAATAATAAATCAAATGACACAGTCTGAACAAGAGGAAAGGACGTAAATAAGGTCAAAACCCATCGAAGACATAAATGTATGGTCAAAAAATTGATTGAATATTAAACGTAATTTTTATGCCATTGAGGGCTAACAGATGATCAGTTAATCTAACCACTGTTTCCTGGGATCCTGAAAGGTTAACCACTACTTGAGCACACCCCTGGCATCACTGCAAGTAACTGGTAACTTTCCCACTTGAACCAGCGGTGAGAGACGAATGGTAATGAGACACAATGTCGTATATCCATCATCACAAAGACTGTTGCCAGGCGGGATTTGAACTCATGACCCCTGAATTGCAGTCAGACGCGTAACCGACTGAGCTAATCCGGTCCGGCTTGGTCAAAAGAAAATTTTTATGCAAAAATAATAAGAACAGAAGGCAAACAGACACATTAGGTTCGACACATTTCACGTTTTATACAGTATGTGGCACATCCAGTCTTATTTGTGGAGGAAGACCTCAGAATGAATCCAAGTAGAACCACTGTCATCCTGCAAAAACAGTGAAACTGCGATAAATCCAGGTCAACGTGGAACAACAGAAGTGTTTCAGTTTCATAATTTCTAGTGTTTTAGATGTTTTCAAATTATTGCGAGAAAATACATTTTCCAGGAAAGTAATTTTGTATGTCATTTGGTGAATAAGAACACCACGCATTGTTTTTAAAAAACTTTTGTTTAGTGAAAGTATTCATTTTAAGCTCTGTATCTTGTATCATTTATATAAAAGTTTGCTTTGTTTTCATTCCTTTAGCCATCATACCACTTTACTTCATAAAGACACCTTTGCACACCTCTAATATCGAAAGCATTAATTCACCCCATATCAGCAATGGGTGTTTTATGTTTATATTAACTGACAGAGTGGAAAATAGTGCAGGAAGTGTTCAGATTGCTCGTTACGAGCAATCTGAACTCTTCCTGCACTTTTTTCAAAGGCCTTCTGTGATTGGTGCGAGAAAACGCGTATCTATGAAGTAAAGGGTTATTTCTACAACGGATACAATTTAGCATCTTGAATTATCATTGATAAATAAAATATAACTGGTTCAGTGTATCTCTTTCATCAAAACGTGATTAAAACAATACGAGTTTTATACTGATTTATTTTAGCTCGATTACGATGAAAGCATGGCGCTTATATGAACCGCTCTCTAGGCAGCTTCTTGGGTAGAATGAGAGCATAGGGTCAAGCTGGGGATTGAACCAAAAACCTCTGGAGTGAGTGGTCAATGCTCTATACATTACACTACCGCAGTCGCTTATACAATATTGACGACCTTCATCATGTCACTCGTACTCCTCATTCTAAGATGAAACAAACTTTACGATATATAAACCAGTACGACAGATAATAATCAAAATCAAAATGAAATCACATAACTTGTTTGACACCTCACAAAATATCTGTCAGTTTTAAACAAGACATATATTTTAGTCTAACTTGGGTGTGTACACCAAGTTAAGAACTCCTTTTTTAATGTGTTGTATTGACATGTTTAAATAAATATTCTTATGTATATGTGGGGCCAGTGAGTATTTTACTATAATAGGCATGACATGTTAAAAAAAAAAATTTTTAAACCAATTTTAAAAGTTTGAAAAATCCTTACATGTTTCCTTTGATATTGATTTGATAAGAGAACAAGAGTAAACTCACTATAGAAACATTGTAATATGTCCCTTAACCCTTTACTCCATAGATACGCGTTTTACTGCACCAATCACAGAAGGCCTTTGAAAACAGTGCAGGAAGAGTTCAGATTGCTCGTAACGAGCAATCTGAACACTTCCTGCACTGTTTTCCACTCTGTCAGTTAATATAAACATGATTCACCCATTGCTGATACATGGTGAATTAATGCTTTCAATATTAGAGGTGTTCAAAGGCGTCTATATGAAGTAAAGGGTTAAAGATGACAATATTATGTAAGTTCAGTAAAATGTATTCGTAATGATTTCCTTCTTCCCCATATTGCAGTAATGATTTCCATCCCAGGGACGGAAGATTATACATAATCAAGTGTGCATCTAACACTTAACATGAAACACAAATCACAGGAAAATAATATGATTAATAAAATCTCCCTCCTTAATTTACCTTAGACTCTGAGTCAAAAACTGGATTAACAAAACTGAACTTGATTATATTTATCTGATTGCACCATTCGTAAACATTTTATATTCCTCTTCATTTGCTTAAATTTAACACTGCAGCAGTGGTATAGTGTGGGATTCTGTTTTATAGGTGGGAGGTTGCAGGTTTGATATCCTGACCAGGTTGTACCAAAGTCAGCCTCAACATGAGGGTCAAAAGTACAGCAGCATCGCGCCACTGGTATACAACTGGAAGATCTGAAATAGCTAATGTTTACACGCTATTAAGTACCTTAAGCCAGACATATGTAAAAAGTAACAGGAAGAAATATACATTTAGTGTTTTCGGAGTGCCTGAGTTGATCGAAGCTGTTGTAAATAACGCAATTTATCAAATCTAACTGCTCACACAAAGATGACAATTACTGCGCAATGCTTTTTACACTCGCGCTTTGATAAAACGATTCATTTTGATGAACTGGAAAGGTAATAGTAGTTAAAACGTGATGATTGTAAGTCTGTCCGAACTGAGTTTGAAGATGATTGTAAGATAGTCGGCACTGATTTTGGAGGTGATTGTAAGACTGTTGGCACTGATTTTGGAGATGATTGTAAGTCTGTCAGCACTGATTTTGGAGATGATTGTAAGACTGTCAGCACTGATTTTGGAGACAATTGTAAGACTGTCAACACTGATTTTGGAAATGATTGTAAGACTGTCAGCACTGATTTTGGAGATAATTGTAAGACTGTCAACACTGATTTTGGATATAATTGTAAGACTGTTGGCACTGATTTTGGAAATGATTGTAAGACTGTCGGCACTGATTTTGGAGATGATTGTAAGACTGTTTGAATGATTGTAAGACTGTAGGCACTGATTTTGGAGATGATTGTAAGACTGTCAACACTGATTTTGGAGATAATTGTAAGACTATCGGCACTGATTTTGGAGATAAGTGTAAGACTGTGGGCACTGATTTTGGAGTTGTTTACTGAATATTAATTTGGATTACAACAATAGAGCACTAACAAGCTTTATGCAAGAGTATGACCTAGTTTTTCACCCTACATGACCCATTTTCAAACTCACCCAAATTCTATTGGAAATAATGTTTTAAGACATTTGGACCAAAAAAAATGCGTTAACATGATTTCACAACTTTAATCAGGTGACATTAAGTTTATATATCATTTATTCAATATGATCCATTTTCAAACTTATCTAAGATTTTGTTGACATTTAAGTTTTAACTACTGTGCACGTTAGAAAAATACTCTTAAGAGAAAAGCTACAAATGGTACAAAAAGTTTCCTCGCTCTAGGTTAACCCTTTACTTCATAGATACGCGTCCAATCACAGAAGGCCTTTGAAAACAGTGCAGGAAGAGTTCAGATTGCTCATAATGAGCAATCTGAACACTTCCTGCACTGTTTTCCACTCTGTCAGTTAATATAAACATAATTCACCAAATAATTCAAAAGCCTTCTATATTATGTATCCAAAGGCGTTTATATTAGAGGTGTCAAAAGGCGTCTATATGAAGTAAAGGGTTAAGCATTTAAAGTTGGGGCTTTATTTAAGTGTTTTGAGAAAAAGACGGAGGTCTGGTTTAAAATTAGGGGAGAAAAGTGTCATTTTAACAAAAGTTAGGAAAAATGTGAAATTAAAAAATTGATGCTTAAACACAATTTATTTGGCCTGATTTAACAATAAAATCAATACTTAAATTGTTTATTGGAATTAAAGATCAGTCAAGCTAAACCGCCAATAAATATATCGAAATATAAGGAATATCGATTTTTGAAATGGCAAACAAATTATTTGGGACCTTTCCGTGCTGACTGGAATTTTTTCGACTAGAAATTTGAGACTATTTCAGAGTGAGAATGGGGCTGAATGCAGGCCGACTGACAACAGAATAAAAATTGAAAGTGAGTTTAATGCCAACACATGACGGGTTATAAATTAATATATGAAACATCATGTTTTATCGGTTGAGGAAGACCTCAGAGTGAATCTGCATAGAACAACAATCCTCCCGCAGGAAACTGGGAAACTTTCTTCACATAAAGTTTATTGATGAGCACATGGCCACGGAGGACTAAAAAGAATGAAAAAGCCCTGAAAGCGCTTCTAAATCATTGTTTGTCAGTTCGATAAAAAAGACATATAAAGCAAGATTTCTGATCTAATCCTTGGAAAGTAGAGCTGAAATCTATAATTTTGCATGATTTACACAGAATGTTGGAATGCTCAGATTTTCCTATATAATACTCACTAGTGCAGAAATAAGTTGCAGACAATTATATTTCCGTATGAAATGTATATCACTAATTGGAAAGCACAATTAACCCATTATGTCTGCTCCATGCAGTTATTTACCTGTAAGTATACAAACAATTCTCTTGCGAATTATGACTACCGTAAACCCCCAAATAAACACATGTATTTTTGACAAGTGTTGGGGGAGTTGGGTGGCGGGGGCTTTTATAGGAACTTGCAGAGTAATCATTTTTGTATGAAAAGAACATAAATTAACTAGTTACTACCACTACACAAACAAGATATTGGAGTAGAGTAAGCAATACACAAGTCCCCTACTGATTTACTGGTTTACCAAAATATTTTTTCCACATGAAAAAGAAACAAAACAATGTGTATGATCTTCTTATTGCCCTCTATCACAAATGTAGCTTGAATACATTTTGTGTTACCACAGGATCCAGGTTGTATCTGTAATTACCAATTTTGTTGTCATAGCAACAACAATTTATGTCAAGACTAATAATATGAAATTACCTGCATTGGCTCCTTTAATAATTGTCCTCTATTCACATGTCATTAGTTTCACAAACCTAAGTTTGGATACTTTTTTTAGAAATCTTTCCAGGCGAATGGATGGACAGACAGATAGAGAGTAAACCTATACTTGCTTCCAGTCAAACCTATAGAGGACCTCAAGGCATTATAACACAACCATAGTAATATAGACTGACCAAAAACCAGCCTGGCACCAACCAGGTAATATTGGCTATCTAATGGCCACTACATGAAAACACATGTTCAAACATAATGTAACAGAATTAGGACCAAACATGAAAACACCTGTTCCTTAGTGAAACGTATTTATAGACCAAACTCCTCCAAACATACAACAATAACAGGTGAAAACATTCTCTTGATTCCCCACAACATTGATTACCTTATTAATCATCTTGGGCTGGCAGGCAGGGATGATGATAACAATCATTCCTGGGAAATGAATTAGACACTACCAGAATGATTCTCATTTAGGCTATTAATAATTGATGGTGCTATAATTACTATGTGTGATTTTCACAATCAGCTCTGGGACTTAAAGCAGTTTGACTCCAGGTGTGAATATAAAAAAAATATGCCACTCATTTAGAAAATATGCGGGTAACTGGCTCAACATCAGTTTCAACAAATGACAGGTTATTATGTTATGGCTAGTGTCATTGGTGGAGGAAGAGCTCAGCATCCGCTGTCTTTATGGTCACCTGAACAACGTGACCAGTCAACTTCCTCACAAAAGGTTTTGAAATAAGATGGGACCCAAGACCTCACCAGTAAGAGGTCAACGTACTGAAGATTAACACCTTAGAACACTTTGTTGGCCATGGAGGCAGGACTCCTGATAGCTGAATTTAGAAATTACATAAGAGAAAGAAAAAATGTATTTCTCTAAGCTGATCAGTTTTTTTAAACATTGTTTTTAGCGTTTTATAATTTTTTATTTATTTTATTGTTGTTTTAATTGGGTTTAACGCCATTATCAACACATTTCAGGTTATATATGGCATATCAAGTTGGTGGAGAAGACCTCAGAATGAACCTGAGTAGAACCACCGTCACAAGTTTTGTAGTGAACGGGACTTGGACCTACGACCTTAGCGGTGAGAGGTAAGTGATATTAAGATGATGCCTTAGACCACTCGGCCATATTGGAGGACCCCTATAAAATGATCAAAGAAATAGATGAATACCAATTGTTAAAAATTTCTTGTCAGAGATCAGCACACATACCAGAAAAGTTAAAATGGTGTTATCAAATAGTTTACAATGCCAGAGTGCAATAAACCCATGACATCTTTTTCAACTTATTGCTCATTGTTGTCCGTTAACTCGGCTCTCTATGTTGAAAGTTAAATGTACAAAAAAAAATTTCAGTTGGCAAATTCATTAAGAAATATGAAATATAGAATTTACCTCAGATGATGAGGTCAAGTTGTATAACCATGTTGCGGGGAGGATGGGGTGGGGATTGAGAAATCATATTCTTACAATATGTAAAGGATTGCGAAAACTTTAATGGTCATACGTTATAAGTTCGGAATGATGGTTGTTTTATTTAGATTCTCTAAATCTCAGACTTTCCTCAATAAGTTACGACACGCCAAAGCAAACTATTACATTTAGTTGCTGTGACCTTTGGAATGGGAATGTCACACCACTGGTTGAATCAACACCTTTATAATTATAGATCACCGCTGTATTCAAGTGGACACTTAATGCTGCAATGTCATCCTCACATAAGGCCAGCCAATGTCCATGTGAGCTCATTGTGGTTCTGGTCCAAATTAGCCAATTCATGTTTTAACATCAGTGTCAATCCAGGGGTTGTGGGTTTGAATCCCCGTCCAGCAACAGTCTCCATGCTGATTGATATACAACATTGTGTCTCATCATCATTTGTCTGTGACCGTTGATTCAAGTGGGAAATTTATTAGTTACTTGCAGAGATGGGGTGTGCTTGAGTACTTGTTAACCTTTCAGGATCCCAGAAAACAGTAGTTAGGTTAACTGATCATCTGTTAGCCTCGATGGCATAAAAATGACGCTAAATATTCAAACAATCAATCAATCAATCAATAATCAAAACTAAGTTTTGACTGGGTATTAATCTATTATTGTAAGACACTTTTTCCACATACATGTATGCTAAGTATTTGTTCTACCCAAGAAGACTTTGAGCGTGTTTTGTCTAAGTTGTAAGAACTTGTTTCACAATCAAAGTAAAATAAATAAGTTTAAACTAATCATTATAATCAATATCAAGGGAACCAAAATATGCAGTTTCTCTGGAACCAGTCTAAAATCATGATCACATGGCTGCTTTTGTTAGATTTAAATTGTTAAGAATTTAAGTATATGTTGGTGAAACAGGAGCCAGGTCCCAGAATGTCAGGGGGGGAGGAGGAGTCTAAATGTACAGTTTTTGCAATTTTTACTGGAATAGCTACCTATTTCAAAATTGGGGGAACTTTATGGGGGGGGGAGGTGGGGGGAGTTGGAACAGATCCATTTTCTTTATAAATCTGTTAAACACTCTAGATTGAAACGAGTACCAGCAGTAAGTCAGTATAAATCTGTTAAACACTCTAGATTGACATGAGTACCAGCAGTAAGTCAGTATAAATCTGTTAAACACTCTAGATTGACACGAGTACCAGCAGTAAGTCTGTATAAATCTGTTAAACACTCTAGATTGACAGGAGTACCAGCAGTAAGTCAGTATTTATTCAGTTTAAACTTGTTTATTTAACTTTGATTTTGAAACAAGTTATTAAAACTTCTATAAATCACACACGATGTCTTCCTGGGCAGAATCAGTACTAAGCACATGTCTTGTTCAACGACACCACACATAGCCGCGGAGGAAGATCGAACCCACAACCCTCTGATCCTAGATTTGATGCTCTACCACTAGACCATGCGCTCTGTGCTAATATTATTGAATAATTACAAGCAAATCAGTCTGTATCAACTTACTCTGTAAACGCTATGTTGTTCCATGAGAAAGTAAATGTTTGTTTGTTTGTACATTTAGCATCATTTTTATACCATCAAGGGCTCAACTGATGATCAGTTATTAACCAAACCACTATTTCTTGGGACCCTCGAAGGTTTACTTGTACCCAAGCACACCCATCTCCACAAGTAACTCATATCTTTCCAGCTTGAATAAGCTGTGAGAAATACAATATCGTATACCATCAAAGAGATTGTGGCTGGGAGAGGATTAAAACTCATGAGACCTGACTGAGTCAGACAGGCTACCAACTGAGCTAACCTGATGTTCAGCTTCAAGCCAGAGAAAAATATTCAGAATATGAGAGGCAATATTCAGAAGAGGTGGGGGAGTAATTATAACACTTTCAACAAATCAAGACTATCATATTTATCAAGACAATCATATTTGTCAAGACTATCATATTTATCAAGACTATCACAATCATATTTGCCAAGACTATCACTATCATAATTGTCAAGACTATCACAATCATATTTGTCAAAACTATCACTATCATATTTGCCAAGACTATCAAAATCATATTTGTCAAGACTATCACAATCATATTTGTCAAGACAATCACATTTGTCAAGACTATCACTATCATATTTGTCAAGACTATCACAATCATATTTGTCAAGACTATCACAATCATATTTGTCAGGACAATCATATTTGTCAAGGCTATCACTATCATATTTGTCAAGACTATCACAATCATATTTGTCAAGACTATCACTATCATATTTGTCAAGACTATCACAATCATATTTGTCAAGACAATCACATTTGTCAAGACAATCACTATCATATTTGTCAAGACTATCACAATCATATTTGTCAAGACTATTACAATCATATTTGTCAAGACTATCATATTTGTCAAGACAATCATATTTGTCAAGACTATCACTATCATATTTGTCATGACTATCACTATCATATTTGTCAAGACTATCACAATCATATTTGTCAAGACTATCACTATCATATTTGTCAAGACTATCACAATCATATTTGTCAAGAATATTACAATCATATTTGTCAAGACAATCATATTTGTCATGACTATCACTATCATATTTGTCAAGACTATCACAATCATATTTGTCAAGACTATCACTATCATATTTGTCAAGACTATCACAATCATATTTGTCAAGACTATCACTATCATATTTGTCAAGACTATCACAACCATATTTGTCAAGACAATCATATCTGTCAAGACTATCACTATCATATTTGTCAAGACTATCATATTTGTCAAGACAATCATATTTGTCAAGACTATCACTATCATATTTGTCAAGACAATCATATTTGTCAAGACTATCACTATCATATTTGTCAAGACTATCATATTTGTCAAGACTATTATATTTGTCAAGACTATCATATTGGTCTATCACAATGTTAGGATTATCATAGTATAAATAATAATATAATAATAATAATACTTTATTTAATGAGGGTAACACAGTTAGTTACACTAATCTTCCCTATGGCCCTCAACAATCGTACAATGAACATGAAATTCAACAATGTAATTAAACATTAAAATATAAAACAAGCATTCACATAATGTTTATAAATACAATCACGCATCAATCAAACATTTTATTTCCAACTAACAATTAAGTTTCAGAAGATAATGTTTTAGATTATTTTTGAAGCTGTATAGACTTGGTGATGATCGAATTTCGGTAGGCAGATTGTTCCATAAAAGTGACCCAGAATAATGAAATAAATGTTTGTAAAGCTCTGTCTCTGATTTTTTAACATATGAATTTTCATTTACAACATTCTTTATACTGTATGGGTTATTATCTCCCACGCATACAAGTCTATTTGACAAATATTCAGGTGCCTGGGAATATTAGCATTTGTAGACAAGTAATAGTTTATGATATTGAATCCTTATATTTACTGGCATACAGTTAAGTTCTTTAAATAAAGACTCTATAGTATCATGTCCTTCACGGTGGCATGTATACCATGGTACCAGAACTTCCAATCACAATGTCTTTCATGTCATGGCATTAGAACGTTCATAATTTCAAAGAATATCATAATGTAGACAGAAACCACAATGGTGGGACTATCATAAGCAACCATTAATCACTGCCAGTAACAATGGACCAAGATGTAAACATACTGTCTGGGAACGTCTGATCTCTTATTTCTTTTATTAAATCTGCTTCCATCTCTGTTTTATCAAGATCAATGTTCTGTACTTGATCACGGAGACAGTGTTCCCTTAATTGCCCCAGGAGACCTTTCCCAGATTATATTTGAGACAAAAAGTAGAATAATTACAACAGCGGAAAGAGAGATGAAGGAGAGAAGCGCCATGCATGGCAGACATATTTTCCTCAATATTTCATAATTTGATTGTAACAGAGAACAATAGTGTGAGACTTGCGCATTTACATGATATGAAAAAAATCAAATTAAAAATTACTTGCTCCAATACGAAATCAGTTTAAACTTTTCTTTTTTTACGATTGTGAAACAATTTCTTGATACAAAATAGAGACACATCGTGCTTCACTTCTATACCATCAAAGACTAACAGACAATCAGTTAACCATGCCACTCCTTCCTGGGATCCTGGGAGGTTAAACACTCGAACACATCCATCTCCGCAAGTAACTGACAACTTTCCCACTGGATCCTCAAAGGTTAAACGCTCGAACACATCCATCTCCGCAAGTAACTGACAACTTTCCCACTGGATCCTGGAAGGTTAAACGCTCGAACACATCCATCTCCGCAAGTAACTGACAACTTTCCCACTGGATCCTGGAAGGTTAAACACTCGAACACATCCATCTCGGCAAGTAACTGACAACTTTCCCACTGGATCCTGGAAGATTAAACACTCGAACACATCCATCTCCGCAAGTAACTGACAACTTTCCCGGTTAAACGCTCGAACACATCCATCTCCGCAAGTACCTGACAACTTTCCCACTGGATCCTGGAAGGTTAAACGCTCGAACACATCCATCTCCGCAAGTAACTGACAACTTTCCCACTGGATCCTGGAAGGTTAAACGCTCGAACACATCCATCTCCGCAAGTAACTGACAACTTTCCCACTGGATCCTGGAAGGTTAAACGCTCGAACACATCCATCTCCGCAAGTTCCTGACAACTTTCCCACTGGATCCTGGAAGGTTAAACACTCGAACACATCCATCTCCGCAAGTAACTGACAACTTTCCCACTGGATCCTGGAAGGTTAAATGCTCGAACACATCCATCTCCGCAAGTAACTGACAACTTTCCCACTGGATCCTGGAAGATTAAACACTCGAACACATCCATCTCCGCAAGTAACTGACAACTTTCCCGGTTAAACGCTCGAACACATCCATCTCCGCAAGTACCTGACAACTTTCCCACTGAATCCTAGAAGGTTAAACGCTCAAACACATCCATCTCCGCAAGTAACTGACAACTTTCCCACTGGATCCTGGAAGGTTAAACACTCGAACACATCCATCTCCGCAAGTAACTGACAACTTTCCCACTGGATCCTTGAAGCTTAAACGCTCGAACACATCCATCTCCGCAAGTAACTGACAACTTTCCCACTGGATCCTGGAAGATTAAATGCTCGAACACATCCATCTCCGCAAGTACCTGACAACTTTCCCACTGGATCCTGGAAGGTTAAACACTCGAACACATCCATCTCCGCAAGTAACTGACCACTTTCCCACTGGATCCTGGAAGGTTAAACACTCGAACACATCCATCTCCGCAAGTAACTGACAACTTTCCCACTGGATCCTGGAAGGTTAAACGCTCGAACACATCCATCTCCGCAAGTAACTGACAACTTTCCCACTGGATCCTGGAAGATTAAACACTCGAACACATCCATCTCCGCAAGTAACTGACAACTTTCCCGGTTAAACGCTCGAACACATCCATCTCCGCAAGTACCTGACAACTTTCCCACTGGATCCTGGAAGGTTAAACGCTCGAACACATCCATCTCCGCAAGTAACTGACAACTTTCCCACTGGATCCTGGAAGGTTAAACACTCGAACACATCCATCTCCGCAAGTAACTGACAACTTTCCCACTGGATCCTTGAAGCTTAAACGCTCGAACACATCCATCTCCGCAAGTAACTGACAACTTTCCCACTGGATCCTGGAAGATTAAACGCTCGAACACATCCATCTCCGCAAGTAACTGACAACTTTCCCACTGGATCCTGGAAGGTCAAACGCTCGAACACATCCATCTCCGAAAGTAACTGACAACTTTCCCACTGGATCCTGGAAGGTTAAACGCTCGAACACATCCATCTCCGCAAGTAACTGACAACTTTCCCACTGGATCCTTGAAGCTTAAACGCTCGAACACATCCATCTCCGCAAGTAACTGACAACTTTCCCACTGGATCCGGGAAGGTTAAACGCTCGAACACATCCATCTCCACAAGTAACTGACAACTTTCCCACTGGATCCGGGAAGGTTAAACACTCGAACACATCCATCTCCGCAAGTAACTGACAACTTTCCCACTGGATCCTGGAAGATTAAACACTCGAACACATCCATCTCTGCAAGTAACTGACAACTTTCCCACTGGATCCTGGAAGATTCAACGCTCGAACACATCAATCTCCCCAAGCGGCTAATAACTTTCCCACTGGATCCTGGAAGATTAAACGCTCGAACACATCCATCTCCGCAAGTAACTGACAACTTTCCCACTGGATCCTGGAAGGTTAAACACTCGAACACATCCATCTCCACAAGTAACTGACAACTTTCCCACTAGATCAGCAGTTGGAGACAAATGTCAATGAGATGCAATGTCATGTATCAATCATCAAAGAGACTGTGTACAGGCAGGGACTCAAACTCATGATACCTATGCTGGACTGATAGTCAGATGCGCTATCTACTGAGCTAACTGGGCCCGGCTCTCCTGGGTAGAACTAGTTTTATCAGCATATTATGCAGATAAAGTGTCTTGCTCAAGGAATTCACACATTGCCATGGCGGGAAGTGACAGGCCCATAATACAATTTTTATACATTTCATTGTGATTGGAATCCATTAGTCCCAGCATTTTTTGAGATAGTATGAAAACATGTTGACCCCATCTGCTATTTCCATGCAATAAAGCCTTCATGACAGCAATAAATGTAGAGTAACTTAATAATTTACAAGATATCAAGTGGTCCCTGTATTCAATATAAAATTGATATGGGCTTTATGAGAGAATACTGCATTTTTTATTCTAAAGTAGACATTAAAGTTAGAAAATCCCTTTTCAATTCATATTATTTTGGCATGTTTAAATATAATTATGTACTAATGCCATAATAAATTAATTGCTAGATTATCATTCCCGCCCGCCCCCTATTTTCATGCCACCCTGACCTTTTTATTTTCATAAAAAATAAAAAATAATTTTTTTTTATTATAAAAAACAAAACATTAAAAAAATTTAAAAAAAGAAATAAAAAATAAAATCCTCCTGCCCTCCGCATTTTTAAGAAAAAATTGGATGATAATCTAGCAATTAATTTATAATGGCCTAATGGTAATATAGGATCAGTGAGTATTATATAAGGCAATTTGGCAAATATAGTAAGGCAATTTAAAAAGTTTTTGAAAAATCCAATAAATTTCCTCTAAAAAATATTTTCCCCTCCCCCCTAAAATATACCGTAGTTCATTTCAAAGTTTAGGCTGTCATTAATTTTCTTAAATGTATAGTTCATTTCAAGTACATATACATGGCTTTTAATCAAAATTTAGGAAGCTATAATTTATTTTTTTTTGCCCTAAAATACAGTTCATTTAACCCCTTACTCCATAGATATGCGTTTTCCCACACCAATCACAGAAGGCCTTTGAAAACAGTGCAGGAAGAGTTCAGATTGCTCGTAACGCGTATTCTGAACACTTCCTGCCCTGTTTTCCACTCTGTCAGTTAATATAAACATAATTCACCAAATAATTCAAAAGCCTTCTATATTAGGTGTCCAAAGGAATCTATGTTAAAGTTGTCCAAAGGCGTCTATATGAAGTAAAAGGTTAAAATCCAACAATGTCACAGTCATAAAAAGGTCATTTTCTCGAAAATTTGTATTTTGCGTATAATCAACTTAAAACATCTGAAACTGGAAATATCGTGAAATATCGTGAAATATCGTGAAACTTGAGCATTTCTGATGGCCACAATTGACCTCGAGTTGCCATAGTTTTCCTGCTTGAAATATCAAATGCTTTTACTACGATGTTGCCATAGAGCTAAAATGTTCATTTCAAGTCTTAAACAAGAGTTGTCAGAAGACAACAAAGCTCGCCTATGGGATAAAACTCACAACTTATGCAAAGATTGAGATTAGACGCAAACACTAAAACTTAAACGCAACTAAACGCAAAAGTTCAACCTGGGTGTCTACAGACGCTGCCGCCAACAATGCCGGGGTCATGGCAATAGCTCTCCTGGACATTCATTTTGAGGTTTCATCAGGTGATGAAACACATTGGGCAGTAGTATATTGGTAACATTAAACTAAACTATCAATGTTTTTCATCACCCATTGAAAACTTACAAATTGTACTTCTAATATTTATTATAGACATTGTATTTTCAAACCATTCTAGATCAAACTATCACATTACTTTCTCATTTTGATATTCAAAAACCAGATTATACACATTTAACTGCGATCAAGACTGTGATGTCATTGTTGCAACAACGATGTTGTCAACACTTTGAATGACATTTTAAATGCTATTTACGCCAAACGTCACATGAAACTAATGACAATGTGACGTCACACTGGCAAAACAATGCCATGCCACCAAGGATATACAAACTGGTCCTTTTTAACTCCTCCTAGGCTGTTCCAAATGTTTTTCATTGGGAAATAGAAAGCAGTTGATCAATATACAGTTCACTGGAACCTGCTGCTTTAAATAGACATGTAAATATAGGTGTATAAAGATTACTTTATATAACCTGTGAACACGAGTTTCAAATTAATTGTTGATTTTGTCAAATGTCACACTTCAAGTTTCAGATTCGTTTGAGAAAAAGAACTAATTATAGCCTCAAACTTGCTAAAACAGGAACCAAATGTGAAATTTGAGACAAACTAGACAATTCGTATCATCTCGGAGAGTAACCAGGGTAATCGTAGTCTTTTTTTTTTAATACTTTTGCAGCTTATGTTACAATGATGAAACTGTAAGTCTGGCAAATGTACAATGACAGCTTGGATCTATTTTTGATATAAGATTGTAGATCTCTCAAATGGCATCCACATTTAATAAATGTAACATATCACCTACGAAGGAATAAATCAATGCAAGTGACTTGCCGTCAACAGCATGATTGTGTAGCTACTGAAAATTCCTCAGTCTTGAGTTAAAGACACCAGTAACATATTGATTTCTACAGTATTCACTCCCTCTGGCTGACACAGACTGGCTCCAATTGTCTGAATATTAAGCGTTATTTTTATGTCATCGAGGGCTAGTAGCCAATCAGTTAACCCAACTATTCTTTCCCATGAGTTACTAGGAGGTTAACCAGTATAGGAGCCCACCCACCTCCGCAAGTAACTGATAACATTGCTAACTGATCAATGGTGAGAGACGAATGACAATGAGATGTATTGTCTGCCATTTATCAATCAACATGGAGACTAATTAGAGAGGGGATTCGAACTCACGATCCCGAGATTGATAGTCAGATGTATTACTGACTGAGCTAACATGATCCTGTCTGGCATCCAGAGCTTCTATAAAGTAACAAATATTAAATGGAGCATTGTAAACATAAAAAAAAATAAAAATATTTGAATAGGTTCTAGGGACAAATTAAAGGCTGATGCAGAAGGTTACTTTGATAGTCAAGAAAATCTGTATAATATAATATATGTTTTTTTCTTCTTTTTCCTCATTGTCAAAGTCCAAAAACAATAAATTAAAAAAAAAAATTTTTTTTTCATATAAGGAAATAATAGTGACTGTTTATAAACCCACAAATAAAAAAAGTTTTTTCAATTTATCTGCTTTCACATATTCCATTTCCGCCTTATAAATTTTATAATACCACAAAAAAAATCTTAATTTCCGTTTCACCGATTTAGATTTCCTTCCACTTTCAAAAAATATCACCAAAAAAAAAAGCATCTTTATTTCATACTTAATGGGTAATAAATAAATGTCATGATCTGGGCCAATGACTAAATGTCAGTCCCCTTCACGAGTAACAAATATCCATTTTGTTTCTTTCTTTGTTTTGTTTACTTTATATTATCTTGTTGTGTTTATATGTGGTAACATTTATTGCTGAAGACGTTTCCAACAGATCAATCACTGAGGCTGTGAGAGATGGTTCCAGTAGGGCGTATTGTATAATATATGGAAGAGAGTATCTCAGATGATTTTGTACAGTATTTTTTGCTATTTATAATGGCAGGGAGCGGGGGTTTGTATTCCAACAGAATTTCAGTTAGTTAACAGCGGTTGATTCGCTGCTAGGAGATTAAACAGTACAGACCTTATCTCTACAAGTCGCTTACTACTTCCCCTCATTTCAGAGGTGAGAGATCTTTAAGATTATTAAAATGAATGAATGAATGAATGAATGAATGAATGAATGAATGAATGAATGAACCGGGTATTACGGCATACCAACACATTATAGGTTGTTCGATGCCAACAGGAATGAAGATTCCAGGTTCACTCTACATGTACACAATCAACAAATTAACACACAGATTAAAAAAATACATCAACAAATGAATATGCAGAATGAGCCTTAGAACGCTGATACCTGCAGAACTGCAGAGTTTCAGCAAATTCTATCATATAACACAAATTGTCGCAGTGATCCTATTCTTGCCGTCACACATATGGCTCCTTGGAACTAAACAGGAGTTGGAAATTTAACCACAATAGAACATGACAAAAAAAAATAAAAATAATGAACATGACACCCATTTGGAGGATTCCTACCCCTCTGCAGAGATCGACAGTGATTCTATTCTTAGCCGTAACCACATTGGCTGAGATTATTAAAAGGATTCCTAAACAGATGAGAAAAAAACAGAAATACTTGTTTTCCCATTTCGGGCCAATTTTGACCCTTTGGGGGGTCATGGCTTTAACAAACAGACAGAAACTAATTCAGCAATACTATATGTAAAAAAATTAAAGCGTCAGGCCTTGAACTTGTACAGAGAGATTTTTTAAAATTTTGAAGAAGAAAAAATGATAAGACCTTGGGGTAGGGCCAAGTTTGACGCCAGGATCATGATTTGATACAACTTGCGAGAACTTCATGTAACTAAAATGCTTTACACAAAATTTAATGAAAATCTGTCCGGCAATTTTAGAGAAATCCCACCGTCGGATGAAAATCAATCACAGCAGCTAACTCAAATTTTTGGCACAGGTGAATTGAAATCTATCATAATTGTCAATGGTCCCTTTAAAATGAAAAGCATGCAGCAAGCAACACATACTATACAAGTACTACAAAATAAAAAAAGTTCCTAAGTTCTATCGTAATTTTCTCCCCTCACTACCATGAAGATATCAATCATTTCCAAGTGTACATCCTCAGGGAATTAAAGCGTATTCAAACGTATTAAGGAAGCACCTGTTGTAGACAAGTTACCGGGTTTCTATATTACCTGTTTATTGATAGTAATGGAACATAAACACTAAACCTGCTATTATTTGGTATCACAGTCACAAATAACTTACTACAATACTGTACGATCCCCCAATTCATTTTCACTTGATGCAATTTTTTCATAATGTACAGTCAAACCTGTCTTAAGCAGCCAGTCAAGGGAAAGAGCAGAGAGTGGCCTTTTAAGACAGGTTGTAATGCTTAATACAGATAAAATTACTATTACGCTATAGAAATGAATAAAATATATTTCTTTAAATTGGTTCCTATAAATGATGATATAATAATGTCATGTGATCACCATGAGATTTTATCCGAGAAATCCGCCAATTAGACCTGACTGGTAATTTGTCCGATCAATTCTCAAACAGAATATTATTGGTTAACCCTTGCAAGTACATGTGCACTTATTTAAGTGACTACATGAAAAGACAATTAGTATAAACAATTTTTAGTGGTTGCTGTGAATTAACAAATTGCAGTTTTCAGAATTCATGAAAACAAGGGATCATTCAATAAGTCCTTCAACAAAATAGTTTATGAGGTCCAAATTGACAGAGAGATTTGTTAAATAATTTCAAATTTGAAAAATATATAATTTTTAATCAATTCAAATCTCATTAGTTTGTAAATTCAATTTTTCATTTCTGATATATATAATGCGCAGGGTTCCACTTTAAATAAATACATTTTACAGAAAAAAGTTTCCATTTAAAAAAAAAACACAACAAAAAGCGCTCATCTTGACAAATAAAAGACATTTTGTACAAGCTAAAAATCAATAATAATATTAATGCTGCCACAGAGCAAGAAATTTCTTTAAAACAAATAATCTTGAAACTTAATTTAAAATTTAGTCGGTTGGATCAGTCAGTTACATGTCTGACTATCAATCGAGGGATAATAAGATTGAATTGCCGCGTGACCACAGTGTCCACGTAGATTGATAAACGATATTGCATCTCATTGTCATTCTTCTCCCACCGCTAATTCAAGTGAGAAAGCAGTTACTTGCGGAGATGCGTGTACTGAAGTACTGATTGTTTACTCCAGGATCTTTAAGTAAACTGCTTGTCTGTTAGCCGATGGCATAGAAAATGACACTAAATATTCAAACAAACACTGGTAATACACTTAACTACTGTACCTGTGATGCGCCAGTTGTAGATGAAGTAGGTCTAGAAAATACAATTCCAAGTATACTTTGATATAAATGTGAAGTGTGCAATAATTGTACAAAATAATGTGAAAGGATGCCAGCCAAGTAATTATAGAATACTACGAGGGAAAAGTAAAGCTTCTATCACTCTTATTTCTGTGTGTGAATTTAACATAACTAAACAATAATCTTATACCTTGCAGATCTGCCATGTTTTCGTATTTTAAAAATAAATTTTCTACCTTTCGGCAATTTGATTTTTGGACCATTCCATTTATATTAATATAGTAGGATTAGGCCATTTTAAATTAATTGTTAGATTATCATCCAAATTTTTCTTAAAAGAGGATTTTATTTTATTTTATTATTTTTTTTTTTTTTTAAATAAGCCTCTCATTATTATTAAAAAATAAAATCCGAATGGTTTAAATTGGTATGTCAAATCCTCTAAAATGTGACAAAATCAATATTTATATTGGAGTGGTAAACTTGAAACGAAATTCCCATTCTTAAAATAGATATCTCTTACATACTGCTTGGAGGACCTTCACATCTTCATTCATGCTCTTTCTAAGACAAATTATTTTTAACTACAGGTAAACCTGTATAACGGATCAAGTTAAAATCAAAATAAAATCACAAGACTTATTTAACACTTCACAAAATCTGTTGCAATTTTAAGCGGGAAATCTATTTTATTCTTGCATATTGTATAAGGATATCTACATTTCTACAGGGGTTAGAATTATTTCAATCGACCCTAGGGCTAAATAAAATTCTCGCACTGTGACGTTAAAACAATCCAGATGAGGTAAATCATATAATTAAATGTCTTAAAAGCGACCATTGTAAAATCTATAATGGTAAATTAGGTTAAAATAATTATTCTATCTGTTTGGTATGCAAGAAAAAGAATCATTCATGGCTTTTTCGGTTCAGATAGAAAAGTCCGTCCCTTGGGATAACTGTTTTCAGGGAACTCGGCAGAGCCTTGGTACCACCAAAATAGTAATCCCTCGGGACAGAATTTTCTGTCCAAACTTCAAACCCATGTAAGATTCTTATAGTCTATTAACCTTGGCATGTAGCCCAAGTTAGGAAATCCCTTTTTAATATATTATTTTTGCATATTTAAATATATATTCTCTTGGCAAAATGGGGTCAATGAGTATATAAAGGCATGACATATTAGGAAAATACGTTTTTAGCCAGTTTTAAAAGTTTGAAAATTCTTATAAAAAGTCCCTAATAGAATTGTCTTCTATCTGTAACCTTAACTGATATTATATTAATGATCCTTTGAACAAAGATGTGCGAATTTCACATTTCATTGTCATATATATATTGACCTGTTAAAATATTCAAACATCACAACAAATTGTAAAGTAATTCGATTATTGTTCATTGTTCCAGTGTGTAATTATTACCCAACCGGCAGAGTGTGAAGGAATATATAAAGATGTAACTAATTGATTTCCAGTTTTAGGTAAGAATTCCAGATGAGTCTACTATTATGTGAGGGAAAACACTTCCGAGCGCGATCAACTAGCTCCGGTGCATTCAAGTGCGCATTTGCATGTTTGACAAACACAGAAACCAGTGCTTTGTTCCACAAAATATCTAAAGATAAAAGACGACGTAAGTCAATTTGACAATTATTTCATTGTTTGTTTAAATTTTGATCGACATCTAAAATGATTTTATTTCTAGAAAAAAATTCATTTTAGGCATATTTGAGCCAAATTTTGGTTCATTTGGATAATTATTTAAAATATCATTAATAATTGTTGGTTTTCATTCCGCCATTATAAATTAATTGTTAGATTCTCATCCAATTTTTTGTTAATAAGATGGAGGGGTGGAGATTTTTTTTGTTGTAGATTTTTAAAAAAAGAATTGTTGCTGTTTTTTTTCTTGTTTTTTTTTTTATGAAAATAAAAAAGGTCGAGGTGGCATAGCAATTAAAGGTTGGGTGGGGATGATAATCAAGCAATGAATTTATTATGACCTTAACAACGATTTATATTAAGTGGTTTTGTAAAGCGCAGCACAGGACTAAATTTTGTTTTTAATTTCTGTTATGTTTATCTTGTTTTTTGTGCATTCAAATAATAACAAAGTGTGGACATTGATTTATTGAGGAAAATTAAGGAAAACATTTCAAAATTGAGCTTTTGGTGCCACATGTTTTGTTTTTTGGTGAAAATAAGTATATCTTATGTATATTACAATTATGTAGATACTGGCTGGCTTACCAAGGGAAATTTACTGTACCATGTAATATAGTAGTTTCAGTTTGCTTCCAGTCTTTCAATAAAATCTGAACCAATACTTTTTCATTTGATTGTCAATTCATGATGTCAGTTGAACAATTAAGTGCAAAATGGTAAATTGTTGTTATTTGTCAGGCAGTTTACATAAAAAAAACCTACAAATCTGTGCAAGGGATACAGGTGCCACCTTGTGGCTGCCTTTATACATCTTTTTGAACAATAGTTCCTTACAATTGGACTCATATATGTCATCCCATGCAGCATAACAGCCAATAGGGGGAAATATAGCCAAATCACACTTTTATCACCACAATGACCTTGACCTTAGGATGGCAGAGATTCATGATACATCATCTTTATCTGCTGAACAATCCCTGTTTAACAATTTTTTTAAAATCAGACTGTCCACTCCGGAGTTACAACCAGGAAGGGAAAATATAGCTATATCAACTGTGATCCCACAGTGACCTTTACCTTTGCTGGTGGGAGTTGTTCATTGACACACTGTCTTCACATTATGAGCATTCCTGCCTAATATTTTCAAAATTGAACCATACATTTCAGAGATTCAGTCAAGGGGAAAATATAACCAAAAATTGCATAAATATGAAAACTGAGAGAAAATGGTTTAGACTGCTGGTATTTATTTTTTTCTGTGCAGTATACATTTAACTCGTAGGCATAAAATTAACAACCCTCAAGTACTTCTAATGGCTGCCAACATTTTGTAGTCTACTACTCACAATACTATGCTACAACCGACAGTAAACATATATGTGCATCATTATCATTAAGGCAAACAAGTGAGCTAGTTTGGATCTTATCTGCTCACCCTACATAGAAATAGTTGATCATTCAAAGGCAGTTTATGTACATGAAACAAAGTAAGATCAATATATGGAAGACCTATACTGCATACAGGACCTATACTGTATACAGGACCTATACTACACACAGAACTTATACTTCACACAGGACCTATACTGCACACAGGACTTATAATCTACTCAGGACCTAATCTGCAAACAGGACTTATACTTCAAACAGAATCTATACTGCACACAGCACCTATACTTCACACAGGAGCTATACTGCACACACAACTTATACTTCACACAGGACCTAATCTGCACACAGGACCTATACTACACACAGAACTTATACTTCACACAGGACCTACCGTATATTCCCTAATTAACGCCCCAGGGGGTGTTACATTTTACAAGGTGGGGGCGTTTATAATAGATAAAAAAAGCAAATTTAACAACATTTAAAATACAATAAAACCAATAAAACCATGGAAAAAAACTTAAATCCGGTTTAGATCACTGAAAAAGTGGTTCAGAATTATTTTAGAGTGAATGAAATAATTGACATAGGATGAAAAAAAGCTGAAAATCTGTATGAAATTACTAGCCTGCGTAATGGAATATCCAAATTTATGGTCATTGTACTCTTCACTTTAAATCACTTGGACGCTTGCTCTTATCAACGTGAAACAATGAGCTTTCAGCATACACAGACTTACCGCATTTTCCGACGTTTTGGGATGTTTTAATCGGCAGAAGGCATTTTTACTAGTATTAAATAGCAAATATGGGGAAGTATTTGTTCAACCAAAAGTGGTCACCCAAGATATAAACAATGGGTTAAAGAGTCCAAAGGTAATAAACACTTCGCTAATTGTTGACTGTGTAACAAAATAATCGATCAGGGAAAGATGGGCGAATACGCACTCAAATCGCATATACGTTTTGTTTTTTAATTTTCCAGAAAAATAGGTGGGGGGCGTTTATTAGAGTGGGGGCGTTTATAAGGGAATATACGGTATACTGCACACAGGACTAATAATCTACTCAGGACCTAATCTGCAAACAGGACTTATACTTCAAACAGAATCTATACTGCACACAGCACCAATACTTCGCACAGGAGCTATACTGCACACACAACTTATAATTAACACAGGACCTTAAGTGCACACAGGACATATACTGCACACAGGACCTTTACTTCACACAGAACCTATACTGCAAACAGGACTTATATTTCACACAGGACCTATACTGCACACAGGACTTATACTCCACACAGGACCTAAACTGCACACAGGGCTTCTACTCCACCCAGGACCTAAATAGGACACATAGGACTTATACTTCACACAGGACTTATACTTTACAAAGGACCTATACTACACACAGGACTTATACTGCACACAGGACCAATACTGCACACAAGACATAATACTTCACACAGGACCTATACTGCACACATGACTTATACTTCACACAGGACTCATACTGCACACATTACCTATACTGCACACATTACCTATACTACACACAGGAATTATACTTCACACAGGACTCATACTGCATACATTACCTATACTGCACACAGGACCTATACTACACACAGGACTTAAACTGCACACAATACCTATACTGCACACAGGACTCATACTGCACACAGGAGTCATTCTGCACACATTACCTATACTACACACAGGACTTATACTTCACACAGGACTCATACTGCACACATTACCTATACTGCACACATGACCTTTACTACACACAGGACCTATACTACACACAGAACTTAAACTGCACACAATACCTATACTGCAAACAGGACCTATACTTCATACAGGACTCATACTGCACACATTACCTATACTGCATACAGCACTTATACTTCACACAGGATCTTTACTGCACACAGGATTTATACTTCATACAGGACCTATACTGCTTACAGGACTTATACTGCAAACAGGACTTACATTGCACATAGGACATATACTCCACAAATGACATTTACTGCATACATGACTTACACTGCACACAGGACCTATACTATACACAGGACCTATACTGCAAACAGGACCTATACTACACACAAGACTTATAATTCACACAGGACATAATACTGCGCACTGGACTTATACTGCACATAGGATTAATACTGCACACAGGATGTATACTACACACAGAACCTATACTGCACAAATTACCTATACTGCACACAGCACTTATACTTCACACAGGATCTATACTGCACACAGGACCTATACTGCACACAGGACTTATACTGCAAACAGGACCTATACTGCACACAGGGCATATACTGCACACATGACCTATACTGCACACCATACCTATACTGCACACAGGACATATACTGCACACAGGATATAATACTTCACACAGGACTGCAAACTGTGGGATATGTTACACCCACACATAGTGTATGTAAAAATCCAGCTTTATTGCAAATAAAAGGATAAATCATATCCATTTTAATGTACTCAAATCAAAACTGTTTAATTCAAAACATACAACTGCTGCGTACATGATTATGCAACATGTATATAATGAGTAAAGCTCGTGAGGAAAGTTATCTCATACTGCAGGACAACAAACTATAATCTCCTTTAACAGGGGACCCATGCAAACACACTCCACTTTACAGTTTTACAGTATATATTTGGATATATTAACACGAAACCCTTGAAACAGCATCTCACATTCTTGTAAAACTTACTATCACTTCCTGCGTGTATAATTTCAAGCACAAACTGTCAAAGTATTTGTTCAGCAGGACCTGCGTCTTTAATACTCGCATTGAGAATCAATTGTAAAATCTATAGGACTACTTCAGAACATACGGGATTCTGGCATAGAGAAAAACTTCCTCTCATTTTTAATCAGCCAGCAATAGGTATGACTATTAATCAGCCGGCAATGTGTATGACTATTAATCAGCCGGCAATGTGTACGACTATTAATCAAAGGGTCACGAGTTCAAATCCCCGTCCAGCTACAGTCTTTTTGATGATTGATATAATTATGACATCGTGTCTTATTGTCATTCGTCTTTCACCACTGATTCATTTCATAAAGTTATCAGTTACTTTCGGAGATGGGTGTGCTCGAGTACTGGTAAATCTTTCAGAAACTAAGGAAAGAGTGGCTTGGTTAATTGATTGTCTGTTAGCCCTTGACGGCAAAAAAATGATGCGAAATATTCAATCAATCAATCATTATCTTTCAAGTATCTTAATTTTCAAAGTGATTGTTTTACTACACATAAGTTTATATTCTCATAACAACCAAAGTTAGGCTCCCCCTGATGTAACTGTTTTCTCAATCTGTTGGGTCAGATCTCAATACTTTTTAACATGAATGTTATATAATCATATGAGCTTTGTTTGCATGCTAGTAACAAAATAAATGTAATTTTAGATTTCTTTACAAATCGCTTATACACATCACAACAGAAACAATTAAAATACATCTCAAAATGGCACGGAGTTCAGAGTATATAGCCTCTGCATTTCACTTAATTAGTACGTTTTGATTGTAATTTCAGTTTTTTGACATTTTGATACATGGTTTTGTGTTTGCCCATGCACCAATACAGAAATTGTCATATGCTACTCTAGTCACTTACCTTGCACCAATACAGAAATTGTCACATGCTACTCTAGTCACTTACCTCGCACCAATACAGACATTGTCACATGGTCACTTACCTCGCACCAATACAGAAATTGTCACATGCTACTTTGGTCACTTACCTCGCACCAATACAGAAATTGTCACATGGTCACTTACCTCGCACCAATACAGAAATTGTCACATGCTACTTTGGTCACTTACCTCACACCAATACAGAAATTGTCACATGCTACTCTGGTCACTTACCTCGCACCAATACAGAAATTGTCACATGCTACTCTAGTCACTTACCTCGCACCAATACAGAAATTGTCACATGCTACTCTAGTCACTTACCTCGCACCAATACAGAAATTGTCACATGCTACTCTAGTCACTTACCCCGCACCAATACAGAAATTGTCACATGCTACTCTAGTCACTTACCTCGCACCAATACAGAAATTGTCACATGCTACTCTAGTCCTTACCTCGCACCAATACAGAAATTGTCACATGCTACTCTAGTCACTTACCTCGCACCAATACAGAAATTGTCACATGCTACTCTAGTCACTTATCACGCACCAATACAGAAATGTCACATGCTACTCTAGTCACTTACCTCGCACCAATACAGAAATTGTCACATGCTACTCTGGTCACTTACCACGCACCAATACAGAAATTGTCACATGCTACTCTGGTCACTTACCACGCACCAATACAGAAATTGTCACATGCTACTCTAGTCACTTACCTCGCACCAATACAGAAATTGTCACATGCTACTCTGGTCACTTACCTCGCACCAATACAGAAATTGTCACATGCTACTCTAGTCACCTACCTCGCACCAATACAGAAATTGTCACATGCTACTCTAGTCACTTATCACGCACCAATACAGAAATTGTCACATGCTACTCTAGTCACTTACCTCGCACCAATACAGAAATTGTCACATGCTACTCTAGTCACTTACCTCGCACCAATACAGAAATTGTCACATGCTACTCTAGTCACTTACCTCGCACCAATACAGAAATTGTCACATGCTACTCTAGTCACTTACCTCGCACCAATACAGAAATTGTCACATGCTACTCTAGTCACTTGTCTCGCACCAATACAGAAATTGTCACATGCTACTATAGTCACTTACCTCGCACCAATACAGAAATTGTCACATGCTACTCTAGTCACTTACCTCGTCATAAAATTTTAGTTGGGGAACTGGTTCATCACACTGTTCTTCACAGAATTGCTTGAATAATAAATATCCTGAAAAAGAAAACATACTTATTTAAAATTGATGAAATAAGGGTTTTTTGTGTATTGTAGTAAGGTACTGCAGTGGTGGTTTAGTGGATGAGTGTCCAACTCACATACAGAAGGTTGTCACCAGGGTTTGATCCCTGGCCGGGTCATACCAAAGGCTTAAGAATTGGTACTAGAAGCTTCCTTTAATGCTTGGCACTCAGCATTTAGAGGATAGTTCTAGGTCTGGTAGGCCCGGTGTCAGTATAATAGGACTGATACTCCAGTGGGGCAGCGTTTAGAATACTGTCTCAAGTAGACACCATCGCAATGTGACAGAAAATTGTTGAAAGCGATGTTAAAACCATAAATAATGTATACTATAGTCAGTGTAAGTGAAGACTACATGTACAATGGATAAAACACCTTAGGGAACATCTCCTGAAGGTAAAATACTAGTCATTCTATTAGATGACCTTTTCGCATTTATTAGCATTACTCCAATATCACATCACATGTAGGTCGAAGGTGGACATAAAATCCTAAAGTCATATATCTAAAGACATAATAAATCAATAGCTAGATTATCATCCCCACCCACTCTCTAATTTTCATGCTGGCACGACCCTTTTTTTTTTTCATAAAAAAAAAAAAAAAAAAAAAAAAAATATAATATATTTTTAAAAAAAAAATATTATAAAAATATATATAATAAAATCCTCCCCCACTCTCCCCCTTTTTAAGAAAAATTTGGATGATATCCAGCAATTATTTTATAATGGCCTTAGTCTTATGATTCCAGTCCAGGTTTTTCCAAAGATTTTCAGTAAGAAAGTTTGCATGCCACTTAAAATTGTGGATGGATGGCATTTCCAGTGAGATTCATGTATTATATATATTACTATATAGACAGAGATTTTATGCCATACAATGAAACTAAATGGCAAATGTGACGCCATCACCACAAACCCAATGATTTCTGACCCTGCTTTTTTACCCAGTTTGAATACATAGAGATCTCTGTAATGGTAAAGACAATTTCAATGGGCCCATCATTCTGTCAATATGTCATATTGTCTACAATTACGTATCCATTGTTATCTACTCAAAATGGCATTTAACTTCTTTATCTGGTCCCCTGTGGCCCAGGTTGCCCATGGTACTTTTCTCCGGATCACTATAGATCTCATTGCTGGGGCCATGGAGTCAAATCTAGTTCAGTACAAAACATTTTCGTGAGAAAGTTTGATGGATATGCTGGTTCTACTATGACCTTCAGATTCATTCTTTTAATCTACCTAAAAAAAAAATGAATGCTACCAGATCTTTTTTCCTGGAAACAGGCAAAATCCTTCGAGATTGGGAAAAAATCAGTCCACTTATGGGGAAATTGGGAATTTTTTAAAAAGGAAAACAAAGAGTACTCTAAACAATGTTAAGATCTTGTTCTAACCATTAATTATCACATATTACTAAACTACTTCATAACCAGTGTTTTTTATCCCCTAATATAAGAAAATTCATCTCAACAGAAAAAAAAATCCACTTTTGAAAAAAAAAAAGAATTTTGCATTGGGAAGTAGATGAATATCGGCCTCTAGTGTTTAATAAGATAAAAAATCCCTGGCCCAATAAAACCTATGTGTTATAAATAGCATTAAACCTCAATAAAATACAAATAAATACAAAATGAAACAAAAAAAACTCTAAAAATAATAATTACATATTTTATCAATCAAGCTCTCTTCACATAGGATAACTACGGTACAGTAAATCAGTCAGGTTCCTGCTGATACAATATATTCTATTGACAGTCCTTAGCCAATTTGCCAACAATGAGGGTAAACTACACCTATATACAAAGTTACAATAAAAAACATAATCCCTGAAACATGATCCAGACACTTAAACTGATATTTCGTGAAAAAATGACAAAGAGGGTCGGATAGAAACTAAGTTGCTTTACATTACTGCAGAGAACGCCATAATGTTATCTTCTTTCACCTCCTCGGCCCCCACCGCTCAACATAATGGATGTTGTCACCAATTTCTAAACATAGCATTACTGTATTACAAAACAATTTTGAATTATAATATACAAGCCATAAAGAAAACACTCTTTTCTGATGGAGGTGTTACATTCACAGCAACTATTTGCCTGAATACTGGACAAGGATAATTTATAATTATGTTGTTTTTACTGTGCAGAGGGCCAAGATATTTCTATCCTAGCACCCCAACTTCCATATAAAAGCCGCAAGATGATTCTGGGGCAGGTTTTTATATAATTCTACACATATGCAAAAAAAATTAAAATAAAATTTAAATTTCGCATCGCTTTTATTATGATTTCTCATACTACCAGATTATTGTCAACACATTTAAATAATCACCCATTATTCAATTTTCAACAGCTGAAATTTAAGAAAAAAAAAAAGTTTTTGTCAAAGTTATCAAATTATTGTCACGGTATTATCTAGTAACAATGTTCTTTTTCAAAAGACAAAATTTTCAGCGTGGGCGTGAAATAACACCAAAAATATATATACGCAATATCACTATTAAAAAAAAAAAAAAGTCTTGTGTATACAATTACAATAAGCAGTAACTCTTTGTCAGCATGCACACTTGAAATCTTGATTTGACTTCAAGAGGCACAGAGAATATATGATCAAGATTTAAAAAAAAAAAAATTGGCTAAAAACATTTTTTCCAAAATATGATAGCTATATATACTAACTTACCCCATATTGCCAATAGGATATCTTTTCAAACATGCCTAAGTAATATACTGAAAAGGGATTTTCTAACTTGGGCTATGCGCCTTGGTAAGACTAAAATTAATTTACCGCTTAAAATTGCGACATATTTTGTGACATATTAAATGAGTCACATGTTTTCATTTTGATTTCGATTTGATCTGTTATAGCCGGGTTTAATTAGCTCAGTCGGTAGCACGTCTGACTATCAATCCAGGGGTCAGGAGTTCAAATCCCCACCCGGCCACTGACTCCGTGATGATATTATCATTCGTCTCTCACCAGTGAATCAATTGATAAAGTTATTAGTAACTTGCGGCCCGGCTCTTTAACAATGGATTGGTTGGGAGCAGTGGTGGAGTAATTTCTATGCCATATGTCTGGTTATGTTAGTTAACGCGTCTGCAACAGTTTAATACAATATACTGTACAAAAGATAATGACAGGAATGAAGCACTACTGATAGGCCAAAAACACAATTTAATTATTTTATATTATTAAATTATTATGTTATTCTATTATGCAAAGGACATAAAGATCCTGAAAACTGCCAGATAGCAACAATTGGCAAAACAATTATAAATATTAATAAATGCTCTTCATTTTATTACACATTTGACATTTTGGTAAATTACTCGCAACTGTTGCACAATAAATGTAATCAATACCTGGTTAAGTCTGGGTGATATTTCCAAACAACATGCTTTCATTATAACAGATATACGAAGAAAAAAACATTGTGCTATTTAAATCTACCATTTCTATTTATAGAAACAGTGACCTTGACCTATCACTAAACAACCTTGAAAAACATCCCAAGTGATATTTTATAGTATATATATATTATGATACTTGTCATGTTCGTATTTGTATCATTAAGATTTTGGGTGGGGGAAACAGAAATCAAAAGCTTTTGAGTAAGGGAATGGGCTGGATAAAGTATGTTAGAACACATCCTTGAACTTTTTATAAGTTACTCCCGATATGACAGAAATGCATACATCGAAGTATGTGCGATTTAATGTTGGAAACAAATTTTATTATTACAATAATTTCTATTTGGAAAGGAGGGAAGGGGGAATGTGTACTGATGCATAGTTTACAACTGATTAGGTGCATGCATGGATATTTTCCGAAACGCAAAGATATGTTCGGAATGTTTACAGAGATAAATGTAAATATTGACAGTACTTTTTCGCATCCCCCATAAAGTTTAAATTGTCAATATGTTGTTTAGTGTTAAATTAATAGCTCTTAGGCTAACTATGGCATTAAAGCGGCACACACACACTGTGTAATGTGCGTAACATATACAGCAAGTCGCCATTTGCAGCTTTAATGTGTAGTTCGCCTATATATCCCTTTAAAATACATGTATGTGAATGAAATTCGTGAAAAAATGAGAGAGATAAAAACGTGTTTACTTAAATGGAAACATGGACACTTCACTTCGACTGCTATAAGAATTTACGCATTACGCAACTAAACCGTATATAAACTATCCCAGCTATTTAACCTTGTTTGTGTATACATGTATTAATGGTGTCACCAGGATTCACAATGACAATATTTTTTACAATAATAAAAAAACAACTTGATGATCTGCTCAGCATGTACATATGAAATGCTAGTGACACAAGTATTTTTTTTGTTTGTTTGGCCTACAAGGACTTTTTTCCGGTTTCAAGAAAGACAGATAAAGATCTCCACTTACCCCCACACTACAATAGTGTATTTCGTCCCATTGGTGCAATAAGGTACCAAGTGTATAAAAAAATAAGAAGGCACTTGGTACCTTTTTGCACCAATGGGGCGATTTATAACGCATTTTACACACCAGACTTGCACCCATACCATTTGCATAACTAATAATGATATACCAATAGTTTTGACATCACTAGAAATATGTCTCCCTGGACCCTTTAATTATGCAAGATTTTTAATTTTGAAAATCCAAATTTTTTACTCAGTCAAAAACCATCCAACCTATCCACAAAACAGATACGCACTACTACCTCACACTGACCTTTCTCTGCAGGTTTCAGCTAAATCCGAACACATGTTGGAGAAGATCTCCAGACAAAAAATTAAGCTTTGAAAATACAAGGTGTTGTAATCCAGTAAAACATCACTGAAACAGAATGCAAAAGGGATATGCACAGAGACTTTTCATTAGAAACCTAAAAATGAATTTGAGTAGGCCCACCACAAGTAACTGGTAAACTTTCCAACAGAATGATTTTGGACAGAGCTTGACTTGAACCCACGGTCTCAGCTGTGATATGTGTGTAAGTGGGCATTAAATGACAGCACCCAAGACAAATCATCCAGATGACACTATGTCAAATGAACTTTTTTCTAACTAATTTATTTTATATGCATAAAATCTAACCATTATTGTACCCGAAGCAGGCTCGATGTTTTTTAAAGGGTTGTGCAGATTCTAATGGGTGTGAGGGGGGCTTTCCCCAGACTTTTTTAAAGATGCATATATCCTGCTGTCTGGGGCCTTTCAGGGATATATAAATAAATGATGGATTTGAGAGGAAATGTGCAAGCCTGGGCGTTGAGGTATAAGGCAGCTATACGCCACTGACGGACATAAACATTTTGAAAGTCTAGACCACCTTTGTTAATTTTGTACTTCCCTCCAAAAAATATTTTAACAGTTTAAAATTATACTGACATTAATTTTGTCAATGACTATTAATTCACAAAAACAAAATTTGGCAATTTTACTTCTTTAAAGGAATTAAACAATTGAGTTCACAATGAACCTCAAATGGCTTACTGTATTCACAGGATGTGTGGACAGCAACAATCATTAACATTTTTGCTGTTACAATAATTATTATTTTATTTGTTTGTTTGAATATTAAGCATCATATCTATGCCATCAAGGTCTAACAGACGATCTCGAAAGGTTAACCAGTACTCAAGCACACCCATTTCCACAAGTAACTGATATCGTTCCCACTTGAACCAGCGGTGAGAGATGAATGACAATGAGATACAATGTAGTATATCAGTTATCCTCACAAAGACTTGAACCACAGCGTGGTCTAGTGGTAGATCATCCGCCTCGCATGCGGAAGGTAGTGGGTTCAATCCCCAGCCAGGTCATACCAAAGACTTTAAAAATGGTACTAGAAATTTTTTCGCTTGACACTCAGCATTTAGAGGAGAGTTCTAGGTCTGGTCGGCCCGGTGTCAGTATAATGTGACTGGGTGGGGTATCATACCATGTGTCTGCGGCATGATACTCCAGTGTGACAGCGCTTAGAATACTATCTCAAACGGAACCGTCGCAATATGACTGAAAAGATGTTGAAAGCGACGCTAAACACCATGCAACAACACAAAGACATGGCCCGACAGACTCAAACTTTACACAGATACTTGGGGATTAAAACTTATAACAAAGAAGTTTAATTAAAAACTACAAGTACAGCAACTTTATATAGATTTTAAGACAGCAGCAAATTTAACTGTTTCAGTTTATTCTAAGATTCAATGTATTATTGAAGAAAGACTTCTACTATTTATTTTGCTAATGTGTGAAATTATCTGAGATTGAAAATTATAATGTACAAAAGTTACATTTATAGGGCATTCTTAAATACATGAAAAAATTATGAGCGAAAATTATCTGACTATTTTGTTTAATTGTAATGTGTTCCAACATTTATTCTCGAAAAAATAACTATTTCCCTGGAAAATTTTTGTGTTCCTAAACATCAGGACTGGTGTCCAAATACATTCGATGAATATGGTAATTATAAAAAAAACATGATAGTTTTTAATTTCTTGTTTAAGATGCGTAAGAAGCTGTAAAGATAAGGAAGTAATAGTATATCAACTATAAATCATGTCTCATAAAATTAAACATTTCAGAACATATATTTGAAATATATAATTTGTCTATAGTCATATGTTTACATGGAGTTAAATGCAAATGGCAATATATAAAAAAGGTCATTTTTTTAATTTCTTTTTATTCGAATGAAGGTTTGACACCACATTTTCAGCACATTACAGCTTGTATAGTATGTTTTAATGGTGGAGGCAGATCTCAGACTCGTGAACATGAAACTCAGTATAACCATGGTCCTCCTACAAGTTAATTGTTTGATAAACATTTCGCATAATTTTTATGCTATCGAACACTAACAGACGATCAGTTAACCTAATCACTATTTCCTGCGATCCAGGACTAGAGCACATTCATCCCCACAAGTATTTAACCAACTTGAATCATCATTGATGGTGTGTCGCAATAGCTTATATCAATCAACGTGGAGACTGTGGCTGGGCAGGGGATTCGAACTCACAATCCCTGGATTGATAGACAGACACGTTACTGTATATAACATGTAGGATGTATATATATTACATGTTTCATTTCTTTTTAATTTTTGTTTTAAAAAGCAATTAAATGGCCATTTTCAACACATTTCAGGTTATATATGGCATATCCGGTTTTATTGGTGAAGAATTGTTGTTGTTGTATGGTGTTTAACGTCGCTTTTAACAATTTTTCAGTCATATCGCGACGGTGTCTACTTGAGACAGTATTCTAAGCGCTGTCTCACTGGAGTATCATGCCGCAGACACATGGTATGATACCCCACCCAGTCACATTATACTGACTACAGGCCGACCAGACCTAGAACTCTCCTCTTAATGCCGAGCATCAAGCGAGGAAGCTTCTAGTACCATTTTTAAAGTCTTTAGTATGACCTGGCTGAGGACTGAACCCGCGACCTTCCGCATGTGAGGCGGACGCTCTACCACTAGACACGCCGCGGTCTATTGGTGAAGAAAGACCACAGAATGAATCTGAGTAGAAACAAGAAACTGGGAGCAATTGGAACCCAAACCTACAACCTTTAAGTGGTGAGAGATAAGTACCTTAGACAACTCAGCCATGGAAGAACAAACACCTCAGTCAGATAACTGAATCATATTTTATAATTTTCGAAAAATAATAAAACATGTGATTGTTATATCTTTTAACCACATCCTAACCCAAACACCCACCCCACCCCTCAAACCACATCCTAATCCAAACCCCCACCACACCCCTCAAACAAACTACAGCCTTACCCAAACCCCAACACCACCCCTCAAACCACATCCTAACCCAAACCCCACCCCACCCCTCAAATCACATCCTAACCCAAAACCCCCACCCAACTCTTCAAGCCATGTCCCTACCCAAACACCCACCCCATCCCTCAAACCACATCCCAACCCAAACACCAACCCTGCCCCTCATACCACATCCTAACCCAAACCCCCACCCCACCCCTCAAACAAACTACATCCTAACCCAAACCCCAACACCACCCCTCAAACCACATCCTAACCCAAACCCCACCCCACCCCTCAAATCACATCCTAACTCAAAACCCCCACCCAACCTGTCAAGCCATGTCCTAACCCAAACCCCCACCCAACCCCTCAAACCACGTCCTTACCCAAACACCCACCCAACCCCTCAAACCACAACTGAACCCAAACCCTCAAACCACATCCTAACCAAAAACCCCACCAACCTTTCAAATGAAATAAATTTAGGTATATATTGCATACTTCCTGCACTTCCCATGAATAAATCCAATACATCAGTCAATAATTGAACCAGGCATGTCTGAGAACAGCAGAAAGGGCATTAATTAATGGAAATACCAAAAATTGGACAGTCCGACACATTTGTATTGCCAAGTAATTATTAGTGAAATCAAATCTTGAGCAAAGTTTAACATTTGTGCATTAATTTGTACTCCTATTAAAGATGACCCAGGTGTAAAGTTCAGGACAAATTAGTACCAATTAAGTGTCATGATTTAACAGCATGGTCAAACCTAAATGTATGTGATCATATAAATGGCAATCTAGTGGGTTGGTGGGTAAGTGAGTGAATAAGTGAGTGAATGAGTGAGACAGTGAGTGAGTGAATGAATGGGATAGTGAGAGAATGAGTGATCTATCGAGTGAGTGAGTGAATGAGTGAGATAGTGAGTGAATGAATGAGTGAGTGAATAAGAGAGTGAGTGAATAGGTGAATGACCTTCAGCATGTGTGGCAAACGCTCTAGCCCTGGACCACCACTGTTTATAAATTATACAATAACCAACTAGTTTAATATTCAATAAGTAAAAAAATATTGCCTAATGTCCGTTTAAATATTCCAGGCAAAGACTGCCTAATTTGCTATCAAAAAATGTATAAGTAAATATTGTTTAATGTCCCTTTAAACTGTCAATAAGTAAAGACTGTCCTTTTAAACTGTCAATAAGTAAAGACTGTCCTTTTAAACTGTCATTAAGTAAAGACTGTCCTTTTAAACTGTCAATAAGTAAAGACTGTCCCTTTAAACTGTCAATAAGTAAAGACTGTCCCTTTAAAACTTGACAACGGGCTGGATCATAATATATAAAATCTGGTGAATAATAGTATCAGACATGTGTCATCTTTCCCATATCATATCCTGAGTGGGTGTTACAATAGCACAAACACAGCTGATAGTGTGACCCCAGCAAAAGGTGCTACACCACATATATAATCACCTATTACTGCCAGAGTGTTAGCATTTAAAACTTAATTTGAGGTGGTGGCATGTCAACAAATACATAACTTGACTTTTGTCCACACACTCCACCAAACTCCCAATATGTAGTAGTTTATTTCTAAAAAGTCCATCAAAAGTAATTAATTTGTTTTAATCTACCATGTCGATATTGCTCTTTGATTTATCCCTTGTATACCTAATACCGTGATATACCTATTACCGTGAATGCCCATATAATAACAATATCCCAGACATGTGCAAAGCTCCATCTTCAGTTAGTTTGGGCATTTGTTTACATTTTATACCAGCAACTGTTTATTACTTAGCACACTTAAGCATATCTTTGTAACTGTTTATTAATGATGACATTATTTACATGGTTGACAAAGTCTTAAGACTCGCAGTTATAGGTATGACTAGTATATATATATTTACACATACCCATACAAACCTACACATATAAACATATATTTACACATACCCATACAAACCTACACATATAAACATATATTTACACATGCCCATACAAACCTACACATATAAACATTATATTCACACATATCCATACAAACCTACACATATAAACATATATATTAACACATACCCATACAAACCTACACATATAAACATATATTCACACATACCCATACAAACCTACACATATAAACATATATTTACACATACCCATACAAACCTACACATATAAACATATATATTAACACATACCCATACAAACCTACACATATAAACATATATATTAACACATACCCATACAAACCTACACATATAATGTGTAGACTTTTTTCCCTAATTTCTCTACTATATGTCTTGAATGGGTTAAAAACAACGATAATTAATAAAACATCATGTAGACCCGCACTTACACCAAGTTATTTTAATACCCCTCCATCCCTCCATGTAAGACAAAGATATAGACCAGACAAGAAGTCTCAAACAGACTGAAAGTGTGACCTTGACTTTTAAGGTATGGTCCTGGGTCTTACATAACACATTGCACATCATCATCATTGATCAACTGTTTTAAAATCCATTCATGTATGATAAAGTTACAGACTGGGCACAAAATCTCAAACAGACTCAAAGTGTTTTCAAACATACTTAAAGTTTGACCTTGACCTATGAGAAACAGATTTGGGTCTTACATCCAATACATCATCATCAGCCATGTTCAACAGTGGTGCCAAGCCATGTTTAACGAGGCAGCCAAGTTAACTCCAGCTCGATCCAATGCCCCCCCAGCACAACACTCAGTACTGGTTCTACCAAGGAAGTGGACTCGAAAGAGGTTCATAATTATAAGCTTTGAGCTTTTTTTGGCAATTAAGCTTAAATTAATGAGTATATAAGCTATATCTTGCGAAGATCTTGTTGAATCTTCTAACAATAGATCATTCTTTGACAGTGTCACTGTACCGATTATTACCAAAACTAGAATTCTGCGGAATGATATGTCTCGCCGTGTCTGCTTTGACCGTTAATACACACATGGGAAAGAAAAAAATTAAAAAATCATATTCATGCAAGGGTTTTCTAACTTGGTCAATGTAGTAGGTTTAAAGGGGAACGCAACCCTGTGTATAAAACAGGATAATATGAATAGCTATGAGTTCAGCTTTCTATTAATAGTATTATTATGCATAAGTTCGAGTCCATAAAGATATATCAGCTCGTTTTGTAACGGTCATTTTCGCACATCGACTTTGTGGTGGACGTCGCCATTTTGGATACCTGCGTGACGTCATAACTGCACTTCCGGTTTAAAACATAATTGATTTATACACAACAGCAGATATAGAAACGTGCAATTATAATCACCGGCAAAAGTAATAGCAAGAATAATAAAATGGATTTTAGTAACGGGGAAGGACTTGTGGCCTACAACTTTGAACCAGAAATTTCAGAAGCAGAGTTAAATTAATTAGAAGACGAGAGAAATAGTGAGACGGCACAGTTGTTCACACATGTGAAAGATTTTTGCAGCTGCGAAAACTGTGTATGATGCTTTCGTCTGACGAAATTACGTGCTGCAGATGCAATGACCACACTATTGGAAATTTAGAAGATTTAGAATGTATCACAGAAATAATACAGATATGTCACAGCAATGTCTTATGAAGTTTTCACCCAAAAAGATGATAACTGTTAAACAGTCACACCGATCATGAACCAGAGATCAAACCCGAAACCCATCAATCACGACTCTGACATCTTATCATGTAGCCTGACATTGATGATTGAATTTTTCAAAATAGTAAAATTACCCTTAGCTTGATAAAAAAAGTAATTATTGCCGTCAGTATTGATGTTTTGATGTAGATCCAGGCGAGCCTGCACATTCATGCTGTACTATCAGGGTATATACTGTTTACTACTCAGTCAATACATTATCAAAAAAAACCCACACTAATTAGACCAAGAATGGAATTTAAGGGAAAATGTTTTGTTACATATGTTTACCTGTCTAAGAGAGAATAAGAAATAATATTATATCTCATTTCTTATCGTGTTTAGCTGGTGCGGCCATTGTTGCGAACTGAGAAATGGCTGATAAAATTTTGATTTCATACCCTTTTTAGTAAATTTAGATGAAGCATGAATGAGTTGGGGGGGGGGGGGGGGTTTACATAACTGGCACTGTCTTTTGGTTATTCAAATGGTGTTACTTCACAATTTGATATATGATGATTATCTATTCTACCAGTTCTCTGAACATATATGAATGTGTCTCCTTATAGGGAGTGTCATATGGAATATAATGTCTACAGGCATATTGCACAAAGTGTATATTACTGTCCAGCTACTGGCACCCTGCTGAGCTTTCATAATTCACACCATGTGGTAATGAGAAATACCCTGCCACAGTGTGCATATTGTACCCTAATAAGCGTAATCACCCCAGGTTTAATGACCCCAGGCTTTATGACAGGATGTTATATCACATAGTATTATGCCTTATTACTAATTTAAACATTTTCAGTTAATAAGGGTTTCAATATCAATGCAAACTTACAAGTAAAAAAATTATGTTATATGATTTTATGAATATTTTTCATAAATTGTATACCAGAACACTATTTTAACAGTAAAAAAAACTTTTCATGTATTAATGAACAAATAAAGGTTTTACTTTATCTTTTTTCATTACGAAGTAGAGGTAGTTCAAATGTCTATTGAAGAATAATGACCTAGTTGACTGTGAAAAAGCCATATATCAATAAACTAAATTGCCTTTTAATTATAAAATTAATAAAATGAGTTTATGAACAATTAATGGTTGACTAAATATTTGGCATCATTTTTTTGCCATCGAGGGTTTACTGTACAGATGTTCAGTTAACCTAACCACTGTTTCCTGCAAAAGTTAACCAGTACTCGAGCACACCCAGCAACCGCAAGTAACTGATATTTTTTCCACTCGAATCAGCAGTGAGAGACAAATGATATTGAGACACAATGTTGTATGTCAGTCATCACAGAGACTGTCGCCGGGTGGGGATTCGAACTCGAGACACCTGGATTGATAGTTAGACACGTAACTGACTGAGCTAATCGGGCCTGTCACAATTAATTGGCCTTAATTTGTATTTTAATAATAACTTTTAGATACCATGTCGTTTTCACACCTTATGTTTTGGCATTTACCTCTTGTTTTTATTGTTAATTGGATTATCACACCTGTTTAAACAGCCTGCAATTATAAGATTGTGAAAGTTTGCTATATGATATCAACTTCGCAATATTTTGGAAGAGAATATAAAATTACAAATTAAATTTCAGAAATCAGCTGAGCTATATGTTATTAGCACATTTTAAAGAGCTTCCCACTGGATAATATACACTAAGTCTATATGTATGTCGCATATGGTCATCTTCGTACTGAAATCATCAGAAATTGTATGCTTGGGTAATAGTACGCCAAGGCATTGGTACGCTTCATTCTGCAATCTTAAGTCCTACCCCAAAGTATTAAGGCGTTTTGCACGTGATGTCACCAGAAGCTTGACACTGAAGCAATGTGAAATCACATATTAGGAAAACTAAAAACAACGCTGTCCACAAAACATATCGCATTACTCCACCCACTTATTCCGCTGGAGAAAACAATGTTTATTGGGTTAAGTCCTTCAATTCAGAATCGTTTTCGCGTTTAATTGTCTACCTTCGATGTTCACTAATGCACTGTATATCTGTATATAAACTGATTACGTATATTAGTGTATATACATAAGAGTTTCAGTAGAGAGCAGTCACTAACGACACAATACAATTTGCGCGATAACTAGAACGGAAGTGCAGTTATGACGTCACCGAATACCTCCATTACAAAAGAGCTACAAAATGGCGGCGCCCATAGCATTTAGGAAACGCTTGAAATCATGATATTTAATGTCATTTTTCTCATTTGATAAATTTCGTACAATTAAAATTTGTTGATTTTTGTGTTATTTACATGTCTATTTAACGATAAATAGCCATTTATATTCTGACGTGCGGTACCCTTTAATGACTAAGAAATATTGTAGGAAGTATTGTGTTAAGTTTCGATCAAATACATTAAGTGATTTTTGAGATATGAACTTGATGGTAGTTGCACACAAAACTTTAACCAATATTTCTAAGTAAAACATATTTAAACAAAAACAACTTTAACCAGTATTTCTAAGTAAAACATAATTATAAAAAAAAAAATATATGCAGGGTGTTAGTTGTAACTATGATCCAAGAATCAGGTCCTAGCACTAGTATTTATTGAGAAATAGTGCAAAAATGAAAACTTAACGTTGGAGGTAAATGCAAAATTCAGCATCAAACAATGTCAATGGACCATGAAATGTAGGTCACACTCAGCATCTGCAGTATATAATGTGATGCAGGGTGTTAGTTGTAACTATGATCCAAGTATGAGTGTCCTAGCACTTGTACTTGTGGAGAAATAATGTAAAAATAAAAACTTAACGTTGGAGGTAAATGCAAAATTCAGCATCAAACAATGTCAATGGACCATGCAATGTAGGTCACACTCAGCATCTACAGTATATAATGTAATGCAGGGTGTTAGTTGTAACTATGAGTGTCTTAGCACTTGTACTTGTTGAGAAATAGTGTAAAAACGAAAACTTAACGTTGGAGCTAAATATAAATGTTTGATGCGGTCGCCGCCACCGTTGACGGTAAAGCAACACCTTATTCTCGTCTCTCCTTTGTTGCGGTGAGACAATTAGAAAAAAAGAAATGCATTACATGTCATAATCTTTGTTTATTGTTTATTGTTACAACATGCTGTGACAAACACAATTTGTCAACAAGCATTTTAATTCACTAAGTAATAGCAAGATATGGGGGCCGACATATATCTCAGTTCACTAATTCAAGAAGAGGCAAGAGTATCACATAGTAATTTAAGATCAATGCCACATGTTCTTCACCCCCATCCCCCACCCCCCACTCTTCCGCGTGCATCCATACACAATTTTATATGTCTATATATATGTATTTCAGAGTTTGCATATATTTGCAGAGATTTAAAAATAGTTTTCTGGACCTTATAGCCGGGAGATATCTTAAGGCACCTCAAGAAAAGAAAAAAAGGCACAGATCACCATATCAAAAATAGAAGAAAAACAAAAATGCAAAATGTTCATCATATTATTAGATTTAATATTTTTGTGTAAAAATCAACAAAATTTAAAAAAAACAATCAATAAATGTTTGTATTCATACTGCAGTCTCGATATAGCACTGTCAAATACAGTGCGAAACTCTTTTTGTTAACTCTTTTTTACATTGGCTCCAAAATTTAAAATAGATATTTACAACCAGACTCAAGAGAAAAATAGTGTTAATTCATTGAACTTTCCATAGCAGCGATGTATAAAATGGGGTGTATGACTATATCGTGGCCTGATTGTTTGGCTCCCTGGAACTGAGATTTAGACAGAACCCGAGGGTAGTTATTTAACAAATGCTTCCTTTATATTTTAAATCGAAGACAGAAAAAGATGATGCAGCAAATAACCATAGACTGCGACAGATATTGTGTCCATTATCTGATCAAGTTTAACATAATTTGTATTTACCGTGCCAATGATCTGTTCTGTAAATTATTTATCAGCATATGATTATTCTAAGACACTCCATTTTGTAGATAACGGGGTTAACGACTTAGTTAGATGATATCTCCATTATTAGTTGATGGGTTTTACAAATACGGACCTGAGTCAGAATGGCAGAAAAGTTGCACTGTGTACCCCAGTCCCCTGATGCATTACTTGCCGTAATAAAAATGCCATTATGCCAGCTAGACATGTCCATCAAGTTTGACCTGTCCTAATTTGGGCTTCAGTTTTAGAAAGAAAGAAATTATCATTGGTGATTAAGTTTATTGTACTGTGATGTAATAGTATAAATACACACACCTCTATTAAGCAGCCATTTGTCTTAAACAGCCATATTATCTATTTCCCATTTATATGCTTATAGAGCAAATTAACCTGTATTAAGCAACAACCTTTCTTAAAGGGCCACTTTAGCTCATTCCCTTGACTGGCTGCTTACGACAGGTTTGACTGTACATTGCTATTTAGCAAATCAGGTCATATGTATAATAACATGTCACAGACAATATTTTTACATTGTATTTGTTTAACATAAATGCAGCAACATCACATATGGCTTTGATGCCTAATTGCAAGACAAACTATTCCAATCTTCAAAAATTAGCAGAGCAACTTCATTGCAAGACAAAATACACCTAAATGTCACAAGTTGGCAGAACAACTTCATTGCAAGACAAAATACACCTAAATGTCACAAGTTGGCAGAGCAACTTCATTGCAAGACAAAATATGCCTAAATGTCACAAATAAGCAAAGCAACTTCATTGCAAGACAAAAACTGTCACAAATCAGCAGAGCAACTTCATTGCAAGACAAAAACTGTCACAAATTAGCAAAGCAACTTCATGTCAAGACAAAAACTGTCACAAATTAATAGAGCAACTTCATTTCAAGACAAAAACTGTCAAAAATTAGCAAAGTAACTTCATTGCAAGATAAAAACTGTCACAAATTAGCAAAGCAACTTCATTGCAAGACAAAAACTGTCACAAGACAATATACATAATTAATTTAGAGTCTCAAACTGATTAAGTATCACCATTTCATGACAAACAATGTTCTTAAAAGTCACAAATTAGAAGATTAACTTTTTCTATGATGATACTGACAATGATGATATTCATGATGGTGATAATGATGATATTCATGATCATGATAATGATGATGATAATGACAATGATGATATTCATGATCATGATAATGATGATAATAATGACAATGATGATATTCATGATGGTGATAATGATGATGATGATATTCATGATGATGATGATGATGATGATGATGATATTCATGATGGTGATATTGATGATGATTATATTCATGATCATGATAATGATGATGATAATGACAATGATGATATTCATGATGGTGATAATGATGATGAGGATATTCATGATGATGATGATGATGATATTTATGATGGTGATATTGATGATGATGATATTCATGATGGTGAATATGACAATGATGATATTCATGATCGTGATAATGATGATGATAATGACAATGATGATATTCATGATGGTGATAATGATGATGATGATATTCATGATGATGATGATGATGATATTCATGATGGTGATATTGATGATGATATTCATGATGGTGAATATGACAATGATGATATTCATGATCGTGATAATGATGATGATGATGATAATGACGATGACGATATTCATGGTGATAATGATGATAATATAATTCATGATGGTGATAATGATGGTGACAATGATGAAAATGATGATAATAATATTCATGATGGTGATAAGGGTGATGATAATGATATTAATGACGATGATTATAACAATATTCATGATGGTGATAATGATGGTGACAATGATGATGACAATGATGATATTCATGATGGTGATGATAATAATGATGATGGTATTCATGATGATGATAATGCTGATGATAATGATGATGATGATATTCATGATGGTGATAACAATGATAATATTCATGACGGTGATGATAATAATGCTGATGGTATTCATGCTGGTGATAATGACAATGATGATAATCATGCTGATGATTATGAAGATGATAATGATGATGATGATATTCATAATGGCAATAATGATAATGATGATGATGTTTATAACGATGACGATATTCATTCATGATGGTGATAATGCTGATGATGATAATAGTGACAGTGACTTATGAAAATAATAAAAACAATAGTTATAATGATTATTTATTGACAATCTTCCATAAAGTTCTCAAGTATACAAACATTATCAATCATAACAGGCCAATCTTTTATTTTGTCATAGTTAGCATTACAAAGCTTTTCATTATAATTATAATGAACGCATCCAATAAAAGAAGTCTCAGATAACAAATTATTCTGACATACTAATTTGGCAAATGGGTTTCTTTCCATACAATTCAGCATTGAAACATCTTCTGATGATATTTCACACCACAGGTAATGTGATGTTCACTTCCAGAATGAAGGTAAATTTTTTTTGAAACATGATTACATTTTTGTGAGCCAAATTACAATGGCATCAGTGCTTTTCTTTACATAGAACCAATAGCTCAGTCGGTTATGCGGCTGACTATCAAAGAGATTGTGAGTTTGAAACCCAGCCCAGCAACCGTGAGTCTCCCTGATGATTGATATACAACATCTCACTGCTGTTTCAAATGGGAATGTTATCAGTTACTTGCGGAGATGGGGTATGCTCGAGTACTGGTTAACTTTTCAGGATCCCAGGAAATAGTGGTTATGTTAACTGATCATCTGTTAGCTCTCTATGGCATAAAAATGAAGCTAAATATTCAATCAATCAATCAAAAGCATTATAACAAAGATTTTTAACTAGAACCCCCGACTTGTAAAATTACCATAGGAATAATGTTGTTTGAATATTTATCATCTTTTATGCCATCAAGAGCTAACAGACAATCAGTTAATCTAACCATTCTTTCCTGGGATCCTGGAAGGTTAGCCAGTACTAGAGCATATCTCTGCATGTAACTTATAACTTTCCCACTTGAATCAGCAGTGAGAGACAATGGCAAGGAGGTGCAAAGTTGTATATCAATCATCACGAAGACTGTGGCCAGACGGGGATACAAACTCATATGCCCTGGATTGAGAGTCAGACAAACTATAACTGACTGAGCTAATCTGGCCCAACAGCATAGTAATATGTCCAAAGGCATGCTATTCAGGGTAAATCAAATACCATGTGAGGCAATGCAATTAATATCTTTATATCATCGCCAATGATGTACTTGGCAATATCTTCAGTACCACCCACGAAGTCACCATTCACATTTTAACTGATTCAACTTTCAATAATATCATGAATTATATGATAACTATAACTAAGATATAATTACGGCAAACAGTTTTGTTGTTGGAGGAAGACCTCGGATTGGCTTTTAGGAGATACCTCATATTATAGTTGTGAACTTTCTTGCATAACAGTGGCCTAGCTGCTTTAAGGCTTTACTTCAAATCGTTTATGGACACCTTTGAACACCTCAAATATAGAAGGCTTTTGAAAACAGTGTAGAACCAGTTCTGGTTGCTCGTAACGAATAGGTATAACGAATAGAATAAATAGGTAAAATGTATCTATTCATGGAAATTGACTTTGTGTGGCTTTTGAGTTTGGAAGAGTCAAGTTAAATTGCATATGGAGTAAAGAGTTAAGGTACAGCAGGCCATACCCTTAGCAGCAAATTATTCAGAAAATGTAAAAATGAATCGTTTAGTGTGAAGTTTAATCTATTCAATTTCTGCTTGTCTAGAGCTTCAGCAAGACTTTGCCCTCCTGGAGACCGCTCACCAAGGGCCTGCTGACCCTTGGAACTCGCTCAAGACCAACAACTTGGGGGAAAAAACAGCTACATGTACGCCCCTAACAACTTCAAGCAGTGTGTCTTTAACCACACAGCCACGGAGAATCCCAGATGTTATAGCGCAAATAATTTTTTTATATAAATATTGATAACGGTCGACCTACACAAAGAATAATATATGTCACAATATTTCAATGCAGTTATACACTGAAATGTATAATGTTTTGAAAGCAGAAGAACGCACAACACAGTTAAAGTACACTTGAAGTTTGTAGCACCATGGTATCATGGTGCAGATACCAGCAGTCGATCCTTAATCTTAAACTGGATATAAAATATCTCAAACTAGATATAAAATATCTCAACCTGAACAAAGAAATATCTCAAACTTGATATAAAATATATCAAACTGAATATAAAATATCTCAAACTGAATAAAAAAATATCTCAAACTGAATATAAAATGTCTCAAACTGAAAATAAAAATATCTCAAACTGAATATAAAAATATCTCAAACTGGATATAAAATGTCTCAAACTGGATGTAAAATATCTCAAACTGGATATAAAAATATCTCAAACTGGATATAAAATATCTCCACCTGGATATAAAATATGTCAAACTGGATACTCTGTAGAATGGACACAGCTTTACTTAAATTGGGTTTGTTAAATAGTTTACGAGCACACTGATTTGCATCATGTTAAATATAAACTATATAACTACTTTATCCAAATTAAATGTCCTTATATTTGTAACCTCTTGAAACAACCTGGTCACAGCTGATTCGAGGAAGTGAAAGTTACAATGGGATATAAAAATGATGTGGTATGTATAATCAGATGACCCTGACATCAATCTTAGTTTACAGTGTTGGCCACTCATGCCAAAGGTTGCAGGTTCGATCCCCAGTTTAATCTGATGCCTCTCAAAAAAAACAACAACACTGAGTACTAGTTCTACCAAGGAAGCAAACTCAAGAGCGATCAGATAAGCTCTGAGCTAAAATGAACTAGAAGAAACAAATCTCAGTTCACAAACCATTTTCCAGTTGTAGCATGATGCCTTAACTTTATGGAGATGTAATTTCTATTTCTGTGCATGTTACATAAAACATAAACCAAACAGAGGAACATACTATGTTTTATAAGTGGTAGAGCACCAGACCCTCCCAGAGGCTTGCTTGTTTCGTCCCCCCCAACCCCCCACAACCCCCACCAGCAGCCGTGTTCATTTGTGGCCATATACAGTCCTTATCTACATTAAACCCCCGTGCTGGTTCTACCCAGGAACACTTTGAGCAGGAATTGGCTATGTTGTCAGAAAATATTATGAAAAAAAAATATTGACAATTCTGTCAGTATCTTTATACAAATTGTAAAAAATCGGTCAGTACTGACCTGTAATTACAAGTTATATAAATTATGTATTGGCATTTACAGCAATTGGCAATTTTCCGTATATCTGCCTGTTCTCTCCGCATCTCATTTATCCTAGCTGCTACATAATCAATGAACCTGTGCCAGCAGTGTCATCATGTTTGAAGATAAAGATGATGACATCAATGGATTAAATTTCCATTTCTAAACATTTCAACAATTACTACAAGAAATGTCTCTCTGCCGCTCTCTCATCAGTTGCAGTGCGTAAGTAAACAAAGTTTAAACGATTAAATGTGTTCATCTGACACAAATGCCCATCTTTTGTTGGGATATCATGTCACGTGGATTTTAGCCACTCGGCGATAGACAGGGCTGTGGCCGGCTTAAGTTGAATGTGTAGGCACGTGCAGTGTACCTGTTAGGGGTCGGTCTTGGGGCATGCTTCAACATACATCTTTTTAAATATGAACTTTAAATGGTGGCTTCTGGTGCATTTTAAGATATATTTACAGCTAATACTCATGGGTCATATATGATGATTGAGCAAATTGTACGTGCAAGTGCAAAATTACACAGAAACTTATTTTACAGCATTATCGAACACAATAAATGCAACTTTTCACCTCATTTTACCCCTTAGGCCTATCCCCCATCACCTTTTATTGCATTTTTTGGCGTTTTAATTTCGGAGAAAAGTGTAGGCCAGGGCCTACACGGCCTAAAGGCAGGTACGCCTGGTAGAGTGTCAGAACCAGGATCAGAGTGGCATTGGTTTGATTCTCCAACCAGGGCCAGTGTGAGCCAGGAGTTTCTTTACTTTGCACTGTGAATTTAGAGGATAAATTTAGGTCTGGTCGGCCTGGTGCCAGTGCTATGTGATTTGGTGCGGTATCATACCATGTGTCTGCGGCATGATACTCAAGTGTGGCAGTGCTTAGAATACTGTCTCAAGTAGAAACTATCACAACATGAATAGATGTTTTGTACTGGTAGTGATGCTAAACATCATGCAATATATTTCCAAATGTTGACTTAAATTGCCCTTAAAGGGTGCACAACTAAGATTATTACACCTTAAAGGGTCTTGTGCACATCTAAGATTATTACACCTTAAAGGGTCTTGTGCACATCTATGATTATTACACCTTAAAGGGTCTTGTGCTCATCTATGATTATTACACCTTAAAGGGCCTTGTGCTCATCTAAGATTATTACACCTTAAAGGGTCTTGTGTACATCTATGATTATTATACTTCAAAGGGTCTTGTGCTCATTCAAGGTTAATACACCTATAAGGGTCTTGTGCACATCTAAGATTACTTCACCATCTCATTGCTCTACAAGTTTCTGAGATTACATGATTTATACTTATTTTTTTTATAAGATCGATTGAAAAGTTAAAGGATAAACTTTTGCGAGCCATCAATTTCCTGCAGCCAGAACCAGTAACACATATCGCAGAACTCCGTCAGTAGGCTAAACAGCAATGTCCACTTTTGGATCTATTTTTGATAAGAGATTGTAGATCTTTCAAAAGCATCCACATTTAATAAAACACAATCATGTCAAAACTGTACTTAGGAATAAATCAATGCCATCCTGAAAATTCCACAGTACTTTACGATTAGGCTTCCTTTAATACTAACTGATACTATTTATTTTTTTCATTTTTCAGACTAAAATTGGTGGTGGTTGTGTGTGGAGCGGGGGGAGGGGAGGGGTTAATTTGGGGAGTGTTTATTCAGAGGAATACGGTACATTTACATTATCAAGTTTATCATTGGTGCCGACATCAATATTTACTATATACGCTTCATCATTCAACATTCTTAAACTTGCTGGGAACTCAAACCACACGCAACATCCAGAACAACCCACAATCACCAATACGCTACCAACTGTGAACAATGACCAGCATGGCGGCTGATGTACATTTAAGCTTTATATAAATATCATTCTCTCCCCTAATTACTATTGACCTTTTATTTCTTTATTGTTTAAACCAACTGAATGGGAAGAAACTCTCAGATAGTTTATGACTGTTGTTGGAAAAATGACAACCATGTTGACCTACATTCCAAGTCACGCACATATATGTCAAAGAACTAGTTTCCATAAACATTTCCATAAACAAAGTAATCCACAATTAGCATCTCATTTAATATTCCCACCACATTGCTCGTCTTGTCTGACTTTGGAACTTTTTTTTTTTTTTTAACACTAGGCACAAATAGCATGAATAAGAGACAAAGGGTCAAGACAAACATATTCCTATTTTTGCCTAATTGTCGATGATCAGCGGGGTGGGATGTGGAAGGGAAGACCTCAGACCACAGTGGCTAGTGACAATATATATTCTATATCCCTAAATATAAAATATACAATGTACCTTATAATTAAGACTTTATTATATATATTGTCACTTAAGCCCCTGTGACCAGACTGAATCTGAGCACACATTCTACAGGTAGCTGGCAAACTCAACAAATGCTTTTGGACTAAACTGGACTCAAACACACAACCTCAGCAATGAGAGACAGGTGATTTTGAAACAGGGAGCACTTGTACTTTGCATACTATTTCACATAACATTATAATCCTTACAGACAATTGGTCGATTCTGATCAATTACATGTCAGTTGATGAAACAAAAAAATGCCATGCTATAACAGAACATGTATGTATAAAATAATACATTGACTGTTTGTAGGAAAAAATGCAACATGAATCGAAAAGATCTTAACAATCAGTTTAAAAAGTTATTTGTTTTAATTTCTGTTTGAATATTTAGTGTCATTTTGTGCCAATATGGATGCGTAACAGATGATCAGTTAACCTTATCTTGGGATCTTGGAAGATTAACATGTAACAAGCACACTTATCTCTGCTAGTAACTGATAATTTTCCCGCTTGAATCAGTGATGAGAAACGAACAACAATGGGATGCAATGTGATATCAATCATCATAGAAACTATGGCCTGAGGCAGGGATTTCAACTCACAGCCCCTGAACTGTTATAGTCAGAGGAAATGGAGTCTGACTTAATAAAATTAATTATTAAGCATAAATAAATAAAAAAACACTGGAATCTGAAACCTATAATTAAAAATATAATTGGAAAATCAATATCATCCAATGAACACAAAGCACCTCATGAATATCTTTGCAGTATCATTACTATGTGATCTACCATGTGATCTCCCATGTGACAACGATGAAACTAACACACATCAAAAGAAAGAAGAAAATGTTCAATTCGGTTTTAATCGAAATGTAAATGAAGGAAAATGAGACCAAGCTTTAATTTTCTCATCTAAATATTCACTTGACCCCCTTGTTATGGTAATTTAGCGAACATTCATTAGATTCAGAAAAATCTCAGTTTTATTTGATCCCGTGAGCACTGACGTGATTTGAGCATGCATGCCCATTTCAGCGTTCGTGGGTGAAATTTAATAAATGATATTTCAATGAAACTAACAAATTTGATTTTATATTTAATTATTGTTTGTTTGTTTATTTCAGAGTACTGAGTGTTGTTTCTGTAAATGCCATTAAGAGCTTACAGACAATCAGTTAACCTAACCACTCTTTCTTGGGATTCTGGAAGGTTAATCTGAGTACTCCAGCACACCCAATCTATGCTAGTAACTGATAACTTTCCCACTTAGTAGCAGATTGGCTACTCACACTAGGGAGTGTGGGTTCGGACCCCAGCTTGACCTATTGGCCTCTCAAATTACAACACTTTGTACTGGTTCTACCCAGAAAGTGTACACGAGAGTGGTTCAAATAAGCTCTGAGCTTACTTTGCAACTGAGCTAAAATAAATTAGTATAGACTGTACTTTCCCACTTGAATCAGCAGTGAGAGATGAAAAGCAATGAGACACAATATTGTTTCCTAATCACCACAGAGACTAAGGTCGAGGCAGATATTCATGACCCCTGGATTGAAAGTAAGTTGTGCTACCAACTGAGCTAACATGACCTGGCAATTAATAAATGTAAACGATGAAATGATTTGAATAGTGAAATTATCAAAAATAACTCATGGATAAATCCCTATCCTTTGAATAACAAAATGCTTAAAATAAAAAATCATAGCATGAGTAATGAACTAAAATACAAAAATTGATAATTAATAATTTGTCAAATACAAAATCCAGCACCCAAGAAAGCTACCCATTTTCACCTTTAGAAGAGATCTATAGGTTAATATACAACAAATTAGTAGAGTATTAATCTTCAAAACAATTAAATGTAAACATTCTTGTTTTAATTCGCTATCATCAAGTCCCCAGATAGTGTTAATATGTGTTACACTTCATTTAATTGAAACGGAAAGCACTCAAAATCTTGTTAAATGTAAACGATTTGTTTACAAAGCAAAAATCAGGAAATATTTGTTTTTTTCATCATCGGAGAGATTAGTTGCAAAGTTGTGTTATCATCAACACTTATGCAACTACAGCCAAACCTGTCTTAAGCAGTCAGACAAGGACATGCCCCTGAGACTAACACTGATATGTATCATATCTAAAAAACAATATAATGATATGTAGTAGGTCACTCATGTCAGAGGTTTCAAGTTTGATCTCCAATATGACCACATGTCTCTGACAAACACCACTCAGTTAATTATGAGCATTGAGTTTTCCTCACAATATAACTAAACTATGTCCATCCTTAAAACAAATTGTTTGCTGCTCCCAACTGAACATGGATACCATTTAGGTGTGGTTACCTGTAGGTCGGCAAGTAAAATTTCTTTTTTTTTTATTTCGTAATCAATTAGAGAATCTTTTTAAGGAAAGATGCAGTTTATTGATTTATATGAGCCAAATACAGCCCATGAACATTCATACCACAATACACAAATAAATAGTACATGACATTGTATAGATGGCAGACATTTAATTTTAAATATAAGTTATAACACATAATGACCGCGCGTACTTTGAATGAACACAAAAAGAAATGTTTGGACCCCTTCCCACCCCCATCCCCATCCCCACCCCCACCCCCATCCCCACCCCCCTTTTTCTGACTGACGGGATTTATGTGGGTTGGCTGAACAAACAAATAATATTTTTATTTAGACCAAAATGAATTAAAAATAATTACACTCTGTATCAAGTCATGATTCGCATCCCGTTTTACTCATATATCTGAAGTTTTGATGAAACTCTATGTGGAAGTGCACCCTTTAATATAAAATCCTGAATATGCCCATGTATTAAGTTAAAAATAATGTGATCACGACACAGTATGAAAGGCTTTGTATCATGCAGATGTATTGGTTATACCCTATGTGAAGGCTATAATGACATCCTATTTAGGCAAATACCGGATAGCAACAACAAAATGTCAGCCAGAATCAATATAATATTAACAATCAATCAAGTTATCATCCATAAACAACCAGTTGACATTTTATCACTATAATCTACCAATCATATATACAAAAACTTTTCAGTACTTATTTATGACCTTTACAACCGACTTTCAGCGAAACAGTGCAACTAGCTTTTCCACAGGCCATTGAAGTACAGGGGCACCCCAGGCAGTACTTGAATGACAGAAATGGTATGCCCTCAGCACTTGAAATCTTAAGCAATATCTTCATTTTTCTTAGCATATCTTTTCTTATTTTAAATGAAGCCCTGTGGTTCCGGCTAAGAATACAATCACTGTTTATCTCTGCAGAGGGGTAGGATTCCTCCGAATGGGTGTCATGTTCATATAATTTTTTGTCATGTTCACTACTGTAGTTAAATTATCAACCCCTGTATGGTTCCAGGGAGTCATGAGTGATGGCAAGAATAGGATCACTGTGGCTTATGCATGTCGTAAGAAGCAGCAAATTGAGTAATATGATAGAATTTGCTGAAACTCTGCAGTTCTGCAGGTATCAAGGTTCTAGGTTCATTTTGCATATTCATTTGTTGATTTTTTTTTAAATCTGTATGTTAATTTGTTGTTTTTGTACATGTAGAGTGAACCTGAAATCTTCCTTCCTGTTGGCGTCAATTAACCTATAATGTGTTGGTACGCCGTCAAAACCCTATTCATTCATTCATTCATTCATTCTTATTTTAATGCAAAAAATAAAACATACTAAATCTAACGACTTCTACTGATTTATACCAATATAACTATTATAAATTGTAAATCTATTTTAATGAAAGTTTTACACATCGCTTGAAAATGTTTTGAGGCGGACCCTTGAATGTGCGCACTCTTACCCCAGGGCTTGTATTCCAACTTGTGGAGAAACCTGGGCAAAAGTCATTTTTTGCAAGTGATGTCCACTGATAGATCTAAAGTGGGGCTAAGGGAACAGAGAACCCCATATACTGAATAAAATATTTTTTAAGATGAAACTGGGAACACAACATTTATTTTTTTAAACCTAATAGACATGTCATGAAGTAATTAAGAGCCATCTGTAGGTCAACATATCATTAAAACCATTATGTTTTAATAGACATGAACATGTTATCTTCTAATAGGATCGCTGCAGAGGACTATAAATAGAACTTATTAAGCTCTTTATGTCTTTCAGAACGCGTGAGACGCTGGATCAATTAAAAAACATTGTCACGACGACCATTGTTTTATAAGAAGAATTCGTGCTACCACAGAATGCACAGCCAGCATTTCTGACAAAATACCATTAATGGTTATTAATGCTAAAGCCTATTTTCAACATTATTATTGAAGTTTATAATTATCTTGCATTCATATTTAATGTATTTAGAGAGTACGACCTCTAACCCACTATAGTACTGAGGGCATCAAGCTGGGTGTAAACCCATGTTTTGTTTTTGTTTTGGGGTACCGGGGGAGGGTTTCTTTACTAGGGGAAACTTAGTTTAAGCGTCATAATGATGAAAATGGGTTAAAAATCAAACCAACTAAAATTATAATTATGTATGTTTTCAAAACACTTTGCAGATCAACAACCCTGTTGAACTTGAAGTGTTCTTCATTAATATAAACTGTTAAAGTGGCATAAATCTGAAAATTATATATACACATGATACAAGTATAGAAGTAAAACAACCAAGTGTGTGTTCTTACACTAAAATAACCCAGTGTGTGTTCTGACACTAAAATAACTCAGTGTGTGTTCTGACACTAGATTTCTTGTCTATATTGCAATGTTTCAAGCATTGATACATGGAGGGTAACATTACAGAGTATCCCTTTAAAAGAAATTACTTTTCAAAATTTGGGTAAAATTATGCTAAAATTACCAAATGACAGATATAGACAGCGCCATTCACAAACTCTCAATCTGACAGGTATAGACAGCACCATTCACAAATTCTTAATCTGGCAGGTATAGACAGTATTCACAAATTCTCAATCTGACAGGTATATACAGCACCATTCGCAAACTCTCAATCTGACAGATATAGACAGCGCCATTTGCAAATTCTTAATCTGACAGGTATAGACAGCGCCAATTCGCAAACTCTCAATCTGACAGGTATAGACAGCGCTATTTGCAAATTCTCAATCTGACAGGTATAGACAGCGCCATTAGCAATCTCTCAATCTGACAGGTATAGACAGCGCCATTTGCAAATTCTCAATCTGACAGGTATAGACACACCATTTGCAAATTCTCAATCTGACAGGTATAGACAGCGCCATTCGCAAACTCTCAATCTGACAGGTATAGACAGCGCCATTCGCAAACTCTCAATCTGACAGGTATAGACAGCACAATTTGCAAATTCTCAATCTGACAGGTATAGACAGCGCCATTCGCAAATTCTCAATCTGACAGGTATAGACAGCGCCATTCGTAAATTCTCAATCTGACAGGTATAGACAGCGCCATTCTAGACAGCACCATTCACAAATTCTCAATCTGACAGGTACAGACAGTGCCATTCTAGACAGCGCCATCCACAAATTCTCAATCTGATAGATGTAGACAGCGCCATTCGCAAATTCTCAATCTAATAGGTGTAGTCAGCGCCATTTGCAAATTCTCAATCTGATAGGTGTAGACAGCGCCATTCGCAAATTCTCAATCTGATAGGTGTAGACAGCGCCATTCGCAAATTCTCAATCTGACAGATATAGACAGCACCATTTGCAAATTCTCAATCTGACAGGTATAGACAGCGCCATTCACAAATTCTCAATCTGACAGGTACAGACAGTGCCATTCTAGACAGTGCCATTCGCAAATTCTCAATCTGATAGGTGTAGACAGCGCCATTCGCAAATTCTCAATCTGACAGGTGTAGACAGCGCCATTCGCAAACTCTCAATCTGACATGTGTAGACAGCGCCATTCGCAAACTCTCAATCTGACAGGTGTAGACAGCGCCATTCGCAAACTCTCAATCTGACAGGTGTAGACAGCGCCATTCGCAAATTCTCAATCTGACAGGTGTAGACAGCGCCATTCGCAAATTCTCAATCTGACAGGTGTAGACAGCATGATTTGCAAATTCTCAATTTGACAGGTATAGACAGCGCCATTCGCAAATTCTCAATCTGACAGGTATAGACAGCGCCATTCACAAATTCTCAATCTGACAGGTATAGACTACGCCATTCACAAATTCTCAATCTGACAGGTATAGACATGTATAGACAGGTACAGACAGTGCCATTCGTAAGTTTTCAATTAACATAAGAAATTATTAATAGAATGAACTGTGTCATATAAAATGCAATTGCCTGTCATTGTGATAATTCCCTGAAAATACTTGAAATATCACTTCAATAAAGTCGGTGTTTCTCATCAATATAACAACACTATAATCTGTAAAGCTGTAGTAAGATAGGGCCAGTGAGGCTGTATCCACATTGGAGGATATTAACTCGAATTTAGGTGTTTGTGTAAAAAATTAGATTTGTTATGCATATTATGAGAAATCACTTCTTTCCTGCCACAAAACCTGGGCACTTTTAGACATAGGAAAACAAGAGGCCCTACATGCTATCATATGTTATTGCTCTACTAGTTCAATTGGGTCAAAGGATTTTTTGGAAATATAGGATAGCATGTACGTAAGGCTACTCTACCCTTATACAAGCTTTATTTTATATAAGCATCAGATTAAGTTAAAGTCAAAAACAACGGTGCATGAGCATCCACTGAAACAAGGACCATAACTCTGCTAATTTCAGCAGAAAAATATATATGGGGCAAAGAAATTTTGAGCCAGAGCCAGCCCTGAATCATACTTGTAATACGTGACCAATGAAGACCCAGATCAGACAGAGATTTAGCTGCTGTCTAAAGGCTTACATTATTTGGATCTCAATCAATAGATTCCTTTCTATTGCCCCTTTCTACCAGAATAGAATATAAAACTTATCTATTCAGAAAAAAACACATATTACCACAGCTGTCTTCCATACGTAGAAAAAAATACAAAGTATTTGCACAATGAAAAATAAAACAAATGAACAAAACCAAAGTTATCACATCATTAGACATCTATTTTCATATAAGATATAAATGCACATGTATGTTGACATTCTTTAATATAAACATCGTTCCAAAAATGCAAAAGACTCCTCCAAGCCTGGTAGTTAATCAGAAGATGTACCGAATGATAATACAATGGCCCACAAAACAAGGACTAGTCTACAGAAGGAATTCACAGAGTATAGTGTATACAGTAAACGAAGCAAGGCATCACAATGTTTGAAGCTGTAATCAGAGATTCAATCTCATATTAAATTTATAATGATGTTTCACTTACAAAATAACTGTGGAGATGTTTTGTGGAACTTCCTTATAACTTTATTTATATCTATATAACATATTTTTATTATTTGTAAAAATGTGCCAAGTTTGTATGACTGTAAAGGTTTTCTTTACCAATTCAAATATAAAAGCCATTTCTACACCAACGTTTTATTGGTTAACCTGTATTAATGTTATCTACTGAAACAAGCACTCCCATATTTATAAACAATATATTCAATTCCGTATGGACTATTTACACGAGGTAAAATTTACCTATACACTCACCTAATTTTTGGTTAAATATTTTGTCAAATGTTACTTCTCCCATCTTCAACAGATGTTTGTGCATAACACTTCTCACACTGAAACAAAAATGCACATAATTATCCAACAAAATGAGTCTAAAACTTCGCTAATATACCAAATAAAGCTCCATCAGTAAGTATTAACAAAGCGGTGTGGGGGTAGGAAATACACCCCGTATACAATTACTATGTCAATTAATGTACACATTAAATGCAATAATCCACATCAAAAGATCACATATTTCCTCAAAACACGTTACCTTGGATCTGGTAGAATAATTTTCTTGCTAGCCCTGGCCGCAGGAGTTGATTTACTTTTCTCCATAGCCATTAAATAGCTAACATCCGCAAGAACGGCTTCGAGATCCGCCATTTTGACAAGTTCAGCTAGCTCCCTCGACCAAGTAAACCCGCCCTGTGGGGCTGTTTCTTCACCCCAGATTGCACACTAACACACCTATACACTTCTAGAAACCATATTTAACGATTATATTCCAAATTCAAGCATTAATCACCACACACACGGCGTCATTTACGTTTATAATATCCAAAACAAACCCGAACCGACTTCCGCTAATCGATGCAAATATATTAATTTATATGTGTATGACAGGAGGCAACTGGGTAATGCGTGTATTTTCATTTCATGGCAGTGGAAGCTCATTGGTCTATCGGCAGAAGAAAATCCGATCAATTTTGCAGACTCTCGCCATTTCAAATTTACCAATATCGTATTTTTCTACTAGATTTACATGTATAGTAAACGTACGTTAGTATTAGTAATTAGGGATATGTCTTTTTTATTATGACCTAGTTAGGTAAGTCATGCGCGTACCAGATAGAAAGCACTTTGTGACGGATTAGTTCTGGCTGTAGTATATCAGCATGATGGAATAGAGGATATATCAATATGGGATGCCAAATGTTGTTATCTTATTTATCTATATATTGTTTAATTTAAATTTATATTGCAAATTTCATATAAATTGTTAATTTGTTATTTACAAGGAATTTTATACTAGTCATCGGTTATTTATGTATGTTTGATAACACCAGTGACTTATATAACGAATGTTTATTTGTCTTTGATTATACATGTATATTTAATTCATAGGCTAGTTGTGGGCCTATTGTAGGTCCTATGTGTATATGTTTATATATATGTAATGCACGAAAAAATAAATTCTTGAAAATGAACAATAGGCTACATGTATGAAATGAACACAAATATTTGAGTTAAAAAGTATAGACATATAGGCTACAAATACAATTGTTGAATTTATATTTAAGTCGCATTTTTTTCATATAAATTATGTAGTTGATTTGTTATTTCTTTTAATGACATATCCTTAAAATATAAGTATATGCGTATAGCCCCAACTCCACCCCGGCTTATTATTTTAAGCTATGTGATATTAGACTCAATAGACAGATTTTGGACCCAATAAGTTCGGTTTGAAACTAATGCAAATGTGTACCTTAAAAGTCAACCCATTTAATGAATGACGTCACGGTACCTTATAATTCAATCCGTTTAACGAGTTTGGTTATTACCCCGTGATGTATTCCTTGTACCCCGTCGTGCACGCGCCATAAACAACTACAAAAACGCGCTTATAAAATATCGAAGAGGTTCTAAAACGAAAATTCATCCATTCTATTATTACCGTTCAATCTATTGATGTCATTATACCGATGAGTCTAAGCTATTTTCGGAGGAATACTCACATACTATTAGTAATAGTTATATATACAAGGACTTCTATATAGAGTTCTTACATATAACAAAGCAATGATTGAAAAAAGGTAAACCCCCCCCCCCCCCCCCCCCCCCCTCTTAGAATAGCCTCCCACAGTATTTAATTAAAGATTATTCCGCTCTGAAAATAGAAATAATTCATAGAGCTAAAAATGGCTCTGACGATGTATGGCCATGCTTCATATAGTTGAACGAATAAATAATCTTCATTGACACGAACATTAGCTCTCCGGCACCACACTATTGAAAGCAGTGCTGATGCCGGACGCCCGAACTAGAGGTCGTGGTTCGGACTCCAAGCTCGATCCAATGCAGTGCCGAAACCAGATATTCAAAAATTCTTAACTGTACTGGGGAAGTCGGAGGGAATTCCCGCCACTCATCTTAATGTTTTACGTCGTGTGTTTCCCCCGTTATTTCAGACTAATGTTTAAGCACAAACCAATGACATAAAAAATGGAAAACTTTATCTCCTTCAATGATATAATCCCCCACCCAGATTTAATAACATTGGCTTTTTTTATGCAAAACGTGCTCTCGATAAGAATACAGTTTTTATTTGTTAAATAAAAGGGTTATGTATAATACACATGAAGTTTATTCAGGTAGATCTTGTTACTTTAATGCTATATATCTTGAAAGTAAGTCAGTGTTGCTACAGCGCTACGATGACCTCTCAAAAAGCAACACTTAGTACTCAATCTGCCAAGAAACCGACCTCGACAACGATTCACAAGTAAGTTGAGCTGGCTTCGCAATCGAGCCAAAATGAGGGTCTGTTGGGGGAGGGGCGGGGGGGGGGGGGGGGGGGGTACCATTATGGAATATCCAAAATATAAATGACCTCATATGGCATATGCAAAATATACTTTTTTTCTATATGGAGAAAATTAAGTTTAAGATTGCGAGTCTCTAATTGTATGTATATATTTAATTTTGAGTACGAAAATGGTCAAACTGCATTTAAGTCATAGATCAAAAGACTCAAAATAGATAAAAAGTATTAGAATTTTAATTCAATTTTCGAATAGCATATGAAAAAATCAATAAACTGATATGGCATATATATTTCGCTTATATGGCATATGCAAAAAAATAAATTGGCCCATATAGCATATGCAAAATTAATTAATATAATTCATGTTTATTGCAAACAAAAGTGTTTCATTAGTCTGCCCTTTGTACAATTAACAATAACACGTTTCCAGTTTAACAGGTCGATCACACCTTGCTATCTTGATAGTGTTAATCCTCATGCCAAAAACCACACAACATTTTACTGATTGATTTTATCAATTATCATTATTATTATTATTATTATTATTATTATTATTATTATTATTGTTTTTGTGGCTGTTGTTGCTGCTGCTGCTGCTGCTGCTGCTGCTGCTGCTGCTGTGTTGTTGTTGTTGTGTTGTTGTTTTTTTGTTGTTATTATAGTTGTTGTTGTTTTTGTTGTCGTCGTCGTCACCGTCGTCGTCGTTTTTGATGATGATCAACTTATATTCTATCATAACCATAGAGGAAATATAGTATCATGTCACCTGAATGGTCAATGGAACTACCGTGATGAATATTGCTAACTGGTAAATGCAATGCGAGTATTGTAATTAGGCAGTGGAAGTAAGATCATCAATAACAACAACACACCGCACAGCTGCACATTGAAAATATAGAATATAGGGTCCGTATGAAAATGTATTTGATGGAAATTCGAATAAGTTGGTAAAAAAATCTTCCTTTACATTAAAATAAGAATATTTTTGAAAGCCGTCTAGTAGTTTCAAGTTGAGCTTAAAAACTATTGTATCCACACTATATCTGGTAGTCATAATTCAATATACATATTAGGTAACAACAGAAAAGGATACAAAAGAAATCTATAATAGGTTATATGTATCTGTTTCCTAAGTTTACCTATCCGATTAAAATAATGTCTTTTGTCACGTTTTGGTACATTTGATATACTGGCACCAAACCATCGGATTTTATTTTTGTACATTTGAAATGCTGGCACCAAACCATCGGCTTTTATTTTTGTACATTTGATATACTAGTACCAAACCATCGGCTTTTATTTTTGTACATTAGATATACTAGTATCAAACCATCGGATTTTATTTTTGTACATTTGAAATACTGCCACCAAACCATCGGATATTATTTTTGTACATTTGATATACTAGTACCAAACCATCGGATTTTATTTTTGTACATTTGAAATACTGGCACCAAACCATCGGATTTTATTTTTGTACATTTGATATACTAGTACCAAACCATCGGATATTATTTTTGTACATTTGAAATACTGCCACCAAACCATCGGATATTATTTTTGTACATTTGATATACTAGTATCAAACCATCGGATTTTATTTTTGTACATTTGAAATACTGCCACCAAACCATCGGATATTATTTTTGTACATTTAATATACTAGTACCAAACCATCGGATATTATTTTTGTACATTTGAAATACTGGCACCAAACCATCGGATTTTATTTTTGTACATTTGATATACTAGTACCAAACCATCGGATTTTATTTTTGTACATTTGAAATACTGGCACCAAACCATCGGATTTTATTTTTGTACATTTGATATACTAGTACCAAACCATCGGATTTTATTTTTGTACATTTGAAATACTGGCGCCAAACCATCGGATTTTAATTTTGTACATTTGATATACTAGCGCCAAACCATCGGATTTTAATTTTGTACATTTGATATACTAGCACGAAACCATCGGATTTAATTTTTGTACATTTAATATACTAGTACCAAACCATCGGATTTTATTTTTGTACATTAATTTTGAAATACTGGCACCAAACCATCGGATTTTAATTTTTGTGCATTTGATATACTAGTACCAAACCATCGGCTTTTATTTTTGTACCAAACCATCGGATTTTATTTTTGTACATTTGATATACTAGTACCAAACCATCGGATATTATTTTTGTACATTTGATATACTAGCACAAACCATCGGATTTTATTTTTGTACATTTAATATACTAGTACCAAACCATCGGATATTATTTTTGTACATTTGAAATACTAGCACCAAACCATCGGATATTATTTTTGTACATTTGATATACTGGTACTAAACCATCGTATATTATTTTTTTACATTTGATATACTAGTACCGAACCATCGGATTTTATTTTTGTACATTTGAAATACTGGCACCAAACCATCGGATATTAATTTTGTACATTTAATATACTAGTACCAAACCATCGGATATTATTTTTGTACATTTGAAATACTGGCACCAAACCATCGGATATTATTTTTGTACATTTGATATACTAGTACCAAACCATCGGATTTTAATTTTGTACATTTGATATACTGGCACCAAAACCATCGGATTTTATTTTTATGCTATTGTGATGCTGAGTATTTGTAATGTTTTTTTCCCTTATATAGATACCTTAAATGGAACATCTTTATCAGGGTGGGCGTAGGGGGTAAATAATGTGTTTAAAGAGGTCATTTTCACTCTTAAAGGGCGTTATACATACTTATACAGATTTTGTCATTTTGAGCGCCGGACTACAGCTAGCTTTGGTACCGGCTTTTCGACCAGTTTTACCATATACATACATGTTTTCAGAGGGTACGCGCTGTGTGGCATTTTTTTATATCTATTTTGTATTTAATTTAATTTGTACATTACACGACTATGCAGGAACAAGCCTTTCAATCTATAACATTTTAATAATTGAGCGCAAATATTTTATGATTAGATAAAATCGATTCACAGGCCGAGCAGACTAGACAATACCTCGATACATCAGCCCCACAGTCGTTATTATGCTGTGCCCCCTGGGACACGAACATTACAATACAAAATAGATAAGCATGCGACCTCATTTTGCCGGATCGTTATAATTTGTGTTCAACATTATAGAACACCGCGCAGACAGCAATTGTCACGCACAGTACACCAGAGATGTTATGCATCCCATACTCCACGTTTCCAAACATAATTTAAAATGGTAACATTTTACATTTATCGTTACACTATATACCGAAGGGACACAGAAACGTCAAATGAATTTCAGGGTCACATTATCTAACTATTGTAGACGATATTAACAGCTCGTATGTAAAGGTAATGATTATATCAACAAGATTATTATTATTGGCAGTCACAAGAACATGTGTGCACCATAGCAAAAACTAAAACCACAAGGTCATACATGCAACAGAGCAAAACTGAAACCAGAAGGTCATGTGTGCAACATAGCAAGATTGAAAACACATGGCCATGCATGCAATATAGCAAAATTGAAACCACAAGGTCATGTGTGCAACATAGCAAAACTGAAATAACAAGGCACCGTGCGCGATATAGCAAAACTGAAATCACAAGGCAAAGTGTACAACATAGCCAAAGTGAAATCACAACGCCATGTGTGCAACATAGCAAAACTAAAGTCACAAGGCGATGTGTACAACATAGCAAAACTGAAATCACAAGGCCATGTGTGCAACATAGCAAAACTGAAATCACAAGGCCATGTGTGCAACATAGCAAAACTGAAATTACAAGGTCATGTGTGCAACATAGCAAAACTGAAGCCAAAGTGAAATCACAACGCAATGTGTGCAACAAAGCCAAACTTAAATAACAAGGCACTGTGCGCGATATAGCAAAACTGAAACCACAAGGCAAAGTGTGCAACATAGCCAAAGTGAAATCACAACGCCATATGTGCAACATAGCAAAACTTAGATCACAAGACCATGTGTGCAACATAGCCAAAGTGAAATCACAACGCAATGTGTGCAACATAGCAAAACTGAAATCACAAGGCCATGTGTGCAACATAGCAAAACTGAAATCACAAGGCCATGTGTGCAACATAGCAAAACTTAAATCACAAGACACTGTGCGCAATGTAGCAAAATTGAAATCACAAGGTCATGCGTGCAACAAAGCAAAACTGAAATCACAAAGCTATGAGTGCAATATAGCAAATTTGAAGCCACAAGGTCATATGTGCAACATAGCAAAACTAAAATCACAATGCCATGTGTGCAACATAGCAAAACCGAATTCACAAGACCATGCGTGCAGCATAGCAACACCAAGATCACAAAGCCATGCGTGCAACATAGCTATACCGAATTCACAAAACCATGTGTGCATCAAAGCAAAACCGAATTCACAAGTCCATGCGTGCAACATAGCAAAACTGAATTCACAAGTCCATGCGTGCAATATAGCAAAACCGAATTCACAAGACCATACGTGCAACATAGCAAAATCGAATTCACAAGACCGTGCGTGCAACACAATATAGCAAAACTGAAACCACAAGGTCATGTGTGCCACATAGCAAAACTGAAACCACACGGTCATGTGTGCGACATAGCAAAACTGAAATCACAAGGTCATGTGTGCAACTTAGCAAAACTGAAACCACAAGGTCATGTGTGCAACTTAGCAAAACTGAAGTCACAAGGCCATATGTGCAACAGAGCAAAACTGAAATCACAAGGTCATATGTGCAACATAGCAAAACTTAAATTACAAGGTCATGTGTGCAACACAGCAAAACTCAAACCACAAGGCCATGTGTGCAACATAGCAAAACTGAATCAAAAGGCCATGTGTGCAACACAGCAAAACTGAAACCACAAGGCCATGTGTACAACATAGCAAAACTGAAATCACAAGGTCATAGCAAAACTGAAATCACAAGGCCATATTTGCAACATAACAAAACTGAAATCACATGACCATGTGTGCAACATAGCAAAACTGAAATCACAAGCCCATGTGTGCAACTTAGCAAAACTGAAGTCACAAGGCCATGTGTGCAACATAGCAAACCTGAAATCACAAGGTCATGTGTGCAACATAGCAAAACTGAAATTACAAGGCCAAGTGTGCAACATAGCAAAATTGAAACCACAAGGCGATTTGTGCAACATAGCAAAACTGAAACCACAATGCCATCACTTTTTTTAAACTTTTTTGTGTGCAACATAGCAAAACTGAATCAAAAGGCCATGTGTGCAACACAGCAAAACTGAAACCACAAGGCCATGTGTGCAACATAGCAAAACTGAAATCACAAGGTCCTGTGTGCAACAAAGCAAAACTGAAAGCACAAGGCGATGTGTGCAACATAGCAAAACTGAATCAAAAGGCCATGTGTGCAACACAGCAAAACTGAAACCATAAGGCCATGTGTGCAACATAGCAAAACTGAAATCACAAGGTCATGTGTGCAACATAGCAAAACTGAAAGCATAAGGCCATGTGTGCAACATAGCAAAACTGAAATCACATGGCTATGTGTGCAACATAGCTAAACTGAAACCACAAGGCCATGTTTGCAACATAGCAAAACTGAAACCACAAGGCCATGTGTGTAGCATAGCAAACCTGAAATCACAAGGTGATGTGTGCAACATAGCAAAACCGAAATCACAAGGACATGCGTGCAACTTAGCAAAACCGAAGTCACAAGGCCGTGTATAATACCATGTGGACAACACACCAGCAAATCTAAAGTGACACGACCATATATACAACTCAAAAGAAAAAATGAAACCCCATGACAATGTACACAACACGACAGAGAAATTAGAGAAAAACAACGGTCATGCGGACAACACATCAGAAAAACAGAATTCTCATGGTCATACAGGAAAACTGAAATCACACGACCATAATACGCACAACATTGTATGAAATTTGAATTCTCAATGTCATAGAAGAAAACTGAAGTCACACGACCATTTTATGCACAACACAGTTGAAAAAAAATGAATTCCCAAGGTCATACAAGAAAACTGAAGTCACACGACCATTATATGCACAACACAGTTGAAAAAAGATGAATTCTCAAGGTCATACAAGAAAAATGAAGTCACACGACCATTATATGCACAACACAGTTGAAAAAGATGAATTCTCAAGGTCATACAAGAAAACTGAAGCCGCACAACCATGCACACTGTGTACACTTGACAACAAAACAATGTCATTTATCAAGGTCATACTGACTGAGACAACAAAATAGAACCGAAGTTCTTGACAGTAATCATAACCTGTCTTTAATAAATAGTCAATGTTGATTGCCTTTCATGTAGCGTTTGTTTTATTTTTTATTCAACATTCTCTTCAGAAATGACATAACACAATGTCTACAATATGTTTTTATTGTTTGATTTGTGTTTCTGCTTGCTTATATCAAATAAATGAATAAATATAAAGTTAGGTATAAAAAATAGTCCCTGTCGCGTATGATCATTTTGGCGGTGATCAACACTACAAAGCTTTCAATCGTGATACATCGGGTATTTCCGTATCCTCCGTAGAATACATCTCGTGTATAGCTCTAGAATACACCAACGCGAATCGCCTGTGTTACAAGTCTGTGTTCATTCGCGTGAAAGTAACAAATAATGTATCCGTCATTAAGTTGATTATATATGGCGTTGTTATATCGATTTTTTTATTTATACACTCGACATGGGTCATATTTATAGGGAAATTTAAAATATCAGTCTTGATTAACAAACGTTTATATTTCCAATGTACATGTATATAAACAGGTGGCATAAGGGGGCCGCCATTTTATTTTATCATGTGACTGAAAGTATTTCCAAAATGGCGCCTTATTATGTCAGAGGTCTATTGCGTAGCATAAAGACCGAGGTGATCAGATTGCAAAGCTTTGTCGCGACGACACAAGCAGGGCTTTGACTTTAGCATACAATCCGGCTAAAACATAATATTTCAACACCTAAGAAGTGCCATATACACGTAACATTCAGATATGATATTAACAAAAGGCCCAAAAATATCTAAATAATAAATGCTATGATTCAATATAGCGCCTATTTTCTTTTCATACTTGTAGGTAAAACAAATAGAGAAGAAAACACACACTCCAACAATGTTAAATTCAATTGTCTAAAACATGATCACAGGATATGTACAATAAATAAGAAGGCTGTTTTTTTTTAAGATATAAACAACGTGATGTACGCGTCACGAAAACGTGACCTATTCAATGACTACGTGTTATTTATAATTAGCCCTCACACACTGTATTTCAATTAATTCCATTAATCTATGGCAAGATACTTCAGTGTGATTGGATAATACAAACGAACAGCAGACAATCGGACTACCTCGGCGAAGTCGGTAGATGTATAAACCAGTAATCTGAACTATTTTTAGCTCACAGCATCCATAGAAGTGCTGAAATCTGGTTATCTTTCAATGAAAAGGTAAATGCCTATTTTATTTAAAATTACTACATGTATATTAAAACATCATTATTATAATCATTATCATTGTCATTGTCATTGTCAAATTATATTGTATTGTATTGTATTGTATTGTATTGTATTGTATTGTATTGTATTTATAATTATTATAATTATCATAATTATTATTATTTAATTATTAATGATAATGATAATGATAATGACAATGATGATGATGATGATGATGATGATGATGATAATGGTCATACCAATGCTAATACTTATATTACGGATACACACGGAATATTCATGATACTTACGCACACAAATGACAGAAACACTGTCTAAAGAAAACAAACTCGTACTGAATATTTGACATAAGTAAGACAATGGTTACGTCCTATAGTTGACTTTTCCTACATCTACTAATTAATAAAAAAATGGACTGGTTTTGGTTTGGTCATTGAGATGTTTGTCAGCAGATACATAGTTTTTACTTGTGCCTTACGTTTACGTGCTTACGTTTGTTGGAAGATATAAATCAAATGTCAAATGCAAGCCAATTTCGATTTTCATGTTCTTATTGTTTAAGGAAGACTTTGACACCGATTTATCTAAGTTGTAAGAACTTATTTCACAATCAATGTAAAAAACAGATTGATGATGGAAAGAAAATGCCTACCGGAGTAAATGAATATCGTAAGAGGTGAGATAGGATTTGCTGTAATAATGACAGTATCAACGTTCCAGGTTCATTCAGTCTGTGTAACTTAATTTGTTGTTGTTTATTTTTACACAGGAGCTTGAACGTGAACTACGCGCTGGCGTCATGTAACCGTTTTGTGTTGGTACGCCGTAAAACTCCCCTAAATCGTTCGGGGACACTCATTGATTTATTGCCTAGTATTTTAACATGACTTGATAAGATTAACTGCATTTTATCTGATTGTTTTTTCTTTTAGATAGAAAGAAGATGTTAACGGAGAATCAAGGCAAATGACGGAGCAAGAAAGAAAAGAAAAAAACCACAACAACACAGAAAGTAAGATATCCGTCCATATCATGTACAATGCCCCTACCCTGAATCTGGAAAAGCTTATTTTCTTGTGTAATGTTTACAGTACAGTACGTTTGAAGTTGGTGCCATATTTCTTTAATTTAATGGATTGATAGAAAACAAAATCGTTAGCCTCTGAGAAGATTATTAAAAAGGTGACCTCAAAGGGCATGATTATTTATTCTCGCGCTTCGAACAAGTAGGAAACGATGATTATTAAAATATAAATTTGTGTAAGTTTGTATGCCTGATCGATGATTGATTAATAAATGATTTGGATGATGATTTAACTAAACGTATTTATAACAAATTTTGTGTTTAATTTATAACAATATCGATTCTAAGCTTACAATTAGATATTCCAGTAACAATCGTTGTTTTTAATAATATAGATAGTCGATTGAATTTCTTAGTTGATTGATGTATATTAATCGTGTGTAGTCATATATTTTATAACAGTCCGTGTGGTTCCGGCCAAGATTAGAATCACTGTCAATCTCTGCAGAGGGCTAGGAATCCTCCGAATGGGTGTCATGTTCATTTAATCATTTTTTGTCATGTTCATTAGGACAGTTTCTTACCAACCCCTGTATGGTTCCAGGGAGCCATATGGGTGATGGCAAGAATAGGATCACTGTGACTCATGCATGTCGTAGGAAGCGACAATTTGAGTATTACGGTAGAATTTGCTGAATCTCTGTAGTTCTGCAGGTATCAAAGTTCTAGGTTCATTTTGCATATTCATTTGTTGATGCTTCTTTTTAATCTGTATGTTAATTTGTTGTTTTTGTACATGTCGAATGTACCTGGAATCTTTCTTCCTGTTGGCGTCGAATAACCTATCACGTGTTGGTACGCCGTAAAACCCCATTCATTATATACATTACAACACGTATATAGGCTTATCCTACTTCGCCCCAAGGGCTTACAATCTCAGAAAGTAATGGTGGACTGAGGGTTCTTTATCCTTTAAACGATTCAATACAAGGGGTAATTAAGTAATCACATTACTTTGTCATATTTTAGCAACTGGTCTATTTTCAGGCATGTCAAAAAGCAATTCACTCAGTCACCAAATTGAGCTACTTGCATCACGTGATACTTTTCGCGGGAAACCTTTTGACCAATAGAAAGCCCTCGTTACTGCTCGGCTTCAATTTCATTGGTCAAAAGTCACATGTCGCGCACCTGAAGATTGACGAGAAAAAAAAAGCCCGCTTCATTCCGCAGTGTTACTTCTGACTGTAAGGACGTAATTTATATTGGAATTTGGGATGGTAGCGTGAGTTGTGTTTTTTGTCTATTTTATGTGATGTTTTATTGTTATTTGTATCGTTTCATTTAATTTAATAATGTTTTGTGCATTTTCCTGTCCTTTATGTACTTGGACAGGAAATATACACAGCTGATTTCTCGTTTCGAACTTAGACTGCTGTGCCGGCGAATGTCTCAACACTAGCTTCCATTGATATTCATGTACACTCTTCAAAAATGCACAGACTGGACTACTATTTACCAGCTAAGAGAATTGTATCGAGTTTGGATAATTTATTACCGTGGAAAACATTTCTTTTGCCTGCTTGAAACCTAAAAATTTAAATTGGCAATCCCGACAGCCATTGCGCGCGCTCGGCCATCTTTTTATTGAAAATATGTTCATGTTTACACATACATGAATAGTAAATATACAATTTGAATCGGACTTGGAAGAAAGCAATGAAGAAATCGAACTTATGAACTACGATATGAGTACGATTGTGTGTGTTTTTTAAAAAAAGAAATTCAATTTTATTCACAGGTCGCCATCTGCGTAGTATGTATCCTTGGTTGTGTTGTCTGTGAGGCTGTTTTTTTGTGATTGCCCAAGCAGACGATCGTACTTGCAGAGGAAACATTATAATGTACACGTAAGTCAGATTTTTATGTATCTGTTTTGCCATATACAGAACACTTGGGAAGTATATATCGCCTGTAGTTTGAAGTTTGGGTGTTATGTATCTTATTTCTCCATTGGCTGTACTGTGATTGGACAACACCATAGATAACCTGCAACTTTACTTCTGGTCTAAACAACATTCATTATGGGTAAAACCACACGGCTACTTCCATATATCTTTTGTATGATGTTTAACTTCTACACCTATGTATATTACGTGTGCTTGTTAGAACAAACGAAGATATAATCTTTTGTCAAACCCGGATCACCAGCCTGAAACTGTATTTAAAATTAGGTGAACAATACTATATTTGTACAAATAAAAACTTGTATTTCATTTTTCAGAAATTGCATGCAGACAGTTCCGCGCTTGACTTGGTTGTGGTGTTTGGTTGGCAGTAGAAATAGAAATGATACAGAACAGAACCCGCTTCAGATGGTGAGAAATACAATTATCCTGTTCTCTACTCAGTCATATTGTCAAACACGTCGGATAACTGTCTGCTGCCATTTTTTTCCCATTGCCTGATAGGTCAATGCTTTTGTGTGTTTTATTGAAAGTAGGAAAATGAAATACCATCCTTGTCCGATGCAATACGTTATTTCTTAGTCGGCGATGTCTTGTAATCGGTTTGTTCAACTTTCCTGTGCCATAATATGATAATGCCTGGAATACATATATCACAACTCTTTCCTTGTGATGCTAAAATTGTATTCCTTCCAATTACTGAACTTTCGTTAAACTTTGGACATTTTGAGTGTTTTCTTATTTTCATTGCCGTTACTTGTACCTGAATATTTTCTTAGCACTGTCCATGATTGTTTATGCAAAAGAGACTAAATGATAATTCATTTTTTAAACAGGTTGGTACCCATCAGTGTGATGCGAGATTGGTTCCCAGCAGTAAGGCGATATTGACAGAATGGTACAGGTTGTTTTGGAAGATGTACAGACAAGAAGATGAAAGTTAAGTAAACTGTGCTCATATAATAATAAGTGTGACTTAACACTATTTTCAACACATTTTGGGTTATATATGGCATATCCAGTTTTATTGGTGAAGGAAGACCTCAGAATTAATCTGAATGAAACCACTGTCCTCAACAAGTAACTAGCTTAAGTAACTTCCCCAAGTAACTGGCATAAGTTCCACAAGTAACTGGCATAAATAACTTCCACAAGTAACTGGCATAAGTTCCACAAGTAACTGGCATAAGTAACTGGCATAAGTTACTTCCACAAGTAACTGGCATAAGTTACTTCCACAAGTAACTGGCATAAGTTCCACAAGTAACTGGCATAAGTTCCACAAGTAACTGGCATAAATAACTTCCACAAGTAACTGGCATAAGTAACTTCCACAAGTAAATGACAAACTTTCTTACATAAAGGTGTATTTGAGCAAATGGGACTCGAACCTGCGACCATAGCGGTATTAAAATATGCAATGAACACTGTCAAAACTGCATAGATCTGTCAGCGGTTGGCACAAAGCGGTTGATGAATGTATACTTAGTCATTATGTTTTTAGCTCACCAGAGCCAAAGGCTTTATGTGTGCTGTTTTTATTTTAGCTCACCTGAGAGCATAATGCTCTAGGAAAGCTTTTCTGACACCCTATGTCTGTCTGTCTGTCCATCACATTTTTCAACACATCTTAACTAAAACTATAAGTAATTAAATTGAGTAATTATTAGAGCTTGTTTTCTTTAATGAACCTAATTGTAAAATGTTTACTCCCAGTACTATTGTCTCTCTTTTACTGTAGGATATACTGGGGGTATTTACGTGTTTTAAAAGACTGCATCTGTCCGTTTCATGGGACGGTACTGATTGGTAAAAAAATAAGTAAAAAATTAAGTTAAATTGTCAACATAAATATAATTTCTTTAATGTGAAGTTATGTCCCTTAGATTATTCAAAGTATAAAAAATATAAATATTTCGATGCATTTTAAGCTGGAAATCAATCACATACATTTTGAGCAATGTCACTAGTTAATGTTTTTATACTTATTATTATTTTCAAAAAGTATGCAAGAATATTCATTAAGTGGATAATGACACAAAATTAATTAGGACAATTAAAAATATAAATATAAACCAGATAGGGTAAAAACATAGTAAGTAATGATTAGGACAATTCTAAATATAAATAAGGTAAAATAATAAAGCCTGTAAAAGTTTGATAATCAGGACAATTAAAATAAATTAATTGATAGGATAAGTAAAACAGATAAAAGCATACTTAAGACATAATTAAAATACATTTAACACATCAAATAATTAGGGTAATTAAAACATATTCACTGATAGGATAAATAAAACGAATAATTAGGGTAAAAAAATTACTCTAAAAAAAACATAGTGTTATTGAAACAGATACAATCAAATACAATTAAAACAATATACATCTACATAAGGCAATTAAAATATAATTTAAATAAGGCAATCAAAATAACATACATTTAAATGAGGCAATAAACCAATATATATTTAAATAAGGCAATAAAACAATATAAACATTAAATAAGGCAATAAAACAATATATACATTTAAATAATGCAATAAAACCAATATTCATAGGCAATAAACCAACACACATTTAAATAGGTATTAAAACAATATATATATCAAAATAAGATAATTAAACCAATAAACATCTAATTAAGGCAATAAACCAATATATATTTAAATAAGGCAATAAAACAATACATACGTTTAAATAAGGCAATAAAACAATATATACATTAAATAAGGCAACAAACCAATATACACTTAAATAAGGCAATAAACCAATCATCTATTTAAATAAGTCAATAAAACAATAAATACATTTAAATAAGGCAATAAACCAATATTCATAGGCAATAAACCAACACACATTTAAATAAGGTAATTAAACAATATATATATCAAAATAAAATAATTAAACCAATATACATTTAAATAAGGCAATAAACCAATATACATTTAAATAAGGCAATAAAACAATCTACATTTAAATAATGCAATAAATCAACATACATTTAAATAAGACGATAAACCAATATATATTTAAATAAGGCAATTAAAACAATATACATTTATATAAGGCAATAAACCAATATTCATAGGCAATAAACCAACACACATTTAAATAAGGTAATTAAACAATATATATATCAAAATAAAATAATTAAACCAACATACATTTAAATAAGACGATAAACCAATATATATTTAAATAAGGCAATAAACCAATATACATTTAAATAAGGCAATAAAACAATCTACATTTAAATAATGCAATAAATCAACATACATTTAAATAAGATGATAAACAAATATATATTTAAATAAGGTAATTAAACAATATTTATATCAAAATAAGATCATTAAACCAATATACATTTAAATAAGGCAATAAACCAATATACATTTAAATAAGGCAATAAAACAATCTACATTTAAATAATGCAATAAATCAACATACATTTAAATAAGGCAATTAAAACAAACATTTAAATAAGACGATAAACCAATATATATTTAAATAAGGCAATTAAAACAATATACATTTAATTAAAGCAAATATAATCACAGAATCAATTAATTAGGGCTAAATAACACAGATACAAACATGTATATTAATAGCACACACAAAAACATGTTATCATTATAAATATAATATTTTGTTATTAAAATTAGTAAACATTTATTATTAGATGTAATTCATGTAGTAATATTGTCGGAGTGCTAGTGTTATATAATATAAGGAGTTGAGGCATTTGCATTGAATAGACTACATTAATTTAATGTTTAATTGCGTGGGGTTAATTTGATAATTTAAATTAGACTTGTTAATCACAGAAAGGCTTCTTGAAATGATCTGCTTGCTGCTTACGCAAACTAACGCGCATTTAACAATTCAGTTATTAACAACTTGGTGGTACGTCTCAAACATTTCAGATTTTAAAGAATTAAGCACGAAAAATTATTCTTTTTTTTTTTATTACATTTTTCTCTCGTGAAAATCTTTTTAAATTGTAAGTAGGGATTTTGTTTTTAAGATATTTTATATTCAATATTTCATTCATATTCAATAAACATAGAGCAAAAATATGTTTTTAATTGATAAATCGTTTATTTTTTTCATATCAGAAATGTTTAGAGTACCACTTTGACATAATACTTTCACTATGTTTGTTCATTAACATGTGATTCAATTTTAAGAAGCCTTTGTGAAAAATAGCAAAATATTGTAAAAGGGGATTTGTCTATTCATGCAAGTGTTAGTCGTGTAGTTTATTTACTGTAAAATAGTTTATTTGTAGTCGTATTATATACAATATTACATATATATATATATATATATATATTATATTTTTGTTACACAGATACACACACTTATAATATAATAATTAATACACATATAATTTATATTAAAATACAGAATGACTCGTTACTCATATAAAACACATAACTATATAAAACAGATACTCATATAAATTGCACATATAATAGATCATATTAAATATATAATAGTATTAATTCACATATAAAATCATATTATAAGATATAAATGGCACATATAAAATCACATAAACATAGTGCATATAAAATTATAAAAGTAGGAATAATACAAAAAAAAAAGAATATATATATAAAATTTTACACCATTAATAAAATTTGTATAAAATAATATAAAACAAGAATACTTCAGAACAAACTATACAAAAATATGAATAAATTGTATATAAAATATGAATAAATTGTATATAAAATATAAGCTTAAACCAGGAAAAATACTATAAAACAGGTACACATATAACTTAAAAACATGAATATACTTGTATGAACTGAAATCTTACATAATAAAATCATAAAATATACTCATATAAATTGCATACATGATAAAATCCAATAAAATTGATACTCATATTAATTGCACATATAATAAAAGCATAAAATATACTCATATAAATTGCAGTTCTAATCAAATTATATAAAATTGATACTCTTGTAAAATGCTCATATAACAAATTTAGTATTTGCTCATAAAACTTACACAAAAAGTCATTAAAAGTTTCAATAAATTGCAAACATATTAAAATCATATAAAATATATGTAATAAAATCATACAAGAATATATATATAAAATCATGAAAATAAATGTTAATAAACATTACACATATAATAAAATCCTATATAATAGATACTCATATAACAGATTCTTATATAAATTGCATGCATTAAATAAAATCATAAATATACTCGTATAAATAAGATACATAATTAAATCCTTTAAAACAGATACTCATATAAATGAATACATAATAAAATAAAAAAAAATTGATAGTCATATAAATTACGTAAATAAACTCATATAAATTTGAATATCATAAAATTATTATTAAAAAGTAGACACTTATACAAAAATATACACTACACACATTAAAAGTATGAAACTCATTAAATTGCAATTGTTCAAAAAATTTAATCCATAAAATTTAAATTCATTAAAATTAAACACAAACTGTCACAAAATTGCTTCAGGTATAAATTAAAAAACCAGTAGCATCATTACATTAACTAAGATATGGAAATAAACTTGATTAAAAAAAAAAAGGTTAATCTCATAAAAATATGATAATAATTATCCACTTAAAGAATATTTTATTCATCTTTTTTTTTCAAAAACTCACCTTATGCTAAAAAATAAATTAAATCATTGTTTTAAGAATTGACATTGCTCGACGCTTGATCACCAACACATTATTAGGCTTTTTATGAACCTATCTTTCGGCCTGCTTTATTATAAATACGTTGTACAAGAGGCACTCTTCTCAAAAAGAACTGCCTCTTGTAAATGTACGTGGTCTTTACACATATACTTTGTATATGTATTATAAACGTACAGACGTATCCCCTCATCTATACATAGTTCCGATATTTAATAACATGTCTGTTTTGGCACTTGAAATTAAAAATTCTATTGTGTTTTAATTTTTAAAAAAATAATTTTCCAAAAAAAAAAAAATGATGAAATTGGAGCCATGTATATATCCCATCATATATTAATATTCGCTCACACCTGCAACACACACGCAAGCACAAGTGTATATAAGTATGTTTGATTTCCAGTTAAAAATAAATGCATCAAACTTCTTTTGTGTAGTAAGAGATTCTCAATTAAATTTAAATAAAATAGACAAGATTTGCCTGAAAGTGATGCAAATCTGAGAACAATTTCCAAGGGGCATAACTAATTAATTAATGTTCATTAAATTTCTTTTTTCATTTGCGAACACTTTTCTTACGATTTTGTTTATTTTCAGATACATCTTGTACACATGGTGCATGTACATGGTACGCTGTTGTGTTGATGAGAGCATCTACAGATAACAGTGCAGTTCGTCAACAGATTCCAGGTAAATTAAGTCGTAAATAAATGGCCTGTGCAATTTTATACTCGTTGAATCCCTATTCTTAACAGTATTATTCAACTTGTACATATGTAGCTGCAACACGTCACATCCAGGTGGTTATATGGCATTCAATTTAAATGCACAGCCGTCGTAATGCAAGTAACTCAATAGCCAAGTAACATTCTTACATAAAATCTTGACCGCACTGGGCTCGAACACACGACTGAGGCGATGATATAATTATTTAAATATATTTTGGTATGTTTATGTACCAGTATTGCTTTTTTACAGCTCATTTGAGCAAAGCTCATATGAACTACATATTTAAGCTCATCTGAGCAAAGCTCTGTTCTGCTATTCTTGTAGCAAGCTATTTGTCTTCTTCATTCACTACATATGTACTATTTATTTTAGTGACATATTTTCAAGTTTTGTCATATATGGGACAGTTGCATCTTCATATAAGTGTACGATATACGTGTCATATCCATTACTAAATCTGCACAGTTTTTTATTGTATTTATTTTACATGAATGAGCACCAGAAAGAATATGATGAAAAAGTATAAACTTGTTCAACAGCTTATTTGCTTAATCAAATAGTCATAAATAAATTATTTATATAGAGTTCAATAAACAATAAATGTATACACTAAAATCCATCGTTCAAATAGAAAATTACAAATTGTCATGTGGACATTTATCAAAATTGCAATGTGTTCCTTTAAAGTTAAAATAATGGTGTAATTTACTCTTGACAGCATGGATAGTGACCAACATAAATCTAAAAAGAAAACGCATTAAAATTATATGTTGAAATTGGTCTCTTTTTAGCTTTTTATATGCTAATTAAGTATTAATTTTATTAGGGTGAAGCCAGATTAGCTTGAATCCCTGCACGGCAACCGATGATTAATATACATCATTTGTCTCTCACCGTTGATTCAGATGGGAAAGTTATCACTTACTTGTGGAGATGGGGTGTGCTTGAGTACTGGTTAACCCATCAGGATCCCAGAAAACAGTGGTTAGGTTAACTGATCGTTTGTTAGCCCTCAATGGTATATAAATGAAGCTAAATATACCATAAGTCAATCAATATTAGGGTCAAAGTTCATTCAGTTATCGTACATTCAAAATGGCGAAATAAGAACAATAATAATAATATAATAATAATAAAAATAATAATCATAATGATATAATAATAATAGAAATAATAATGATAACAATGAAAATAGCAATAATAACAGAAATAATAATAGAAATAATAATAATAATAGAAGTAATGATAATAATAATAATGAAAAATAAATAAAAAGATACGAAATAATAATAAAAATAATAATATAATAATAATGATGATGATTATAATAAAAACAATAATGATGATTGTTATAACACAACAAAAATACTTGTATTAATCTTCACTAACGTCCTCCGTATAAAAAGTGCGACATCAATAAAACAATTAAGGTAATGATAAATATGAGAAAAGATTATGCTATTTGATGAGTTTTAGTTCAAGAAGTTGACGACTGAAAGCAAAACCATATAGACATATTCGTTTTTAAAAAAAAATTGAAATTAATCTATCTGATACTGTAAGTTCAGTTCAAGATGGCTGCCATATGAGTAAAATAATAACAATAATAACAATAATAAAATAACAGTAACAACAGACTCCTTTCTTAAGCCTCAAACATAATAATAAAAATAACGAAAAATATTTTATTAATGAATAACAAAATATGACAAATTCAAGCAAATGAATCAGTAGAACAAAAGGATGGGAATTTTAAATACAGTCAATCAAAAAAGGTAAAAGTAGTGTTGAAATTGATTTTGAACAATATAATTATAACCAAAAGCCTCAAGTAATCTCCAAATATCACTTTATAAAACTATCTATTAATAAATTTCTTATCAAATAGCTGGGTCTGATTAACTCAGTCAGTGGTTGTGAGTTTGAATCCCTGCCCTGCCACAGTCTCCATGATGAATAACTGTTATATGACTTTGCGTCTCATTGTTATTCAAGTTTGGAAGTTGTGAGTTACTTGTAGAGATGGGTGTGCTTTAGTACTGGTTAACATCCCGAGAACCCAGAAAACAGTGGTTAGGTTGGTCAACTGATAAACTGTTAGACCTCGATGGCATAAAATGGACACTAAATATTTAAATTTCAAAACTATTTATCAAAATGACTGTGTTTAAATTTTCAAATATAAGCTTTAATTCATTCTTGATGGCACTGATAGTAACTGAGATGTTCCAGTATTAACTATGATAATCACTAGTCTGGGCCAGTGGCTGGTATATCTCCCCCCTGTGAGGTAGCTTTTTTAACAGTTAATTTCACTGAGGTCAAAGTTCGGTCATGTTATAGTTATTCACAATGGCTTGCCACATGGGTGAAGAAATAATAATAATAATAATAATAATAACAACATCAACAACAAAGACCTAATCTTCCTGAGGTCCCCAAACACAAATAATGATAAACACAACAAAAAATTACTTTATTTTATCTTTAATGAGGCCCTCAACAAATGTGTACTTTAAATTTCAACAAATTCAAGCAAACGAAGCAATAAGAAACAGGCAAGAAAATATCCTCATGGACATTGATAGAGATGTTGCTTATAGCATACTTTGATTGGTAATTAATCTTCCACGAAGTCCTCACCATAATATAAAAAAAACGTCAACACATTTACACATACAACAACTAGGCAAAATATGGATATCAGCCAGATTTTAAGTTGCAAGAACTTTTTTCACAAATAAATTGCTAAACTGTTTTGATTATGGGAACAAAAATGCTAAATTTATTTAAATAGTATCTTATTTTATTTGTGATAAAATTATTTTTCAAAGAAATAAATTTTAAACATATGGCACAAATAGTTTTATATATAAGAAAAGACTAACAGTAACTGTTATGCGATTAAAGATAATTTTAATGACATTGAATTGCTGTGTGTCCCTACAAGAGATTTGAATAACCATTGAAGATGCAACTGCCCCTCAGTATATATACATGGATGTGTTCTCAGTGTCAGTTATACTTTGTGTATAAATAAACGTATGGCAGCTCTTCAAATATATTTTTGAATTGATTGAATGAATTGTTATGCTGTTGAGGGCTAAGAGATGATCAGTTAACCTAACCACTGTTTCCTGGGATACTGAAAGGTTAACCGGTACTCGAGCACACCCCATCTCAGCAAGTAGCTGACTACTTTCCCACTTGAATCGATGGTGAAAGACATATGATAACGAGACACATATCGTATATCAATCATAAAAAAGATTGTTGCCAGACTGGGATTCGAACTGACCTCTGGATAATATATATATATGTATAATTATTTTAATGACATCCAGTTTAAGCACTAGGGTAAAAATGATGTTTTCACTTTGCAGGGTCGGACAATTGGTATCGCTGAAAATGGAAACATCCAACAAAGCGAAGCTGCAGACATTGCTTTTTAATATATTCAAACTTTTTATGATAAAAAATTGTAAAGTGCTTCCACTACTTTAGAACAAATGATTGAATGGATACCCACAAGTAGCCACAAGTTCATTTTAATGTTTTTAATGTAATTTTTAATATTTTTGATATTTATTAGATACTAAATTGATATTATATTTCAAGAATGTTGTACTTTCGGTCATGTTAATTTTATTTTATTTTTGCCTTTCAAGACAGAAATCTGTGAAGTGAATGTAGTTCAGATTTAGAATTTAGTGACATTTTTGGTGTCCTTTCTCTATCTTTTTTTGAAACCTTGGACATTTTATTTTTTGGACATTTTGTTCTATTTTAAATGGTACACTACTTGTCTTACTGTTTCCTATTATTTTGGATTGAGTTTTAGTTGCTGAAAATCAAATTTTTCAAACATAATATAAAATTTTGAATAAATGTTTCCATTTCATCTGAAATTTTCTAGACTTGAAACATAGTACTAGTTGCTTCCTCACTTAATGGCTGAAAGTTGGCGCTCAGCAATTAGAGGAGAGTTCTAGGTCTGGTTGCAGGCCTGGTGTCAGTTTTATGTGACTGGGTGGGGTATTATACCATTTTGTCCGCGGCATGATACTCCAGTGTGACAGAGCTTAGAATACTGTCAAGAGGACACTGTCAGGATATGACTTAAATTCTTTTTGAAAGTGATGCTTTTACATCGTACAACTGAATTTTTATGTTAGAAATTAAAGTTTTCTGTTATTTTTTTTCAGGAATTATCTCCCTTTTAAATAAACTATTCCATTAAGAATATATTTAATTAAATTTTTGATTATATTTACTCTTATTATTAGTATTTATAAATATTATATATATATATAAAAGAAAGTAACACTAAATTTGGGCATTATTTTGATTGTATTTGAAATTACATTTGCAAACATGAACCATTGACCTAAAATTAATTTATAAAGGGAGGTAATAAAAAGTAATCATTATTTGATATAATTTTTGTTAATTTCTAAAATTATAATTTTGTCTGTAATAATGTCACTATAACGAATTTGCTAGTAATAAAAATTGTTGATTTATAAATTCACAGAAATGTGTTGGGGACACAAATGAATTAATTTAAAGGAGGTTTTGATAAATATTGGCTGTAATACTTTTGTTTATGAAATTCAGTTTTTTAAACTTAGTTTGTACTGTCAACAAAAACAATTTTAACATATTTTTGAACAGTTATACAAAAAAAACAACAAATAAATACAAAATAACAGTATTATATTTTATTAACTGTTTTCATTGTTGCAAACATAAAAAAACAGGGTAACTAATTTTCCCCCATGATGTTGGCTGTATTCAACAATTAAGATATAAATATCATTAATAAATTTCATGCATACTTTAATGAACATTTGAAACAATGTTACTTATGATAATTGTTTGAATATAAAATATAAATGTATATTTGTTAAAGCCAAAACTTATAATTTATGTTATAGTCTCTGTATGAAATAGCAGCAGTACAAAGTTTGTGGAAGCACTATGTTTTTTAGTTGTTCATCTTGATGATATGAATATTTTGGAACAGATGTTCATTAATTATAAATGATCAAAAGTTTCTAGTTAATCTGTCTAATGCAAAACATTGTTATTTAGACCATTTTAATTAAAGTTTATAAAAAAAAAAGAAGCTAAAATTTCCAAATATTCAGATATTTTGATTTTGAAAACCATAATACTGGCTTTAATTGGTAGATTGGGATAAATATATTGAAATAATTTGGTATTTAACACCAAGTTTATACCAATGACTATCTTGCAATTGACAAATTAAATATTAACAAAAATTCTTTAAAAAGCTGATGGAAAGCGATTTAATTAATTATTGACATCTGTTTTAATAAAAATATTTGTAATTTATTCTATTTATTGAATTGTATAACTGACCAAATTCAAGATGCTATTAATATCCTCCTTGAGACATTGATTATGAGTGTATTCATTGCCTATCAGACATGGCACCATTGTACAATTATTGACGTTATGGCGCCAAAACGTCAATCATTCTACAATATTGTTGTTTCTATCGGTGACTGAAATATAATCTTAATGCAGTTTTCAGTGACAATATTCACAAAATATTAACATAAAAATTATAGTCTGATATTCTGATATGATCTTTATATTTTTGAATATGATATGAGGGCCTCTTGGTAGATTAAATTGTAAAAATATGCTAAAATGTTTTCAAAATTGTTTTGTTATATAGTTTTTTAGTATTGTTTGAAATATTTAAATGTTCAAATGATTATGTATAATTTTTTGATATACAGGTTGACTTTGGATAACCATATCAAGAAATAAATGATACAATAAAGATGTTGCTTGATATTTTACAACATTATAACCTATAAAAATGCAAGGATTTTGATTGTCGAATATATTGCCAGTTAATTTAGTATTTTTTAAAAAAAATAATTAGGAACATTTTGCATAATAATTTTTACAGAAATTAGGGATATTTTTTAATCTAAGTTTTTGTACATGAAAGATTACTGTCAACTTTCCTTACTGCTAATAAGAAAAACACCTAACATCTAACATGCGTAACATGCACCTAACATGCGAGCTTGCGTTGCAAGGTGTGGATTCAGGAATTAATAAATGATTTTTACAACCTACAAAAGTTTACACGACCTATATGTACAGATAAAATATGTGACCTATATATACAGATAACCTATATGACCTAGACTTGTTTGACCTGTGACCTGTGACCTATATATATATATATATAAGACTGTATTCTAATCTACACCCAAGCATGTTCTGAATCCAAACCTCTACTAACTTAAAAACTAAAATTAAGGGAAGTTGACAGATGATTTTTCATGCACAATACATTACTTTTAAAAATAATGTCTTTTTTCATTGTAAAGGGAATCAAAAATATTTAGATATAATAATATTTTTGGTCCAAATGGGGTTTTTCTCTCTTAAATTATTAAAAAATGTTTAAAAATATGACCATTTGATATCCTGTACAATCCAAATTTTTATATCCATGTTGAATTGGTAATAAAAATCTCTCTGCATTAATCTCATTAAAACAGATCAACTTTTAGCTTCCATACTCTAAGCAAAGAATTCTGCGTAAAGTATGGGAGTTTAAAGTCAATATGATTTAAATGATATTGGTTTTGCATATTCTTGATATATTTTGAAAATAATCTAAAATAAATCTTAACATTTTGTATTTTTGATTTATTTTTTGCACATACTAGTATGTGACTTTTCTGAGCATCTGTTAATTTGAATATGAATTAATTAAATGAGAAATTAATTCATTTTGTTAAACCAAATATATTTTATGAGAAAATATTTATCTCAATTATCCCTTTACTCAATATATACACATTTTCCCACACCACTCACAGAAGGCCTTTGAAAACAGTGCAGGAAGAATTCAGATTGCTCAATCTGAACACTTCCTGCACTGTTTTCCACTCTGTCAGTTAATTCACCCAATAATTCAAAAGCCTTCAATATGAGGTGTCGTAAAGCGTCTATATTAGAGGTGTCCAAAGGCGCCTATTTTAGAAGCGTCCAAAGGCGCCTATATTAAAGGTGTCCAAAGGCGCCTATATTAGAGGCGTCCAAAGGTGTCTATATGAAAGTAAAGGGTTAAAACAATATCAAATGTAATTAACTTAAACTGCACTTAACACTAAACCATTACATGCTTATTTCGAGGTTTATTTAGTTGCAATGTTTGTAAATGTACAATTTTTATCTAATAAAAAAATGAAATCTTTAAATGTAAAATCTTTAAATACCTACCACCGGTAGAACTTGTATCTTTAATTTTTATGTTAGAAAGAGAAAGCTCTTTAATTGTATTATGTTTTGTTGTTTGTATTTTTTCCCCTCAAAATGAAATTGTTAAAAACAAAAATTTAAATATTTTAATTTAAAATTTGCTGAAACTCTGCAGTTTCGCAGGTATCAAGGTTCTAGGTTCATTCTGCATATTCATTTGTTGGTGTATTTTATTTTAAATCTGTATGTTAATTTGTTGTTTTTGTACATGTACAGTGAACCTGGAATCTCCTTCCTGTTGGCGTCAAATAACCTATGTGTTGGTACGCTGTAAAACCCTATTCATTTTTTGTATTTTTTCCCCTCAAAATGAAATTGTTAAAAACAAACATTTAAATATTTTGATATAAAATTTGCTGAAACTCTGCAGTTCCGCAGGTATCAAGGTTCTAGGTTCATTCTGCATATTCATTTGTTGGTGTATTTTATTTTAAATCTATATGTTAATTTGTTGTTTTGTACATGTAGAGTGAACCTGGAATCTTCCTTCCTGTTGGCGTCAAATAACCTATAACGTGTTGGTACACCGTAAAACTATTCATTCATTCATTGTTTCTATTTTTTCCCCTCAAAATGAAATTGTTAAAAACAAACATTTAAATCTTTTAATTTAAACTTTTATGAAACTCTGCAGGTATCAAGGTTCTAGGTTCATTCTGCATAATCATTTTTTGATGTATTTTATTTTAAATCTGTTAATTTGTTATTTTTGTACATGTAGAGTGAACCTGGAATCTTCCTTCCTGTTGGCGTCAAATAACCTATAATGTGTTGGTACGCCATAAAACCATATTCATTCATTCATTCATTCATTGTTTCTATTTTTTCCCCTCAAAATGAAATTGTTAAAAACAAACATTCAAATCTTTTAATTTAAAATTTGCTGAAACTCTGCAGTTTCGCAGGTATCAAGGTTCTAGGTTCATACTGCATATTCATTTGTTGGTGTATTTTATTTTAAATCTGTTAATTTGTTGTTTTTGTACATGTAGAGTGAACCTGGAATCTACCTTCCTGTTGGCGTCAAATAACCTATAATGTGTTGGTACGCCGTAAAAGCCTATTCATTCATTCATTCATTCATTCATCATTCATTCATTCATTCATTCATTCATTGTTTGTATTTTTTCTCCTCAAAATAAAATTGTTAAAAAGAAACATTTAAATCTTTCAATTTAAATGTAAGAGCCGACTTGAATGCTTCATAACAAATCTGTTTATAAAAAAATTTCATTTTAAAAAAAGTCAACAAAAATGCACATTTATGGCCACCATGTTTGACCTTGACCTTTATTAAACATTACTCACCTATATAGAGTTAACCTTAGCCATATGTTTTATCTGAAAGTTGTACAATTGTACAAATTGCAATGTAATTTGTATTACAAGAAATGTAAAATGTTGTCTGTTTTTTTTCCTCTTTTTTCTTATTTTATTAAGTTAATTTTAATATTTTCAAATGAACTTTTTTCAAATTATGTAGATCTAGATTATTTAATTTTTGTTCTTGTTAATTTTTTCTAAAATTCATTAAATATTCAATAAAAGATTTTCAAATCATTTGATTACTGTGTGTTTGTTTTTTTTGGAAAATTTTTTTTTTAGTAACTTATTTAGTTCGATATTTTCCACGTTTCAGTATACCAAAGAATAAAATTTGGTCAAATAATTAAGATACTTTTTTTAATTTGTCATTTTTATTCAGTTTTTGTTTTATTGAAAAATGAATTAATGGAACTTAATTAAATTGAATTTAATGTTTATTTATTTTTTTATTAAATTGTATTCAATTCTTCCACTTTATAAAGAAATGCATTTATATTATGTAGAGCTAGATTATTTGATTTTTTTTTTTATAAAATTTATTTAGTATTCAATATTCAATAAAAGTTTTTCAAATAATTTGATTACTGTTTGTTTTTTTTTTTTAAAAATATTTGGTAATTTATTTAGTTAGATATTTTCGAGGTTTAAGTATACCAAACAAAAAAATTTGGTCAAATAATCTAGATACTTTCTTCAATTTGTCATTTCTTTCCATTTTTTGTATTAATTGAAAAATGAATTAAATTGAATTAATTGAAATTCAATTAAATTATTTAATTTATTTTTTATTAAATTTTATTCAATTCTTCAACTTTATAAAAGAAATGCATTTATACGATGTAATTTGTATTGCAAGAAATGCATTTATTTATATGATGGAATATTTTGAATGTTTTATTCTGTGGTCTGTTTTTTTCTTCTTTTTTTTTTATCATTCTTCTTTTATTAAGTTAATTTTAATATTTTCAAATGAACTTTTTTTTAAATTATGTAGATCTAGATAATTTAATTTTTGTTTTTATTAATTTTAAATTTTTCTAAAATTTATTAAATATTCAATAAAAGATTTTCAAATAATTTTATTACTGTGTTTGTTATTTTTTTTTGTTGTAATTTATTTAGTTTGATATTTTCAACTTTGGTCAAATTTGTCATTTTTATTCAGTTTTTGTATTAATTGAGTTGAATTAACTGAAATTCATTATTTTGTATTTAATTTTTATTATTAAATTTTATTCAATTCTTCCACTTTATAAAGAAATGCATTCTGTAGAGTTATTGTTTTATATTTGTATTTATTATATGACGGAATATTTTGAATGATTTATTCTGTGGTCTTGTTTTTTTTTATTTGTCATTTTTATTCAGTTTTTGTATTAATTGAAACAATGGAACTTAATTAAATTGAATTAATTTTTATATAATTTATGATGAAATTTTTTTAATTATTCATTTTATTTATTAATTATGCTTTTGCATTATACGATTTCTAATTATTATGTATTTTTATGGATCATAATTTGAAATAAAATTAATCAAATGTTTGTTTGTTTGTTTTTTGTTGTGTCATGTTTGGGTTGTGTTTTTTTAATGTTGATTTTTATTCCAAAAATATTTTTTTTATATATTAAAATTTACAAATCATATTTTGAATTTTGAATTTCAATATTTAAATATTTAATAACAATCAAAAACAGTTTTTTTATATATTATATAATTACTTTTTCTTAAAATAATTTTTAGTAAAAAGATGTGAACACATCCGAGTGAACTTTACTCACCCAAAAAAGATGTGAACACATTTGAGTGAACTTAACTCACAAAAAAAGGTGTGAACACATCCGAGTGAACTTTACTCACCCCAAAAAAAGGTGTGAACACATTTGAGTGAACTTTACTCACCAAAAAAAAAGGTGTGAACACATCTGAGTGAACTTTACTCACCCCCAAAAAAGGTGTGAACACATTTGAGTGAACTTTACTCACCAAAAAAAAGGTGTGAACACATCCGAGTGAACTTTACTCAACCAAAAAAGGTGTGAACACATTTGAGTGAACTTAACTCACAAAAAAAGGTGTGAACACATCCGAGTGAACTTTACTCACCCAAAAAGAAGGTGTGAACACATCCGAGTGAACTTTACTCACACATCCGAGTGAACTTTACTCACCAAAAAAAAGGTGTGAACACATCCGAGTGAACTTTACTCACCTCAAAAAAAGGTGTGAACACATTTGAGTGAATGAAATTTACTCACCAAAAAAAGGTGAACACAATTGAGTGAACTTTACTCACCGAAATAAAGGTGTGAACACATTTTAGTGAACTTTACTCACCCCAAAAAAAGGTGTGAACACATCCGAGTGAACTTTACTCACCAAAAAAAGGTGTGAACACATTTGAGTGAACTTTACTCACCAAAAAAAGGTGTGAACACATTTGAGTGAACTTTACTTACCAAAAAAAAAAGGTGTGAACACATCCGAGTGAACTTTACTCACCAAAAAAAGGTGTTAACACATTTGAGTGAACTTTACTCACAAAAAAAAAAAGGTGTGAACACATCCGAGTGAACTTTACTCACCCAAAAAAAAGGTGTGAACACGTCCGAGTGAACTTTACTCACCAAAAAAAAAGGTGTGAACACATCCGAGTGAACTTTACTCACCAACAAAAGGTGTGAACACATCCGAGTGAACTTTACTCACCCAAAAAAGATGTGAACACATTTGAGTGAACTTAACTCACAAAAAAAGGTGTGAACACATCCGAGTGAACTTTACTCACCCCCAAAAAAGGTGTGAACACATTTGAGTGAACTTTACTCACCAAAAAAAAGGTGTGAACACATTTGAGTGAACTTAACTCACAAAAAAAGGTGTGAACACATCCGAGTGAACTTTACTCACCCAAAAAGAAGGTGTGAACACATCCGAGTGAACTTTACTCACACATCCGAGTGAACTTTACTCACCAAAAAAAAGTTGTGAACACAATTACTCACCGAAATAAAGGTGTGAACACATTTTAGTGAACTTTACTCACCCCAAAAAAAGGTGTGAACACATCCGAGTGAACTTTACTCACCTAAAAAAAGAAGGTGTGAACACATCCGAGTGAACTTTACTCACCGAAATAAAGGTGTGAACACATTTTAGTGAACTTTACTCACCCCAAAAAAAGGTGTGAACACATCCGAGTGAACTTTACTCACACATCCGAGTGAACTTTACTCACCAAAAAAAAGGTGTGAACACATCCGAGTGAACTTTACTCACCTCAAAAAAAGGTGTGAACACATTTGAGTGAATGAACTTTACTCACCAAAAAAAGGTGTGAACACAATTGAGTGAACTTTACTCACCGAAATAAAGGTGTGAACACATTTTAGTGAACTTTACTCACCCCAAAAAAAGGTGTGAACACATCCGAGTGAACTTTACTCACCAAAAAAAGGTGTGAACACATTTGAGTGAACTTTACTCACCAAAAAAAGGTGTGAACACATTTGAGTGAACTTTACTCACCAAAAAAAAAAGGTGTGAACACATCCGAGTGAACTTTACTCACCAAAAAAAGGTGTGAACACATTTGAGTGAACTTAACTCACAAAAAAAAGGTGTGAACACATCCGAGTGAACTTTACTTACCCAAAAAAAAGGTGTGAACACATCCGAGTGAACTTTACTCACCCAAAAAAGGTGTGAACACATTTGAGTGAACTTTACTCACCAAAAAAAAAAAGGTGTGAACACATTTAAGTGAACTTTACTCACCAAAAAAAAGGTGTGAACACATCCGAGTGAACTTTACTCACCCAAAAAAGGTGTGAACACATTTGAGTGAACTTAACTCACAAAAAAAGGTGTCAACACATTTGAGTGAACTTTACTCACCTAAAAAAGGTGTGAACACATTTGAATGAACTTTACTCACCAAAAAAAAAAGTGTGAACACATCCGAGTGAACTTTACTCACCCAAAAAAAAGGTGTGAACACATCTGAGTGAACTTTACTCACCAAAAAAAAGGTGTGAACACATCCGAGTGAACTTTACTCACCCAAAAAAGGTGTGAACGCATTTGAGGGAACTTTACTCACCAAAAAAAAGTTGTGAACACATTTGAGTGAACTTAACTCACCAAAAAAGGTGTGAACACATTTGAGTGAACTTTACTCACAAAAAAAGGTGTGAACACATTTGTGTGAACTTTACTCACCAAAAAAAGGTGTGAACACATTTGAGTGAACTTTACTCACCCATAAAAAGGTGTGAACACATCCGAGTGAACTTTACTCACCAAAAAAAAGGTGTGAACACATCCGAGGAGGTAGGTAAACTATAAACATTGTTGTATGAAAATAGACACTTGAAATCATGAGACAGAAAACTACTTTAATATTCCCTTTATCAAAGTGAACATACCTTTAAACATTACATTTATTATCAATTCAATGTCTTCAAAGTTAATATATTTAGGATAACCAGGCCACGAAAAACACAAGAACGCACGTACGATTTTCTTTTCGGGTGGGGGTGGGGGTGGTATCTGCCCTTCGTTTTCAGCCAAGCTACGCTCCATCCTCCTAGCACCTCACCTATTACAAATTCTAACTGGAATAAAAAAAAATAATGACCGGGCACAACCGACGCACACGCCTTCCACAGATACGCCTTTGCATGTACCGTCTCAAGTTGTAACCCGAAATGTATAATATTATCAAGGACAGTGGATAATAGTGGTAACGTTTCAGTAGGACTGGATATACCAGTACAGTCGGCAGAAGAAGGTAGGAGCTGTTTTAATGTTGTTTTACTAACGTTGCTTGTTCCGTATTCTGCTTTGTTGACATTGCTGTACTCGTATCAGACTTATCATAACTTAAAAGTTGTTTACGCACAAAATCAACACTCAACTAAAAACATCACACCTCAAACTGTATATATGCGTGTGATATAAAGATATTCGGTGGCATTATATAAAATAGTTTGTTATTTTGTAGTTAACTAACATACCCTTATTAACTATACTGTATAAACTGTTTATATTATATAAATTAATAAAAAGGTAAAGAAATTGTGAATGTCCTAGTTACTGCCGGAGAAACACGCATAAATAAAGTACGAAAGTTTACACAAGTACACAAAGTTCATTTTTGTTATTTTCGAAAGCCGCGTACGCTGGTATAAGATTACTTGTTTTAAATGCGGTGTTATTATCAGGATTTTTCAGGATGTCAGTTTATGTTTATACTAATTTCTTTCATTTCGAGCGCGGAGAAAGGTCAGAGCTCATGTATGGAACCTGTACTGATTGTTCTACATGTAGTACCATATTTTTCAAGTTTTTGGTATGACCCAGATGGGGATTGAACCCATGTGACCTTCCACATGCGAGGTGAACGCTCTACCGCTAGACCACCGCTATGGTATGACATAGTATATATATATGTGTGTGTGTGTGTGTGTGTGTGTGTGTGTGTGTGTGTGTGTGTGTGATGTATATGTTGTGTTCATGTTTATGGTGTGCTGATGTAGGGAATGCATGTCGTATGCATGATCATATCTGTATTGTGTTGCGTGCATGTTTTAATCAATGAAGGTTATGTAAAAAAAACCTCTATACATAGAAGACGTAATAGAAGGTATCATATTTAGCATCGAACCCATCTCGGATGGTCGTGTGTTCGATCCTCCGCCACAGCTATGTGTAGCATCCATGAGCAAGACCATTTTTCAGCTTATGCTTCGTACTTCGAGCGGGATTTGTCTAAGTTGTCAAAGCTAATTTCATAATCATAAAAATAAAACAAATAAGTTTAAAACTCATTTTTTTTGTTTAAAAATCAGACGTTACCTATCATACACGTACTTGTATACAGGAGGCACATGTATGCTACATACCGACGTTAACCTCGTTTCTTTTTTAAAATTATTTTTATAACCACCCAACCCATACATTTATATAAAAACAACGATTATAACCTCAGTTTTATAAATTTTGGTTGGATTCTACGCTCCGCCCAATTCAGCGCTATATTCGACGTGTACATGATTGACTGATTGATTGATTGATTGATTGATTTATTTTTTTATTTATTGGTGGAAAGCGTATTTTTATGTTACCGCCACCGAGGGCTAATAGACGATCAACAAACATAACCACGCATTCCTGGGATCCTGGATGGTTAACCAGTACGCTACCCCACCTATCTTCACAAGTGCATGATTATGTAAGTGATACTATGGAGAGTAGAAGCTGTCTTCTGTCATTCATTCTTCGTATATGATGTACATGTTCCTTTATATCATTTACTTTATTCATTATACATGTTGTATGTAGACTTATGTTTTTATGCTGTGCGTTCTTTATTATACAATGTAAATTTAAGATATTATGTAGAATTGTCATTATATCCCGTAGATTTGTCATTATATTAAGATTTTTTCATTATATTATGTAAATTAACTATTATATTATGTGTTCTTTATTATAATATGTACATTTTTCATTATTATGATGTATACAATGTTTGTATTACATTTATTTACCATTATAATTATCATGAAGACGTGTCATTATATGATGGACTGTTTCATTATATTATGTAGTTTTATCTTTATATCTTGTTTGTCATTATGTTATGTGCTTTTATTATTATATTATGTAGATGTAACATTATATGATGTACATTAACCATTATATTATGTAGTCATTATAATAATCATGATAAAGATGTGTCATTATATGATATACTTTCTTACTTGTGTTATGTAGTCAAAACAGTGCCGTGTGCTGAGTCCGCCAGTGCCTTCAACAATCCTTCTCGCAACCTCACTCTGCCCTATCGTAGTCACACCAAGGTTTTCCGTGTCGTCAGGCTTTTCAAGTACTTAAAGAGTATCTGCCGTGGACTTTGTCTGCATGCATTTAATCCTGAAGTTTGTTATAGGTTGAAAATATCCGCATCTTCTTCCACTTTTAAAATTAGCCCGCCCGTTAAACTGGTCCACACAATGATACGTCGCGTAATATAGTATCTACATCATATACTAATATACAAATTGTGTACAGGATATAATGTTAAGGTTAAAATAGACTATATCAACAAATGAACAAAGTACATAAATAATCTAATGCATAATCTACATAACAATGGTTAATGTACATCATATAATAATAAAAGCACTTCACAGCAAATCTACATCATGTGATGACAAGTTTACATAATATAATGACAAGTCTAAATATTATAATGGTTAATGCACATCAAATAATGACAAATCTACATCATATAATAGTTAATATACATCATATAATGACAAATCTACATAATATAATGGTTAATGTACACCATTTAATGACAAATCTACATCATATAATGGTTAATGTACATCATATAATGACAAGTCTGCATAACATAATGGTAAATGTACATTTTTTAATGTAACATTTATAATATATAAAAATAAAAACACTTCATATTATGACAAATTTACGTCATATAATGGTCAATGTACATCATATAATGACAACTATACAAAATATAATGACTAATGTACATAATATAATGACAAGTCTACATAATATAATGGTAAATGTACACCATATAATGACAAGTATACATAATATTATGGTTAATGTACATAATATTATGGCAAATCTAAATAATATAAATATTTATGTATATAATATAATGACAAGTCTACATAATATAATGGTTAATGTACATAATAAAATGACAAATCTACATAATATACTGGTTAATGTACATAATATAATGACAAGTCTACATAATATACTGGTTAATGTACATAATATAATGACAAGTCTACGTAATATAATGACAAATCTACATAATAAAATGGTAAATATAAATCATATAATGACAAGTCTCCATAATACAATGACAAGTTTCCATAAAATAATGACAAATCTACATTATGAAATGATTAATGTACATAATTTAATGACAAGTCTACATAATATAATAATAAATGCACTTCATATTATGACAACTATACATCATATGATGACAAGTCTACATAACATAATGGTTAATGTATATCATACAATGACAAATCTACATAAAATAATGGTTAATGTATATCATATAATGACAAGTCTACATAATATAATAATAAATGCACTTCATATAATGACAACTATACAAGATATGATGACAAGTCTACATAACATAATGGTTAAAGTACATCATTCAATGACAAATCTAAATAAGAGAATGCTTATTGTACATAATATAATGACAAATCTACATAAGACAATGGTTAATGTATATCATATAATGACAAGTCGACATAATATAATGACAAATCTACATAATATAATGGTTAATGTACATAATATAATGACAAGTCTACGTAATATAATGACAAATTTACATAATAAAATGGTAAATATAAATCATATAATGACAAGTCTACATAATATAATGACAAGTCTGCATAAAATAATGACAAATCTACATTATGAAATGATTAATGTTCATAATTTAATGACAAGTCTACATAATATAATAATAAATGCACTTCATATTACGACAACTATACATCATATGATGACAAGTCTACATAACATAATGGTTAATGTATATCATACAATGACAAATCTACATAAAATAATGGTTAATGTATATCATATAATGACAAGTCTACATAATATAATAATAAATGCACTTCATATAATGACAACTATACAAGATATGATGACAAGTCTACATAACATAATGGTTAAAGTACATCATTCAATGACAAATCTACATAAGAGAATGCTTATTGTACATAATATAATGACAAATCTACATAAGACAATGGTTAATGTATATCATATAATGACAAGTCGACATAATATAATGACAAATCTACATAATGTAATGGTTAATGTACATAATATAATGACAAGTCTACACAATATAATGACAAGTCTACATAATATTATGTCAAATCTACATAATATAATGGTAAGTGTACATAATATAATGACAAGTCTACATAATATAATGACAAGTCTACATAATATAATGACAAATCTACATAATATAACGGTTAATGAACATTATATAATGACAAGTCTACGTAATATAATAATGAATGCACTTCATATAAAAACAACTATACGAGATATGATGACAAGTCTACATAACATTATGGTAAAAGTACATCATTCAATGACAAATCTACATAAGAGAATGCTTATTGTACATAATAAAATGACAAGTCTACATAATATAATGACAAATCTACATAATACAATGGTTAATGTATATCATATAATGACAAATCTACATAATATAATGACAAATCTACATAATATAATGGTTAATGTACATAATATAATGACAAGTATACGTAATATAACTGTTAATTTACATAATATGATGACAAGTCTACATAATATAATAATAAATGCACTTCATATAATGACAACTATACAAGATATGATGACAAGTCTACATAACATAATGGTTAAAGTACATCATTCAATGACAAATCTACATAAGAGAATGCTTATTGTACATAATATAATGACAAGTCTTCATAATATAATGACAAATCTACATAATACAATGGTTAATGTATATCACATAATGACAAATCTGCATAATATAATGACAAATCTACATAATATAATGGTTAATGTACATAATATAATGACAAATCTACATAATATAACGGTTAATCAACATAATATAATGACAAGTCTACATAGTATAATTGTTAATGTACATAATATAATGACAAGTCCACATAATATAATAATAAATGCACTTCATATAATGACAACTATACAACATATGATGACAAGTCTACATAACATAATGTTAATGTACATCATTCAATGACAAATCTACATAAGAGAATGCTTAATGTACATAATATAATGACAAGTCTTCATAATATAATGACGAATCTACGTAATACAATGGTTAATGTATATCATATAATGACAAGTCTACATAATATAATGACAAGTCTACGTAATATAACGGTTAATGTACATAATATTATAACAAGTCTACATAATATAATAATAAATGCACTTCATATAATGACAACTATACATCATATCATGACAAGTCTACATAACATAATGGTTAATGAACATCATACAATGACAAATCTACATAAAATAATGGTTAATGTATATCATATAATGACAAGTCTGCACAATATAATGACAAGTCTACATAATATAATGACAAATCTACATAATATAATGGTTAATGTACATAATATAATGACAAGTCTACATAATATAGTGACAAGTCTACATAATATAATAATAAATGCACTTCATATAATGACAACTATACAAAATATGATGACAAGTATACATAACATAATGGTTAATGTACATCATTCAATGACGAATCTACATAAGAGAATGCTTAATGTACATAATATAATGACGCATCTTCATAATATATTGAAAAAACTACATAATACAATGGTTAATGTATATCATATAATGACAAGTCTACATAATATAATAACAAATCTACATAATATAATGGTTAACATACATAATATAATGACAAGTCGTCATAATATAATGGTAAGTCTACATAATATAATGACAAATCTACATAGCATAATCGTTAATATACATAATATAATGACAAGTCTACATAATATAATGGTTAATGTACATAATGAAATGACAAGTCTTTATAATATAATGACAAGTCTACATAATATAATGACAAGTCAACATAATATAATGACACGTCTAATGACAAGTCTGCATAATATAATGACAAGTCTACATAATATTATGGTTAATGTACATAATATAATGATAAATGTACATAATGTTATGGTTAATGTACTTAATATAATGGTTAATTTACATTATATAATGACAAGTACATAATATAATGGTTAATTTACATAATAAATTGACAAATCTACATAATATAATGATAAATGTACATAATATAATAAAATGTACATAATGAAATGGTTAATATACATTATGAAATCTCAAGTCTACATGATATAATGGCAAGTCTACATAATATTATAGGTAATTTACATAATATAATGACAAATCTACATAATATAATGACAAGTCTACATAAGATAATGACAAGTCTACATATATAATTGTTTATGTACATGATTTAATGACAAGTCGACATAATGTAATGACAAGTCAACATAATGGAATGATAAATCTACATAATGTAATGACATGTCTACATAATATATGGTTAATGTACGTTGTATAATGACAAGTCTACATAATACACTGGTAAATGTACATCATACAATGACAAATCTATATAATATAATAATTAATGCACTTCATACACTGACAACTTTACATCATATAATGGTCAATGTACATCATATAATGACAACTATACAAAATATAATGGCTAATGTACATAGTATAATGACAAGTTTACATAATATAATGACAAGTCTACATACTATTATGGTTAATGTGCATGATGTAATGACAAGTCTACATAATATAGTGGTTAATGTACATAACATAATGACAAGTCTACATAATATAGTGGTTAATGTACATATTATAATGACAAGTCTACTTAATATAATGGTTAATGTACATGCTATAATAACAAATTGACATAATAAAATGATTTATGTACATAATATAATGACAAGTCTACATGATACACTGGTAAATGTACATCATACAATGACAAATCTATATAATATAATAATTAATGCACTTCATACACTGACAACTTTACATCATATGATGACAAGTCTACATAATAAAATGGTTAATGTACATAATGATATGGTAAATATATATATCAGATAATGACATGTCTATATAATATAATGACAAATCTTCATAATATAATGACAAGTCTACATAATATAATGACAAGTCAACATAGTATATTGACAATGTAACGACAATTCTACAAAATATAATGACAAGTCTACATAATATAATGGTGAATGTACAAAATATTATGACAAATCTACATAATATAATGGTAAATGTACATAATATAATGACAAGTCTACATAATATAATGGTTTATGTACATAATGTAATGACAAATCTACATAATATAATGACAAGTCTACATAATATGATGACAAGTCTACATGTATAATTGTTAATGTTCATATATAATGACAAGTCTACATAATATAATGACAAATTTTCATATATATTTGTTAATCTGCATCATATAATGACAAGTCTACATCATGTAATGACAAGTTTACATAATGGAATGACAAATCTACATAATATAATGACAAGTCTACATAATGTTATGGTAATGTACATCATATAATGAGAAGTCTTTATAATATAATGACAAGCCTACATAATATAATGACAAGTCTACATAGTATAATGACAAGTTTACATAATATAGTGGTCAATGTACATAATATAATGTCAAGTCTACATAATACAATGGTTAATGTACATCATACAATGACAAATCTATATAATACAATAATTAATGCACTTCATACAATGACAATTTTACATCATATGATGACAAGTCTACATAATTTAATGGTTAATGTACATAATATAATGACAATCTACATAATATAATGGTTAATATATATATCATATAATGACATGTCTACATAATATTATGACAAGTCTACATAATGTAATGACAAATCTACAAAATATAATAGTTAATGTACATAATATAATGACAAGTTTACATAATATAATGACAAGTCTACATAATATTATGGTTAATGTGCATGATGTAATGACAACTCTACATAATATAGTGGTTAATGTACATAATATAATGTCAAGTCTACATAATATAATGGTTAATGTACCTAATATAATGATAAGTCTACATAATATAATAACAAGTCTACATAATAAAATAGTTAATCTGCATCATATAATGACACGTCGACATAATATAATAGTTAATGTACCTAATATAATGATAAGTCTACATAATATAATAACAAGTCTACATAATAAAATAGTTAATCTGCATCATATAATGACATGTCGACATAATATAATAGTTAATGTACATAATATAATGACAGGTCTACATAATATAAAGGTTAATGTATATCATACAATGACAAATCTACATAATATAATAATAAATGTGCTTCATATAATGACAAATATACATTATATGATGACAACTATTCATAACATAATGTTTTTTTGTACATCATACAAAAACAAATCTACATAATAAAATGGCTAATGTACATAAAAATGACAAGTCTACATAACATAATGACAAATCTACATAATATAATGATGTATATACATAATATAATGACAAGTCTACATAATTTTATGACAAGCCTACATCATATAAAGGTAAATGTACATAATGTAATGACAAGTCTACATGTTATCATGAGAAGTCTACATCATATAATGAGAAGTCTACATAATATAATTAAAAGTTTAAATAATATAAGTGTTAATGTACGTAATATAATGAAAAATCTACATTATATTATGGTTAATGTACATAATATTATCACAAGTGTACATAATATAATGGTTAATGTACATGATATAATTACAAGTATACATAATATTATCGTTAATGTACAAAATATAATGACAAATATACATAATATAATGACAAGTCTACAAAATATAACAACAAGTCTACATAATATAATTGTTAATGTACAAATCTGCATAATATAATGACAAGTCTTCATAATATAATGGTTAATGTACATGATATCATGACAAGTCTTCATAATATAAAGACAAGTCTACATAATAAAATGGTTAATCTACATAACATAATGACAAGTCTTAATAATGTAATGGTAAATGTACATAATATAACGACAAATGTACATAATGTTATGGTTTATGCACATAATATAACGGTTAATGTACATAATATAATGACAAGTCTACATAATATAATGCTTAATGTTCATAATAAAATGACAAGTCTTCATAATATAATGACAAGTCTACATGACATAATGACAAGACTACGTAATATTATGACATGTTTACATAATATTGTGGTTAATGTACATAATACAATGACAAGTGTACGTAATGTAATGGTCAATGTACATACTGTTATGAGAATTCCCTATAATATAATGACAAGTCTACATAATAAAGAAACAAATCAACATAATATAATGACATGTCTTATGAAAATGTACATGATATAAAGACAAATCTATATAATATAATGACAAGTCTACATAATATTACGGTTAATGTACATAACATAATGACAAGTCTTCATATTATAATGACAAGTCTACATAATATAATGACAAATCTATATAATATTATGGTTAATTTACATAATATAATGACAAGTTTACATAATATAATGACTAGTCTTTATAATATAATGACAAATCTACACAATATAACATTATGATTAGTGTACATAATATAATGAGAAGTCTACAACATATAATGTCAACTGTACATAATATATTGACAAGTCTACATACTATAATGCCATGTCTACATAACATTGTGGTTAATGTACATAATATAATGACAAGTCTAAAAAATATAATAACAAGTCTACATAATATAATGACATGTTTACATAATATATTGGTTAATTTACATAATATAATGAGAAGTCTACATAATATTATGGTTACAGTATATGTTATAATGACAAATCTGCATAATATAATGACAAGTCTACATAATATAATGGTTAATGTACATGATATCATGACAAGTCTACATAATATAATGGTTTATGTACATAATGTAATGACAAATCTACATAATATAATGACAAGTCTACATAATATGATGACAAGTCTACATGTATAATTCTTAATGTTCATATATAATGACAAGTCTACATAATATAATGACAAGTTTTCATATATATTTGTTAATTTACATGATATAATGACAAGTCTACATCATGTAATGACAAGTTTACATAATAGAATGACAAATCTACATAATATAATGACAAATCTACATAATGTTATGGTAATGTACATAATATAATGAGAAGTCTTTATAATATAATGACAAGTCTACATAATATAATAACAAGTCTACATAGTATAATGACAAGTCTACATAATATAGTGGTCAATGTACATATTATAATGTCAAGTCTACATAATACAATGGTTAATGTACATCATACAATGACAAATCTATATAATATAATAATTAATGCACTTCATACAATGACAATTTTACATAATATGATGACAAGTTTACATAATTTAATGGTTAATGTACATAATATAATGACAAATCTACATAATATAACGGTTAATATATATATCATATAATGACATGTCTACATAATATTATGACAAGTCTACATAATGTAATGACAAATCTACAAAATATAATGGTTAATGTACATAATATAATGACAAGTTTACATAATATAATGACAAGTCTACATAATATTATGGTTAATGTGCATGATGTAATGACAACTCTACATAATATAGTGGTTAATGTACATAATATAATGACAGGTCTACATAATATAATGGTTAATGTACCTAATATAATGATAAGTCTACATAATATATTAACAAGTCTACATAATAAGATAGTTAATCTGCATCATATAATGACACGTCGACATAATATAATAGTTAATGTACATAATATAATGACAGGTCTACATAATATAAAGGTTAATGTATATCATACAATGACAAATCTACATAATATAATAATAAATGTGCTTCATATAATGACAAATATACATTATATGATGACAACTATTCATAACATAATGTTTTTTTGTACATCATACAAAAACAAATCTACATAATAAAATGGCTAATGTACATAAAAATGACAAGTCTACATAACATAATGATAAATCTACATAATATAATGACAAGTCTACATAATGTTATGGTAATGTACATAATATAATGAGAAGTCTTTATAATATAATGACAAGTCTACATAGTATAATGACAAGTCTACATAATATAGTGGTCAATGTACATATTATAATGTCAAGTCTACATAATACAATGGTTAATGTACATCATACAATGACAAATCTATATAATATAATAATAAATGCACTTTATACAATGACAATTTTACATCATATGATGACAAGTCTACATAATTTAATGGTTAATGTACATAATATAATGACAAATCTACATAATATAATGGTTAATATATATATCATATAATGACATGTCTACATAATATTATGACAAGTCTACATAATGTAATGACAAATCTAAAAAATATAATGGTTAATGTACATAATATAATGACAAGTTTACATAATATAATGACAAGTCTACATAATATTATGGTTAATGTGCATGATGTAATGACAACTCTACATAATATAGTGGTTAATGTACATAATATAATGACAAGTCTACATAATATAATGGTTAATGTACCTAATATAATGATAAGTCTACATAATATAATAACAAGTCTACATAATAAAATAGTTAATCTGCATCATATAATGACACGTCGACATAATATATTAGTTAATGTATATAATATAATGACAAATATACATAATATAATGACAAGTCTACAAAATATAACAACAAGTCTACATAATATAATTGTTAATGTACAAATCTGCATAATATAATGACAAGTCTTCATAATATAATGGTTAATGTACATGATATAATGACAAGTCTTCATAATATAAAGACAAGTCTACATAATAAAATGGTTAATCTACATAACATAATGACAAGTCTTAATAATATAATGGTAAATGTACATAATATAACGACAAATGTACATAATGTTATGGTTAATGCACATAATATAACGGTTAATGTACATAATATAATGACAAGTCTACATAATATAATGGTTAATGTACATAATAAAATGACAAGTCTTCATAATATAATGACAAGTCTACATGACATAATGACAAGGCTACGTAATATTATGACATGTTTACATAATATTGTGGTTAATGTACATAATACAATGACAAGTGTACGTAATGTAATGGTCAATGTACATACTGTTATGAGAATTCCCTATAATATAATGACAAGTCTACATAATAAAGAAACAAATCAACATAATATAATGACATGTCTTATGAAAATGTACATGATATAAAGACAAATCTATATAATATAATGACAAGTCTACATAATATTACGGTTAATGTACATAACATAATGACAAGTCTTCATATTATAATGACAAGTCTACATAATATAATGACAAATCTATATAATATTATGGTTAATGTACATAATATAATGACAAGTTTACATAATATAATGACTAGTCTTTATAATATAATGACTAGTCTTTATAATATAATGACAAATCTACACAATATAACATTATGATTAGTGTACATAATATAATGAGAAGTCTACAAAATATAATGTCAACTGTACATAATATATTGACAAGTCTACATACTTTAATGCCATGTCTACATTACATTGTGGTTAATGTACATAATATAATGACAAGTCTAAAAAAAAAAATAACAAGTCTACATAATATAATGACATGTTTACATAATATATTGGTTAATTTACATAATATAATGATAAGTCTACATAATATTATGGTTACAGTATATGTTATAATGACAAATCTGCATAATATAATGACAAGTCTACATAATATAATGGTTAATGTACATGATATCATGACAAGTCTACATAATATAATGGTTAATATACATGATATCATGACAAGTATATGTAATATAAAGACAAGTCCGCATAATATAAAGGTTAATATACGTAATATAATGACAAGTCTAAATGATATTATGGTAAATGTACATAATATAATGACAAATGTACATAATGTAATGGTTAATACACATTATTTAATGGTAAATGTATATAATATAATGACAAGTATACATAATATAATGGTTTATTGACATAATAATACGAAAAGTCTTCATAATATAATGACAAGTCTACATAATATAATGACAATTGTACATAATATAATAACAAGCCCACATCATGTAATGACAAGTCTACATAATATAATGTCAAGTCTACATAATATAATACCAATCCCACATCATGTAATGACAAGTCTACAGAATATAATAACAAAAGCACTATATGTAATGACAAGACTACATAATGTAATAATAAAAGCACTATATGTAATTACAAGTTTACATAATATAATGACAAGTATAATATAATGACACGTCTAATGAAAAGTCTACATAATATAATGACAAGTCTACATAATATAATGGTTAATTTACATAATATAATGACAAATCTACATTATATAATGGTTAATGTACATGATATAAAGACAAATCTATATAATATAATGACACATCTACATGATAGAATGATAAATCTACATATATAATTGTTTAGTTACATAATATAATGACAAGTATTCATTATATAATGACAAGTCTACATAATATAATGGTTAATGTACATGATATAAAGACAAGTCTATACAATATAATGACAAGTCTACATGATAGAATGATAAATCTACATATATAATTGTTTAGTTACATGATATAATGACAAGTATTCATTATATAATGACAAGTCTACATAATATAATTGTTAATTTACATAATATAATGATAAATCTACATATATAATTGTTAATGTACATAATATAATGACAAATCAACATAATATAATGATAAGTTTACATATTTAATTGTTTAGTTACATGATATAATGACAAATATTCATAATATAATGACAAGTGTACATAATATAATACCAAGCCCACATCATGTAATGACAAGTCTACATAATATAATGACAAGTCTACATAATATAATACCAGGCCCACATCATGTAATGACAAGTCTACAGAATATAATAACAAAAGCACTATATGTAATGACAAGTCTACATGATGTAATAATAAAAGCACAATATGTAATTACAAGTTTACATAATATAATGACAAGTCAACATAATATAATGACATGTCTAATGAAAAGTCTACATAATATAATTGTTAATTTACATAATATAATGATAAATCTACATAAATAATTGTTAATGTACATAATATAATGACAAATCTACATAATATAATGATAAGTTTACATATTTAATTGTTTAGTTACATGATATAATGACAAGTATCCATAATATAATGACAAGTGTACATAATATTATGGTTAATGTAAATAATATAATAACAAGTCTTCATAATATATTGACAAGTCTTCATAATATTATGGTAAATGTACAAAACAAAATGACAAGTCTTCATATAATAATGTCAATTCTATATAATATAATGACAAATCTACATAATATTATGGTTAATGTACATAATATAATGACAAGTTAACGTAATATAATGACTAGTCTTCATAATATAATGACAAATTTACACAATATAATGACAACTCTACATAACATTATGATTAGTGTACATAATATAATGAGAAGTCTACAAAAAATAATGACAACTGTACATAATATAATGACAAGTCTACATAACATTATGGTTAATGTACAAAATATATTGACAAGTCTACATACTATAATGCCAAGTCTACATAATATTGTGACAGGCTACGTAATATTATGACAAATTTACACAATATTATGGTTAATGTACATAATAAATTGACAAATGCAAATAATGTTAAGGTTAATGCACAAAATGTTATGACAAGTCTCCATAATATAATGACATGTCTTATGAAAATGTATAATGACAAGTCTTATGACAAGTCTACACAATATAATGACAATTGTACATAATATTATGGTTGATGTACATACTATATTGACAAATCTCCATAATATAATAGTTAATGTACATTATATAATGAAAAGTCTACATAATATAATGACAAGTCTACATAATATAATGGTTAGTATACATAATATAATGACAAATCTACATAATATAATGACAAGTCTACATAATATAATGGTTAATATACATAATATAGTGACAAATCTACATTATATTATGGTTAATGTACATGATATAAAGACAAATCTATATAATATAATGACAAGTCTACATGATAGAATGATAAGTCTACATAAATAATTGTTAATGTACATAATATAATGACAAATCTACATAATATAATGATAAGTCTACATATATAATTTGTTCATTTACATGATATAATGAAAAGTCTTCATAATATAATGACAATGTTGTTGTTGTATGGTGTTTAGCATCGCTTTCAACAATTTTTCAGTCATATCGTGACGGTGTCTACTTGAGACAGTATTCTGAGGTCTGTCACACTGGAGTATCATGCCGCAGACACATGGTATGATACCCCACCCAGTCACATTATACTGACACCGGGCTGACCAGACCTAGAACTCTCCTCTAAATGCTGAGCGTCAAGCGAGGAAGCTTCTAGTACCATTTTTAAAAGTCTTTGGTATGACCTGGCCGGGGATCGAACTCACGACCTTCCGCATGCGAATATAATGACAAGTCTTCATATTATAATGACAAGTCTATATAATATAATGACAAGTCTTCATAATAATATGGTAAATGTACATAATAAAATGACAAGTTTACATAATATAATGAGTAATTTTCATAATATAATGACAAATCTACCCAATATAATGACAAGTTTACGTAACATTATAGTTTGTGTACATAATGTTATCAGAAGTCTACATAATATAATGACAACTGTACATAATATAATGACAAGTCTACAAAATATTATGGTTAATGTACATAATATAATGACAAGTATACATAATATAATGACAAGTGTACATAATATTATGGTTAATGTATATAATATAAAGACAAGGTTACATAATATAATGACAAGTCTACATAAAGTTTTGGTTAATGTATATAATAGTGACAAGTCTACATAATATAATGACTTGTCTTCATATTATAATTACAAATCTACACAATATAATGACACGTCTACATAATAGTATGATTAGTGTACATAATATAATGACAAGTCTACATAATAAAATGACAACTCTTCATAATATAATGACAAGTCTTCATAATATAATGACAACTCTACATAATATAATGACAAATCTACATAATATAATGACAAGTCTACATAATATAATGACAACTCTACATAATATAATGACAACTCTACATAATAATATGGTAAATGTACATAATAAAATGACAAGTCTACATAATATAACGACAAGGCTTCATAATATAATGGCAAATCTACACAAGATAAAGACAAGTCTTCATAATATTATGGTAAGTGTAAATAATATAATGACAAGTCTTCATAATATAGTGACAAATCTACACAATATAACATTATGATTAGTGTACATAATATAATGAGAAGTCTACAAAATATAATGACAACTGTACATAATATATTGACAAGTCTACATACTATAATGCCATTTCTACATCACATTGTGGTTAATGTACATAATATAATGACAAGTCTACAAAATATAATAACAAGTCTACATAATATAATGGCATGTTTACATAATATAATGGCTAATTTACATAATATAATGAGAATTCTACATAATATTATGATTACTGTATATGATATCATGACAAGTCTACATAATATAATGGTTAATATACATGATATCATGACAAGTGTACATAATATAAAGACAAGTCTGCATAATATAATGGTTAATATACATAATATAATGACAAGTCTAACTGATATTATGGTAAATGTACATAATATAATGACAAATGTACATAATGTAATGGTTAATACACATAATTTAATGGTTAATGTATATAATATAATGACAAGTCTACATAATATAATGGTTTATGTACATAATAAAACGACAAGTCTTCATAAAATAATGACAAGTCTACATAATATAATGACAATTGTACATAATATAATAACAAGCCCACATCATGTAATGACAAGTCTACATAATATAATGACAAGTCTACATAATATAATAACAAGCCCACATCATGTAATGACAAGTCTACAGAATATAATAACAAAAGCACTATATGTAATGACAAGACTACATAATGTAATAATAAAAGCACTATATGTAATTACAAATTTACATAATATAATGACAAGTCAACATAATATAATGACACATCTAATGAAAAGTATACATACTATAATGACAAGTCTACATAATATAATGGTTAATTTACATAATATAATGACAAATTTACATTATATAATGGTTAATGTACATGATATAAAGACAAATCTATATAATATAATGACAAGTTTACATGATAGAATGATAAATCTAAACATATAATTGTTTAGTTACATGATTTAATGACAAGTATTCATTATATAATGACAAGTCTACATAATATAATGGTTAATTTACATAATATAATGACAAATCTACATTATATTATGGTTAATGTACATGATATAAAGACAAATCTATATAATATAATGACACGTCTACATGATAAAATGATAAATTTACATATAAAATTGTTTAGTTACATGATATAATGATAAGTATTCATTATATAATGACAAGTCTACATAATTTAATGATAAGTTTACATATTTAATTGTTTAGTTACATGATATAATGACAAGTATTCATAATAAAATGACAAGTGTACATAATATTATGGTCAATGTACATAATAATTATAATAACAAGTCTTCATAATATATTGACAAGTCTTCATAATATAATGGTTAATGTACATAACGTAATGACAAGTCATCATATTATAATGACAAGTCTATATAATATAATGACAAATCCACATAATATTGTGGTTAATGTACATAATATAATGACAAGTCTACAAAATATAATAACAAGTCTACATAATATAATGGCATGTTTACATAATATAATGGCTAATTTACATAATATAATGAGAATTCTACATAATATTATGGTTACTGTATATGATATCATGACAAGTCTACATAATATAATGGTTAATATACATGATATCATGACAAGTGTACATAATATAAAGACAAGTCTGCATAATATAATGGTTAATATACATAATATAATGACAAGTCTAACTGATATTATGGTAAATGTACATAATATATTGACAAATGTACATAATGTAATGGTTAATACACATAATTTAATGGTTAATGTATATAATATAATGACAAGTCTACATAATATAATGGTTTATGTACATAATAAAACGACAAGTCTTCATAAAATAATGACAAGTCTACATAATATAATGACAATTGTACATAATATAATAACAAGCCCACATCATGTAATGACAAGTCTACATAATATAATGACAAGTCTACATAATATAATAACAAGCCCACATCATGTAATGACAAGTCTACAGAATATAATAACAAAAGCACTATATGTAATGACAAGTCTACATAATGTAATAATAAAAGCACTATATGTAATTACAAATTTACATAATATAATGACAAGTCAACATAATATAATGACACGTCTAATGAAAAGTATACATAATATAATGACAAGTCTACATAATATAATGGTTAATTTACATAATATAATGACAAATCTACATTATATAATGGTTAATGTACATGATATAAAGACAAATCTATATAATATAATGACAAGTTTACATGATAGAATGATAAATCTAAACATATAATTGTTTAGTTACATGATTTAATGACAAGTATTCATTATATAATGACAAGTCTACATAATATAATGGTTAATTTATATAATATAATGACAAATCTACATTATATTATGGTTAATGTACATGATATAAAGACAAATCTATATAATATAATGACACGTCTACATGACAGAATGATAAATCTACATATAAAATTGTTTAGTTACATGATATAATGATAAGTATTCATTATATTATGACAAGTCTACATAATTTAATGATAAGTTTACATATTTAATTGTTTAGTTACATGATATAATGACAAGTATTCATAATAAAATGACAAGTGTACATAATATTATGGTCAATGTACATAATAATTATAATAACAGGTCTTCATAATATATTGACAAGTCTTCATAATATAATGGTTAATGTACATAACATAATGACAAGTCATCATATTATAATGACAAGTCTATATAATATAATGACAAATCCACATAATATTATGGTTAATGTACATAATATAATGACAAGTCTTCATATTATAATGACAAGCCTATATAGTATAATGACAAATCTACATAATATTATGGTTAACGTACATAAAATAATGACAAGTTAACATAATAATGACTAGTCTTCATAATATAATAACAAACTTACAAAATATAATGACAACTCTACATAATATTATGATTAGTGTGCATAATATAATGAGAAGTCTACAAAAAATAATGACAACTGTGCATAATATAATGACAAGTCTACATAATATTATGGTTAATGTACATAATATATTGACAAGTCTACATACTATAATGACAAGTCTACATGATATTGTGGTTAATGTACATAATATAATGACAAGTCTACAAAATATAATAACAAGTCTACATAATATAATGACCGTGATATCTCATAATATAATGGTTAATTTACATAATATAATGAGAGGTCTACATAATATTATGGTAACTGTACATGTTATAATGACAAATCTTCATAACATAATGACAAGTCTACATAATATAATGGTTAATGCACATGATATCATGACAAGTCTACATAAAATAATGGTTAACATACATGATATCATGACAATTGTACGTAATATAAAGACAAGTCTGCATAATATAATGGTTAATATACATAACATAATGACAAGTCTAAATGATGTTATGGTAAAAGTACATAATATAATGACAAATGTACATAATGTAATGGTTAATACACATAATTTAACGGTTAATGTACATACTATAATGACAAGTCTACATAATATAATGGTTAATGTACATAATAAAACGACAAGTCTTCATAATATAATGTCAAGTCTACATAATAAAATGACAAGTTTACATAATATAATAACCAATCCACATCATGTAAATGATATTATGGTAAATGTACATAATATAATGACAAATGTACATAATGTAATAGTTAATACACATAATTTAACGGTTAATGTACATAATATAATGACAAGTCTACATAATATAATGGTTAATGTATATAATAAAACAATAAAACGACAAGTCTTCATAATATAATGACAAGTCTACATAATAAATAAACAAGTTTACATAATATAATAACCAATCCACATCATGTAATAACAAGTCTACAGAATATAATAACAAAAGCACTATATATAATGACAAGTATACATAATGTAATAACAAAAGCACTATATGTAATTACAAATTTACATAATATAATGACAAGTCTACATAATATTATGACAGGCTACGTAATATTATGACAAGTTTACACAATATTATGGTTAATGTACATAATAAATTGACAAATGTAAATAATGTTAAGGTTAATGTACAAAATGTTATGACAAGTTTCCATAATATAATGACACGTCTTATGACAAGTCTACACATTTAATGACAATTGTACATAATATTATGGTTAATGTACATACTATATTGACAACTCTCCATAATATAATAGTTAATGTACATAATATAATGACAAGTCTACATAATATAATGACAAGTCTACATAATATAATGGTTAGTATACATAATATAATGACAAATCTACATAATATAATGACAAGTCTACATAATATAATGGTTAGTATACATAATATAATGACAAATCTACACAATATAATGACAAGTCTACAAAATATAATGGTTAATATACATAATATAATGACAAATCTACATTATATAATGGTTAATGTACATGATATAAAGACAAATCTATATAATATAATTACAAGTCTAATTGATAGAATGATAAGTCTACATAAATAATTGTTAATGTACATAATATAATGACAAATCTACGTAATATAGTGATAAGTCTACATATATAATTGTTAATTTACATGATATAATGAAAAGTCTTCATAATATAATGACAATGTTGTTGTTGTATGGTGTTTAGCGTCGCTTTCAACAATTTTTCAGTAATATCGTGACGGTGTCTACTTGAGACAGTATTCTGAGGTCTGTCACACTGGAGTATCATGCCGCAGACACATGGTATGATACCCCACCCAGTCACATTATACTGACACCAGGCCGACCAGACCTAGAACTCTCCTCTAAATGCTGAGCGTCAAGCGAGGAAGCTTCTAGTACCATTTTTAAAAGTCTTTGGTATGACCCGGCCGGGGATCGAACCCACGACCTTCCGCATGCGAATATAATGACAAGTCTTCATATTATAATGACAAGTCTACATAATATCATGACAAGTCTACATAATAATATGGTAAATGTATATAATAAAATGACAAGTTTACATAATGTAATGAGTAGTCTTCATAATATAATGACAAATCTACCCAATATAATGACAAGTTTACGTAACATTATAGTTTGTGTACATAATGTTATCAGAAGTCTACATAATATTATGGTTAATGTACATAATATAATGACAAGTATACATAATATAATGACAAGTCTACATAATATTATGGTTAATGTACATAATATAATGACAAGTATACATAATATAATGACATGTCTACATAATGTTTTGGTTAATGTACATAATAGTGACAAGTCTACATAATATTATGACTTGTCTTCATAATATAATTACAAATCTACACAATATAATGACACGTCTACATAATAGTATGATTAGTGTACATAATATAATGACAAGTCTACATAATATAATGACAACTCTTCATAATATAATGACATGTCTTCATAATATAATGACAAGTCTACATAATAATATGGTAAATGTACATAATAAAATGACAAGTTTACATAATGTAATGAGTAGTCTTCATAATATAATGACAAATCTACCCAATATAATGACAAGTTTACGTAACATTATAGTTTGTGTACATAATGTTATCAGAAGTCTACATAATATTATGGTTAATGTACATAATATAATGACAAGTATACATAATATAATGACAAGTCTACATAATATTATGGTTAATGTACATAATATAATGACAAGTATACATAATATAATGACATGTCTACATAATGTTTTGGTTAATGTACATAATAGTGACAAGTCTACATAATATTATGACTTGTCTTCATAATATAATTACAAATCTACACAATATAATGACACGTCTACATAATAGTATGATTAGTGTACATAATATAATGACAAGTCTACATAATATAATGACAACTCTTCATAATATAATGACATGTCTTCATAATATAATGACAACTCTACATAATATTATGACAAAGCTACATAATATAATGACAAGTCTACATATTATAATGACAACTCTACATAATATAATGACAACTCTACATAATAATATGGTAAATGTACATAATATAATGACAAGTCTACATAATATAATGACAAGGCTTCATAATATAATGTGTATCTACACAAGATAATGACAAGTCTTCATAATATTATGGTTAGTGCAAATAATATAATGACAAGTCTTCATAATATAGTGACAACTCTACATAATGTAATGACAACTCTACATAATGTAATGACAAGTCTACATAATATAATGACAACTCTACATAATAATATGGTAAATGTACATAATATAATGACAAGTCTACATAATATAATGACAAGGCTTCATAATATAATGTGTATCTACACAAGATAATGACAAGTCTTCATAATATTATGGTTAGTGCAAATAATATAATGACAAGTCTTCATAATATAGTGACAACTCTACATAATGTAATGACAACTCTACATAATGTAATGACAAGTCTACATAATATAATGACAAGTCTATATAATATAATAACAAGTCCACATAATGTAATGACAAGTCTACATAGTATAATGAGAAGTATACACAATATAATGGTTAATGTACATAATGAATTGACAAGTCCACATCATGTAATGACAAGTCTACATAATATAATAACAAAAGCACTATATGTAATGGCATGTCCACATAATACAATGACAAGTCTACATAATATAATGACAAGTCCACATAACGTGATTACAAAAGCACTATATATAATGACAGCTCTAATATCACATCTAGTGGAATTGAACGTCACCATGGGATTTACATACGTCGTGTATCCAAGTATATACCATCTGTTTCACGTTTCATACTTCAACAAAATGACGTTTTTGGAAATTAAAGTTCACCATAGAATCAATATGTACTGTAGACTCTTGTATTTGGCATCATCTTGACACGTCATTATGTTATGGTTCTCAAATCAACATTCTACCCATGGTAGTACAATTTATCTCCGAGATCAATAAGGAGGAGATTTTTCTAGAAGTAAAGGATATCACATTAATGAATTCAATATGAATTTTCTCGCGTAAATCGTATTTACATATCAATATTATATTACCGCGAATGACATGTTCAACATAAGAAAAAAAACTATAATTTCCTCAAAAATCAAATAATAGAATTACAATGTACCACTCACCAAACTTCACTGGAATTCTTGAAAATCAACTTCATATTTATCATTCTCTCCTCATCTTGCATTCAACTAAGTATCTTCACTTCTACAAACCATTTTTCTATACCTATGCAAGTTTCCAGACCTTTATGTAACATAACACAAATATAATCTTCCCCTATCTACAGCCCAACAATACAACTGACCGTTATACTAGTACTGTGCAGTCCAAACATAAAAAGTGTTCACTGTAATTGATGTAATTACATGTAAATACCTCTACATAAAGAGTACATGTATTGTGAAAGTTTTAGGGTTATGTGTAGTCATTTAAGGTGTAAAAATGTTAACTTTGTTGTAAATAATAATTTTTTTTTTTTTTAATGGGGTTTAACGCCATTTTCAACACATTTCAGGTTATATATGGCATATCCAGTTTTACTGGTGGAGGAAGACCTCAGACTGAGTCAGACTGAGTAGAACCACCGTCCTTCCGCAAGTAACTGGAAACTTTCTCACATAAAGTTTTTGGAGCGAGCGGGATCTGAGCGAATCACCACCAAACGCATCGCCGGATTCGCCAACGCATCGCCATCCGTCCGTCTGATCGTTCAATCGTTCCTTAGTTCGTCTATGCGTTTTCTGAATGGGTCCGAGTATTTGATTAATTTTTGGTTTGTGTTGGCTGTATAGTTATAAAATACAGGAAAATTCGAAATTTGTCAATACTATCAAATGTTACAGCTTTTTTTCGACGTTATTTTTAATAGAATTTATTATATAGATAATTTAACTAATTCATATATTGATTTGATACAAAGACATATCTATTTGTTCATGTTACTTTTTTACACGAATTGCTTTATTCTATTTATAGGCACTCACTGGTTATGGGAAGTTCTGGGCATGTTACACCAAGGAGAAGCAGAAACAATCCGAGAAACAAAACAGACGAGCATGATTGAGGCGATGACGGAAGACGCTCTGTCGTCACTTCCGTCTCCTCGTATATTCAACACACACATGTGGTTTAGAACATTGCCAAAAGACATGATAGCAAAGAAGACAAAACTAATCTTGATACACAGAAATCCAAAAGATGTGGCCGTCTCCCACTATAATCACCATCACGACTTGAAAATTTATGATTACAGCGGAAAGTGGGAGAATTTCTTACAATTATTCATGGAAGGCCATGGTAAGTTCGTTAATTGTTTTAAAGTCAATTATATATAATTATGATAAAAAGGACACAAGCAAGAACAGAAGCAAGGCAAGGGAATAACTGACTCAGTATCATCGAGTCAGTTCGTGAGGTGCAATACATCAAGCAACACCACTCCCGCATCCTAGCGACGGCTTTAGCGGACTTAGAAAGTAATTGTTTGAAGTTGTAAGAACCATGTAAAATAAATAAGTTTAAAATATCTATAATAGTATTGTCTTCTCCCGCCGTCAAAGGTCTGATGTTGGGACTCAATTCGGATTTTATAAGTCTCTGAGAAAGTCCTTGAATTCCAGATTGCGTTGGGGCGTCCAAAGTATACGGTTTCATGTTGTGTCACTGATCTGAAGTATATACTATTTCAATACATGTATTTGTAAAGTTTCATGGTGAGAGTCCGGTCTTCCCTGTCATTCCTCTATATCCACCAGAGAAATACAGCAAATATATTATGATATTATAATATTATTTCGATAGAACAAACCTAAACAATTAAAGAAATTTACAGAAATACCAATTCATGTTTACTTCAGTTGAGTACGGGTGCTGGTTTGATTACGTCCGCAACTGGGAGAGGGTGATGGAGGAGAACCCAGGCTACCCCATACATCTTATGTATTACGAGGACATGAAAGAGGTATGTATGTCGTCTGCTCTTCCGACGATCTTAACATAGCGAATGCAGCTGATGTTGCTTGCAAAGCAGACTGCGTGATAAAATTGTTAAAAAATTAGCAGTAAGGGCTGGGTTTTTTTGTCACGTGATGTATAGTGATGGTATTTAGCCCGAGTCTGGGTTGTTTACAACATTCAGGGCTAGATTTAAAAAAGGAAAGCTGAAAAACAAGACAATCCGGTTATAAAATAAAACTGAACACTTACATGTGTTTGTGTGGGAAACTATCGCTTATGATGTTAAAACTAACAACTATCACATACGGTCACGAAACATGAAATTATTATGTAATCCTTATAACGACACTGAGGGAAATAAACAGTTTATTTTCAGAACAGCAGACGAGAAGTGGAGAGAATAGCCGAGTTTCTAGAGCTTCCGGTTTCAAAAGATGTCTGCGCCGAGATAGCAGATAAATGTCAGTTTTCCAACATGAAGGCCGACAAGCAAGGGTTAGAAAATGACTTCTTCAGGAGCATTTGGAGAGATAACAAGCCTCAGTTCTACAGGAAGGGTGAGCTTGGCTGCGTTCAGTTCGGTCAAACGTTTGATAAAGTTAGCTAACATATTTTCCTGGACACTGGCTCAACCTCATATTAGTGCGCAGTACGCGTTAGTTTTAGGGAACCAGGCATTAAACGTGTTTGCTGTTTAACGGTGCTAACGCAGCCCTGATTTTGTTTCTTCACTGATATAGGTGCCAAGTGTGTACATGTATAAAATTAGAATGTTAACAGTTGTGTCGTTTATATTTATGGATAGTATTCATGCAAAGATTAATTTCAATAAATTATACAATACAAACATAACAACTTTATGTAACATCAAACATGCCAGAACAATAAACATTGCTTTTGTAAAGATAACACAATTGAAAAAGAAAATGAAATATCTCCCCTGTCGGCAAATAGCTTTACAGCGAGTGTTATATTTGTACATTCGTCACACGATAAGGTTTCGTGCATCTTATTGTTCCACCATCCCGTGGGCACTAATTTGTTTATTAAAGTTAATTATTACCTAAAATGAATAGAGGGACCATACTTTGAACCCCCCCCCCCCCCCCCCCATCCCGAAAATATTACTTAATAAAAGCCTTATAGACAAACTATCTTGGACTCTCCCTACCACCTGGAATTGGTGGATCTCAACTAACCATGAAGCCTTAATCCGTCAAATCAGGTTCCACATATTTTAGTTTTTATCATTTAATTCAAAGTAACAATCGAATGATTTTTTAAAGGTTGGCAGATGAATTAGTAATTCAACCTAAAAGGTACCATATACATATACATTTATATATTTCAGGTCAAGTAGGCGACTGGAAGAACTGGTTTACTGTTGCACAGAACGAAATGTTCGACGAACTATATCAACAGAAAATGGTCGGCAGCAAACTGAAATTTAGATTCGAAATTTAGAGTGACCATAAGTGAAAATGATTAATATGATAACAAACTGAGCAATGGAGATGAAGATTATTTGTTGATGTGTCACGGTTGGGTGATCACTTCGGTCTCTCTTGAGATGACACATGATGTATATTTGTATAACATTAAACACTTGTGCTCGTTAATATTGATCATTGATCAAATAACAGCTTTACCCAACTATAGCATTGAAGGCGCAAACAAAATCTCCCTCGTTTTGATGTAGTCTCCCTTATTATTTGAAAAACCAAACTCTTTCATTGCTTGGTGAAAAGGTTAACGCGCATGCGCTGGACATTTATGTTAACATAGATATAATTATGTGATTAATAAACATTATGTAATGTATAATAGAATGTTGTTAATTGATATTGATATAATTACTATTACCACCATAATTATTACTATAACTATCATATTTTCTAAAATGTTTGTATTTAATATTGATATGCATTTTTGCATGTGCCTGATGTATTTGATTATGTATTTGAATATGTTATTTATGGTGAAAAGCTTTTGTAATGCTTAAGCCAAAATAAAGGATGTTCTGTTCTGTTCTGTTCTGATATTTCTCGAAATTATATTTTGAAATTGGAAGGTAATGCAGTAGATAGTGTTGGCCGCTTACGTCAGAGGCCGCATGTTCGAGTCCAGACTCTAAAAAATAAAAACAACTTTGAGTAATTGTTCAATCAACGAACACCATTGTGATGGCCTAAGGATAGAGTGCCCGCCTCGCATGCGGAAGGTCGTTGGTTCGATCTTCGGTCGGATTCTACCAAAGCCTTGAAAAATAGTACTAGAAGCTTCCTCTCTTGGCGCTCAGTATTTAGAGAATAGTTTTACAGAAGGTTTGATTTCAAACGTTCAATCTTACTGAAAAAACTTCATGAAGATATTTACTCAAATTAATTAATTCAATGTTTTTTATTTGACTGAAGTTAACAAGTAAATTTAAATACGCTTGGGACAGCTTGTATAATAATTAGAAATAGATTTAGTTCCTATGTTAGCGTACGTTGGACATAATACGATAAAATGATATTCATCTTCAATATCTAAAGAATCGCATAACTGACATATCAAGAGGTGGGTAAGGATACTAACATATTGGTGTAAACTGTCTTTTGCGGGGGTCATTCTATAGTCCATAATCTTATCGATAATACATGTACACTCGAGTCTTTCAAGGCTTCGATTCTAGTCAATATATTTTTTATCTCTTTTTGTGACATGTTGAACGCTTTCGATCCGGTTTGGCCTGAAGGACTGCTTTTCAAATTGAAACAAAACGGACTGGGCGGTAATCTTTCAAAATGGTCTGATATAGTTAGAACAGAGAGTAGGAAAAGGGGTTTATGGATTCGAATTTCTCAGAACTTACTAAAGCATTTTTGCAGGCATGCCACAGGGCTCAAGTTAAGGACAATTTTTTCTTATTAACATTCATGCGACTGCGGATAAGAGAAGCATTGATATCACTTATATTTATGATGAAGACAAATCGCTTTCTTTAACCTCTACACATTTATCGGACATAAAGAATATATTAAAATCATGTTACTAATCCATTATTGATTTTTATTAATACACCTGTTAATTTTGTTGAGATTCAAAACCATATCTGTGTTTAACCTCATTTGACAACCAATGGAATCGCTTATTTTTTCAAAATTCTGTCGCTCTTATTTGTTAAAACAGCCTGCAAAATAATTTATTTATTAAGTTCGTTCTTAATTATGAAGAAGTTCGTCATCACTGCTCACAGTTTTTTTTTGTATTCTAGTGATTTTCCCCTTTATAATTGCATATCTTGAACCAGGGAAGAACTTGAGCCCAGGCATATGCTGCAGATTTTTCCCACTGTGTCTTGGACATAAATGTTACCGTGGAGCCCTAAGGGAAATATAACAATTTAAACGTTAAGAGATTTTTACAAACAAATAGACATATTTCATTTGCGCAGTATTTTTGCAAACTTTAATAACATTTTTTTAAGAATACTTTTTATAAGGGTACAAGAGATCGTAAAATTATGTAGACGACACACTAAATGAATTTCCCGACTTTAATTTTATAACTTTAAAGTCATGACCGTTACAAAAATCACTTTAATCCTGATTCAGCGTGTGAGGTGTAAGAATACAAAAAGGAAAATGTTGAACATCATTTATGCAATGTCCCTTTTTATAGAAATGAACGACTTTTTCCTCCAATCCCACGTTCATTTCATCCTCTTAGTCTTAATGCATTGATGCAAAGATACACTCACAGAACGATGCAACTCTTTTCAATTGTGTCCAGCCGGGCCCGATTAGCTCAGTCGGTTACGCGTCTGACTATCAATCCAGGGGTCGTGAGTTCGAATCCGCCGCCCGGCAACAGTCTCCGTGATGATTGATATACGACGTTGTGTCTCATTATTATCCGTCTCTCACCACTGATTCAAGAGGGAAAGTTATCAGTTACTTGCGGAGATGGGGTGTGCTCGAGTACTGGTTAATCCCAGACAGTGGTTAGGTTAACTGATCGTCTGTTAGCCATCGATGGCACAAAAAGGCGCAAAATATTCAATCAATCAATCAATCAATCAATCAATCAATCAATCAATCAATCAATCAATTGTGTCCAAAACTTCATTAAGGACACTAAACGGTAAAATGACTAACAGCAATAAAGACGCAGTACAGAAGTTTATGTTTATAACGAACGAAATCCGTGAAATTAGGCAACGAGAGCGTAAATCTACGAAAAAGCAAAGAAAGTCAATCCACCGGACGTCAGTTTAATGCATTCACATCTTATCTAGCGAAGCGAGGCCAAACTTTAAACGAGGTTTGCATTATATCATTGGTGATCAAGTGACACGTTTTTTTTTAAAAATGTTTCGTTAATACACGAATTATTTATTTAACACGTTCTTACAACTCTTACGTTGTTCCTAGATGTAATTAATACTTAGCATTTGTGGAAAAAGAGTCTTGCTTAAGGACATCATACATAGCCGTGGTGGAGGATCGAACCCACGACCATCCGATCATGGGTTCGGTCCTCCTCTGTAGAACGGACCCAGCTCTCCCGATACGATCCCCTGAAAAGCAATATTGGAAAGCCGCATTTAAGGACATTGCGGATTCAATATGAAACGTCGGGTATTTCCGTATCCTCCGTATAATACACCTCGTGTATAGCTTTAGAATACACCAACGCTTTTAGCCTGTGTTACAAGTCTGTGTTCATTCGCGTGAAAGTAACAAATTATGTCATTATCTCACACGGTGATTGTATAAGTACAAACACTATTAGGATAGGGCAGGTAAATAAAGTCGCAATATAGCATGTATCTGAATTGAACGACTAAGGTAAGTTTTGATTTATATTTCAGCTTTTAAAGTGTACTTAATTTTGTCTTTTGCATGCGAAGAAAGCGAGTTGTCTGAATGTATTTGCATACTTAAAGTTGACGAATCGCCACTAAAACTACATTTAAACTTTACACTGTTAGAGATGTGTTGGTTTATGCATTAATGTATTATCTAGAGTTGAGCAAATTAGAACGGTGTCCCATTGGGGCCATAGTGGCCTTTTTTTCTAAAAATTAAGTTTAGTCAAAACAACAAAGCTACGATGATGAAAAGTCGAACATGATTTCGACTTTTCACCATCGTAGTTTCGACTTTTACCATCATAGTTTCGACTTTCGACTTTTCACCATCGTAGTTTCGTCTTTTACCATCGTAGTTTCGACTTTTGACTTTTCACCATCGATGTTTCGACTTTTTCATCATCGTAGTTTCGTTCTTTTAGCTTGTCTTAATTTTAAAACTATGCCGCGATGGCCGCCAACGATACACCGTAAATATGTATGGTGTAAACTAACGTGTTCCAAAACAGAACTATATCTTGTTTATGCCTCCGTCATTCGAAGAACGGTGAATGGGCATTAAGTGCTATCCCTGTCAGTCCATCCATGTACTCGTGCATGCGTCTGTCCGAGGAAAGAAATTGGTTTCTGATCAATAACCTCAGAAAGGGTCTATGTATTTAAGTGATATTTAAAAGGCACTGAAGAAAATTCAATTTTTACAAATATCGGTCGAATTTTAGTGTTATGACCCTTTTCGACTTAATTTTCGATAACATTATATAGAGAAGGCACCCGTTTCTTATGGACACATTTTAAGTTTTTTTTTTAATTGGGTTTAAGGTGGAATACAACAGAATGAATAGGAGTTCAACCAACGTCGTTCCCCAAGTAACTGGCAAACTTTGTCACATAATGTTTTTAGACCGAGCTAGGCTCGAACCCACGACCTCAGCAGTGAGAGATAGGCGATCGTCAGACGACAGCACCTTAGACCACTTGGTCAGGAAGAACGACTTCTGTAGGTAATTGATCGTCAGACGACAGCACCTTAGACATCTTGGCCGCGAAGTACGACTTCTATAGGTAGGTGATCGTCAGACGACAGCACCATAGACCACTTGGCCACTAAGTACGACTTCTATAGGTAGGTGATCGTCAGACGACAGCACCTTAGACCACTTGGCCACGAAGTACGACTTCTTTAGGTAGGTGATCGTCAGACGACAGCACCTTAGACCACTTGGCCGCGAAGTACGACTTCTATAGGTAGGTGATCGTCAGACGACAGCACCTTAGACATCTTGGCCGCGAAATACGACTTCTATAGATAGGTGATCGTCAGACGACAGCATCTTAGACCACTTGGCCGCGAAGTACGACTTCTATAGATAGGTGATCGTTAGACGACAGTACCTTAGACCACTTGGCCACGAAGTACGACTTCTATAGGTAGGTGATCGTCAGACGACAGCACCTTAGACCACTTGGCCACGAAGTACGACTTCTCTAGGTAGGTGATCGTCAGACGACAGCACCATAGACCACTTGGCCACAAGGTAAGACTTCTATAGATAGGTGATCGTCAGACGATAGCACCATAGACCACTTGGCCACGAAGTACGACTTCTATAGATAGGTGATCGTCAGACGACAGCACCTTAGACCACTTGGCCACGAAGTACGACTTCTATAGGTAGGTGATCGTCAGTCGACAGGACCTTAGACCACTTGGCCACGAAGTACGGCTTTTATAGGTAGGTGATCGTCAGACGACACACCTTAGACCACCTGGCCACGAAGTACGACTTCTATAAATAGGTGATCCTCTGTCCATTTTTTCCATGACACTATCAGCTCCATAAGTACTTGCCGGTTTATAGCAGTTGTAGACCTCCTTGTAATATGATTATAGCAATTTCAGAGGGAAATCTCAGCTTTCTCTTGATTTCCATCTGCTGTTTTTCAATTTATCAAAAGAAAAAAGAAGAAAAATTATTGGGATAAAAAAAGGGAAAGAATTTAGTAGAAATTTCAACGATAAAAACAAACAACCGACAAAATGTTCCGCATGACGATGACGTTAAAAAAATCCGAACATCTGTCACTGCAACTTCCTTCGGCTGCCGCTTTGAACTCACGATTTATTTATTTGATTTTTCTTTTCTCAATTACGGCATCTCGTTCAATATGGTTTCCACCGCAAAACGTACTCGTACAACATATTCCTATATTGTACAAAACACTGTAAAATAATCTTATAATATTGTACACGTACGCGTACGAATATTGTACAAAACTTATTTCCTTTTTTTTATGACGCCATCTTGAATTTTGAGCTGTACAATATAAAAGTTTTTGGATCCAATAAACTTCTACGTACTGTACGGCCACGAGGTATCATCCGGGGTAGGTGATTGGCTGTTCACTTACTGGTATAGAATAATATAAGGTTATTTTACAGTGTTTTGTACAATATTGAAATATAATTATTGTACTCATACTCGTACGTATTTAGTACAAAACAATGTAAAATAACCTTATAATATTAATGTGTCGAGCGTTTATTATTGAAAATGGGGTCACGTCATAATCTGATCGTCTGCATGCAGCCTTCGTTACTTCTACATGTTTGTCACTTCGACATAAGAATGGCTATTTTAATCCTCCTAGATCTGCATATTTATTTCGATGTTCAATATTAACATTGTATGTAGATCTATTTCATATCAATTTACGCTCTCTTTCGCACAATTGAGACCGACGTGTTTTGTCACAATTCTAGTAGTTTTTGTTTGTTTCAGAACTATGCCATTAGTGACTTTCACGGACGCCGGCGGTGATTCTATACAGTTCATGCAGATAGATGGCGTTAACTACCCGTATATCAGGAACAAGGATCAGGAAGCCGCCATCCAATCGCTGCGTCAAGCAGCAGCACGTGACAATGATGTATTACTGGTGAATTATCCAAAATCAGGTACCAAAGCTTTAAATGTAGTCCTTTGTCCGAACTATATTTAGATCAATGAATCACTAGTACATTCCCACTGAAGCTATGTATATGTATGTATTGTTATATATCTGCATATGATTTGCAATGGCGGGACTACTCTTTGAAATAGACCCGGCGCACGCCCTCTCCCTCTTAGACTCCCATATTTTATTAAAAGTCACTATATTTCTACCGAAAAATATGTGTACCCGTTCAAAATTCGTGTTGCGTCCCCTAAATACGCTCCCTCTAAACTAAAATCCTGGATCCGCCCCTGATTTGGTAAAATACTCGGGTTCACACGCTATTTGTTATTTTATACGAAACTTACTATATTATGTTAAAAGACAAACAAAAATATACTCACATGATACGTTTGATGCATTTGCAAGTACCATTTATCTGTCATGTAAAAAAATAATGTCACTTGTATGAGAAATCTGTAAATTGTAAGTCAATAATACTAGAATACTAGTATATGTCTATTTTATTTATCCACCCTGTAAGAAAGCTGGATAAGTTATTGTCACTCCATTTACTTGTGTTCGGTGGTAATGTTGCGCTATAATGTGTTTGTCTAATTATTTAATATGAGTATTTAATGTGAATGGGAGAAATAACACACACAAGTCCAACTTCTAGTTTCTTTCCTTTTATATACAATAATCTTCATCAACTTTTGACAATTGGAGAACCAATATTTATTTATCTTTGTCGGTATAACCAGACAAAACTATCAATTAAGTAATTCACAATCAACGTAACTTTAGCACACATGTATAAATTTTTTTTTTTTCGGTAATCCGATCATTATAACCACTGTGGAAAACCGCCTTTTTTTTTTATCTCGCTTCTAATATGACTTCTCCCTTCCTAAAATTCTCAAAAACTAACTGTCTCGATTTAAAGTCAAAACATTATACAACATATTTTGACTAATCAAATTGTCTGATAAAATATAGATTGTTTTAAATATCAATCATTGTTATGACAAAAGGTGCTAAAATCGAAAGCCCTTGATGTACTATACAGTATGCAACAAAGCAACACCTGTCTAAACAAGCACTGATACAAATCCTTTGTCTCTTGTAATTATTTAAAGAATGGTATATTTTGTTAAAAATGTAACTTGTTTTGACACGAATTATTCTACGAGACGTTAATCAACAAAATACATCAAACTACTTTAATGAAAACATCAGAATAAAATGTATTCACATTCATGAAATAAGAAAATTGCAAACTTATTCTCTAGATATATATTTTATCCGTAGTCAGTCTTAAATTGTATATACTTAGTTTCAATCTACTATGCTTTGATTGTTAGTTATTTAATACCATTATGTGCAAATTTTATTTTAAATATCAAATAAATCAACGCGCTAAAAGTATTACACGAAAATGACTTTAAATCTGCGAGTGTCAAAGAAAATATATTACTATAAAATGCCGATACAGTATTTCCTGAATATATGCGGCATAAACGTAATTTTAAATTAATTAAGTGCTGTTCGTTCAAAACAAGGTACACATTGGTTGTGGGAAGTGTTAGGCATGCTTTACAACGGCGAGGCAAAAACGATTCAGAATATAAAACAGAGCAGCTTTCTGGAGGCCATGTCAGTAGAACAGCTGACGTCACTTCCGCCTCCAAGGATTATTAACACGCATATGCCCTTCAAGCACTTACCAACAGACATGGTTTCTCGGCAGACGAAGATTATTTTGATACACAGGAATCCGAAAGATGTCGCTGTGTCGCTTTATAATCATCTAACGCACTTGAAATTCTTCAATTATAGCGGGAAATGGGAGAATTTCCTTCCGATGTTTCTAGAAGGAAAAGGTAAATTAATTGTAAAAATATGATTGCTTAAAATAAAAGCAATGTACAGTCAAACCTGTCTTATGCAGCCAGTCAAGGAAGACGCAAACATGGCCTTTTAAGACAGGTTGTTGCTTAATACAGGTGAATTTGCACTAAAAGCATAAACATTGGATATAGCAAATGTGACTGCTTAAGACAAGTGGCTGCTTAATAGAAGTGATCGCTTACACAGGTTTGACTGTATATAGGTACATGTACATATATAAACATACATAATATTCTATGTAACATATACAATTTAAATACGACATTTCAATTTCAGTTATTTGAATTTGAAGAATTTAAGGTAAATATATACCTATAATGATTTTACTGTGATGCATGATAACTGTACGAACAGGTTATATAATGCTCTAACACCCTCCACCCTGCGTGTTCCACCGCCCAGGACCGTCCCTCGGCTCCGCCACGCCCTCGTCCAGAGAGGAACGCCTTGTCGCAGCAGCGTATTGCCAACATCCTTGTTTCGACGCGACAAATATTGAGTGGATATTTATTAATTTTAAAATGTGAATTGTGCTTATTGGGCTGTGACGTTACGAACACCGTAAAATCCTCAAATATTTATATTTTTGATGAAATATGTACGATTGTTTGGAGACAGACTGTTGTTGGTGTGTATGAAATTTCAATATATCGGATGGGTGTGTGCAATGTCAATTTTAGCATGTTATAACCTGTGCGATTTTTAAGTCCCGGAATGTATAAAATCATTTGTCATTACGCTTAAATTAACTAAGAATTTAATCTGAATTAGAAAGTACAACAATTCGGCATATTCCGATATTTTCTGACTACCAAGTGAATGTGATACTGAAAACGTCACTTGCATAGTTTACACACTCGAAAATATAACTATCCAGTCGAACTAACTCAGGACAAAACTAAGTGAATATACTGAACGGAACAGCTAACCGCCAGCTGACATTTTATTCATTTTCTGAAAAAGTATCAAAACAGATGCCTTAAAATTTGGACTTTAATAACAAATAACATCTAGCTATACTTTATTGTCTGTTAATGTCGTATTAATAACGCTTCTCGATTCTTTGACGAAGACATTAGAAATACAAAAGTGGCGGGTTAGTTGTTCCGTTCAGTACATGAAACTTAAATCAGTGATTGAATTACGTGTTTATATGTCTCTGCTTTAATATGTGGGTTTGATCCCCGGCCGGGTCATACCAAAGACTTGAATGGAACTTGAAGCTTCCTCGTTTGGCGCTCAGCAGTAAGAGGAGAGTTCTAGGTCTTGTCGACCCGGCGACATTATAATGTGACTGGGTGGGGTATCATACCATGTGTCTGCGGCATGATATTCCAGTGTGACAGCACTAAGAATACTGTCTCAAGTAGACACAGTCGCGATATGACTGAAAATTTGTTGAAAGCGACGCTAAACACAATACAACAACAACGTCAGCTTTAATATAAAATTCTTAAATATTTACAATCATTTTTTGAGAAAATAATTGTTTTAAATGTTTTATGAGTTGTTGCATTATGAACTTCCTAAATGATGTTAAATACTATCAAAGAATTGCTTAATATTGTAACAATCAATGAGTTGTTTTATTGCTTAATA